>JAWDGP010005910.1:47500-133158 GCA_033675545.1 Elysia crispata
CTCTCTCTCTCTCTCTCTCTCTCTCTCTCTCTCTCTCTCTCTCTCTCTCTCTCTCTCTCTCTCTCTCTCTCTGTCTCTCTCTCTGTCTCTCTCTCACTCTCTCACTCTTTCTCTCTCTCACTTTCTCTCTCTCTCTCTGTCTCTCTCTCTCTGTCTCTCTCTCTCACTCTTTCTCTCTCTCACTTTTTCTCTCTCTCTCTCTCTCTCTCTCTCTCTCTCTCTCTCTCTCTCTCTCTCTCTCTCTCTCTCTTTACCATAACTAAACATTTTAAAGGAGGTTGAAGGATGGAACAAACGTCATTGAATAAAGCTGAGAGACAGGCAGGCTGACAGGCAGACATATAGACAGAGTGAGGCATTATATACATGTATATAAAATTATATATATATATATATATATATATATATATATATATACATACATTAAATTTGTCGAGTATTGGGAAAATGATTGCATGAAACTGTAGTTGTTGCTGGCTTAAGCTGCCCTAATGTTGAGGGAATCTACATGAATTTTTATTACGCTGAAAAATCTTTAATCCAAGAACTCGGGTCAATGTTCCTATGGTCGCAACACCACACCATAGGTTGAAGACGGCAGCGGGCGCGAAATTCTATCGCTTTAGTAATTTTCTATGTCAAATAAGATTCGTAAAACCATAGGTTTTTATGAGTGTTGTAACGTTTATAACACAAATTTTCCTCGGCATAGCAAGCAGGGATACTGAGAGTTATCGAAAAAAAAAAAACACCTATCAACTTTGGACTGGCTAGTACTGTCTTCCTTTGTGACTTCCAACTGCCTTAACTTAAACAGATCTCAGGGAACTTGGTCTCGATCCAGGCCTCAAAGAGATACTTAGCGTTTTGAAACAATCGAATCTTGTTACTGGCCACAGTCCAGTCCGGGCCAACTTGATGGAGCCACAGCTAGGGGAAGTAATCCAATCTTGATTGATCTTGATCGGGGATAAACACCGAGAGAAAATGAGAGACAATGCGACAGAGGGGTTGGAAGGGTACGTTGGTATTAGCGAGAAAGAAAGACATAGGGAGAGAGAGTAAAAACACGGAGAAAAGATAGATAGAAAAAAAAAAGTAAGAGAGCGAAAAAGAGAGAGTAAGAGGCAGAGGGAGTAAGAGAGAGAGAGAGAGAGAGAGAGAGAGAGAGAGAGAGAGAGAGAGAGACCATAGGACGAAAATATCGTTAGTCGCTGATCTATTTTAAGGCGACTTCAAACTCGTCATTTTCGGAAGCGGAAGTTTGGCTTTCCACTGCCTGAAGGAACCTTCAACAGTCTTCGCTCACAATAATTTACAACATAGACTTTATCAGACGGCACACCAGAAGTACCTCTTTGTATGTGGGTCTGAATGTTGGACAACCAGCTTGCAGGACATACATGTCGCTACTCTTCAACGGTTTGGCACGCACGGAGTCTTGTGATCACCTGAACTCCGGAGATATAAGAGTTTATAGTCTGGGTTCAGGTGTCAGAATGAAAAAAAAAACAAAACAAAAAAATAAGGTTAAAATAATTACACTGGTACGCCATCAAGTCTTTGGTTTCAATAACCCATAATGATACATGCAAACATTCTGGGACCTCACACCCTGTCCAATTGGTTTGTTTACTCGAGAGGAAAAAACCCATGATATCACTTCCAGTAATAACCTCTAAGTTACGAGCTGAGTAACGTATTATTGTTCATTGCCACTCGAAAGCAAATTGACGCCAGTGTATCGACAAATATAAGCGACGTAGAACAGTGTTGCTCTTGCCTTGGGTAATAAGTTGCGAATAAAAACCTGACTTGATGAAACCTTCGGGGCGTCTTAAAGAAGTTAAAGCCCGACTCTTGTTGTTTCCAGTGTATTTAGAACCAACTGTAACGTCATGCTTTATTCTCCTTATTTCGAATTTGCAAATGCAATTTTGAATTCAGCCTTATATTCTCATACAGTGTACGCTCACTCCAAAGATGAAAAATATGCAGAAAATTTTGATTCCAACTTTTGATGCGATCGAATCCTAAGGAACCGATAGGTAAACCGAGTAATTCCGACAGAACCGGATTCACTGACCCGGTTTCCGTCTGGGAGTGCACCAGAGGCCAGGCTCATCTTGCTACGGTGCTCCATCACCGCCGATTGTTTTCTCTATACGCAAAGCATCTCTGGGAGATGCCGAGAGAACACCAAATAACTTGTTCGAGAAAACAAGAGGTTTAGAACGTCTGAAACTTGATGCCGAAAACGAAGATGGAAAAACGAGTTTTTATGAGGTTTTCTCGCTATGAGCTGACTAGAGGTTCCGCTACATAGGACGAGGTGGTGATCAGATCTAGGGGTACAGTTGGTGCTGATTGGAGGATGTCATGAAGCCAGCGGGAAATTCCGGACATTTGGAAATACATGTTCTATAAATAGAAGCAGAGTGTAATGCAAGAAGTTGTCCGCGTTTTGCGAGCTTCAGTGATTTGGTGTGGCGGTGG
The DNA here is from genome assembly GCA_033675545.1 of Elysia crispata. Taxonomy (NCBI): domain Eukaryota; kingdom Metazoa; phylum Mollusca; class Gastropoda; family Plakobranchidae; genus Elysia; species Elysia crispata. The sequence goes on from JAWDGP010005910.1 coordinate 49,997, forward strand.
TTGTGAGGTAAGCCTCTCGCCCTGAGCATGAGAACTATAGGGATTCTCCGACACTAGTTAGAATCGCTGTGTTTAAGGAAGAGAGCAGTGGGACCCTTTTTTCTATTACTCTGTGTTGCCTGATAGGTTTTGTTCAAATTAATCATTTCGAAGTGGAAAGTATGTGTCGATTAATCAATCTAGGTGTCTAGCTAATGCTGTATTTATCAGTGTATCTATCAATCAATCTCGATCGAAAACCAATCTATCTATCTATATCTATTTATGTTAAACGCGGCTACGTATGTAATTCTCTATCCATGTATGTAGGTATGTATGCAAACACCAGTTAATCAACTTAAAAATCTATCTATCTCTGTAATATATATATATATATATATATATATATATATATATATATATATATAATGTTTGTACAGTTATGAGGATATGTTCCTATTTTTCTATCTATTAGCCAATAAATCATTTAACCACACAGGTTAGTCTACTGAATAATCAACTATTGATTAAATTGACCCATTAAATAGTCAATCAACTAATCAAACAATCAGTTAAAATTAACCAATCAATTTAACCATACTGTCGCCTTATAAACAATTGTTACGTTTCGCACTAAGCATTCAGGTCTGGTTTGTTTGCTGGTCTGTTACAGAAAGCAGCCAGATTGTTACACCGACTTCTGACCTCTAAGTCTCTCCTGTTATTAACAATCTGTTTCCCCCTTGTCCTCCTTCTGTTGCTGTTCACTCCCCCCTCCCCCGTTAGCTCGTGTTTGCCTTCTTCATTAGCCCGAGACAAGAAAGGTATTGTCAACACCTCAATATTTTATTGGCTCTGCCGGCCTCTCCCTGCCCCCCAAACCTCCCTTCCGCTGTGATGAGCAGCTCAGATCTGGAAACACCATATAAGACCCCACAGTCATGAATCTCCTTCTTCCCTTTCAATGTCTTTCTTTCCTCTGCTTTCATTCTCATTCTCTCTCTGTCTCTTTCTCTCTCACCCCGCCCCCTCTTCCCCCTTATTTCTCTCGTTTCTTTTATCTACTTTTTATCCCGCCCATAGATCTGTCTAAAAACGTTACCACTATCTCTCTTTCAACAGTTCATGGTCACCTGGCAAAGCTAGGGCGGAGCGTACAGGTGTGGTGAGTACCTTGGTTTAGTCAACACGATTTAAGCTTCCGTTCTGTCTGTTTCCTTTGTTTGAATCTTGGCTTGTCAATGTCTCAATGTCTCGATATTTTTTTTTCTATTTTTTTTAAGTCATTCAGACTTCCAAATAATACCCAGACACTCCGATACTCGCACACGCACTGATAGAAACACGCATTTTCGAGATCTGACAGAATTGGACCACTGGAGATAAAGACTCAGGCGCATCCTCCTTAGACGGCACACGGCACGCGGCACATGGCTTGTCGACACGTGTCATGCCACAGACTAAACCTCTCCTTTCATAGACGGCACACGGCACGCGACACATGGCTTGTCGACACGTGTCATGCCACAGACTAAACCTCTCCTTTCATAGACGGCACACGGCACGCGGCACATGGCTTGTCGACACGTGCCATGCCACAGACTAAACCTCTCCTTTCATAGACGGCACACGGCACGCGGCACATGGCTTGTCGACACGTGTCATGCCACAGACTAAACCTCTCCTTTCATAGACGGCACACGGCACGCGGCACATGGCTTGTCGACACGTGCCATGCCACAGACTAAACCTCTCCTTTCATAGACGGCACACGGCACGCGGCACATGGCTTGTCGACACGTGTCATGCCACAGACTAAACCTCTCCTTTCATAGACGGCACACGGCACGCGGCACATGGCTTGTCGACACGTGCCATGCCACAGACTAAACCTCTCCTTCCCTAGGCCATAGCACGACACTCTCCGGGTTTTTAGGATCCCGAAGAAGCGGTCGGTCTCCCACAAGTTCAATAATTTCCCTCTTGTAGTCGTCCATGTTGGCAGCGGACAGCACAAAAAACGAGCAATGCAGCAAATCACGGCACACAATGTTTTGTCACGGCTGTGTCATGTCGTCTATGGAATTCGCTACTCTCAATCATTGTGTTCAATTTTCTTTGGCACGCTTGAGGTGTGTCGTGTGCCACATGCCGTGTACCGTCTACGCAGGGTCCGCCTAAGTGTTGTGTCTTGGGACAGGAAGAGTGTACCGGTACCCTTCATGGGAACAAACTCTCACAGAGCATTATGGAAGGGTTTTCTATCCATACATCTTTTACTGCTATCAAAAGAGGGGTGACAAAGAGAAATAAGAGGTAAAGAATTGAGCCAAACATCAAATCTTCCTACCTATTTAATCTATTCATGTACTGCTCAGATCTATTTTTTCTCTGAAGATTGAAGATTCTTTTTTTATTTTCAAACATTTGTTTATTTACGTAACGATGTTTCATTGTCAAATTAAAGTTTATTGAAGCGAATTTGCTGACTTTAATACTCTCAAATTAAACGCTAATCAAATAATTGTTTCTGTAGTTCTCGCATACCTAGTAATAAGTTCAACCATATAATTTAACTGAAGATTAAAATATACCAAATAGTAATGAGCAGAGTAAGAAATTGCTGTTGCTCAGTAAATAATGTGATACCAATGACGCCTCCTAGCGATCAGAGTTTTTGACTGCGTCTGTAGATGGTAGCCTCATTACCCTGTCTCTGAGCACAGACTAGCTACAGTTTTCTTTGGTCTAGAGCGCCTTGACTGATTTGTGTTACCTGAGGTCAATCTTCCTTGTCTGTATGTTTGTCTGGGTGTCTTTTTGATTATGAGTCTATCCCTCTGTCTGTCTGTCCCTCTAGCTCTGCCTCTCTCTCTCTCTCTCTCTCTCTCTCTCTCTCTCTCTCTCTCTCTCTCTCTCTCTCTCTCTCTCTCTCTCTCTCTCTCTCTCTCTCTCTATCTATCTATCTATCTATCTATCTATCTATCTATCTATCTCTCTCTTCTGTCTGTCTTATATCTCTCTCTTTATCTTGGTTCACAATTTGTATTCACAAGCCATATCCAATGCTTGCTTTCTCTCTCCCTCTCTAGCCCCCCTTCCCCCACCTTACCCGCCTCTATAGATACTTTCCTGTTTCTGATTTGACCTTTGAGAGAAATTCACCCGCCCTAAAATCTTTCGACTATTTTCGAGTTTTATTAAATTTACTTCAACAATTTCTTAAAAGCTTCAACGAGTAATGGAAGTAATATTTGATAGAACTTAAAGTGAAAAGTGATTTACCAGTTACTGTCTCTTTCCGAACCTTCCCCGTTCGGCGCATCTTTTTTTTTTTTTCATTTTGAAGCATACATACGAATATTCCTTTCACTTACGGTAGATATGGTTGCGTAATATAATCTTGCTCTACATCTATCCTGTAAGTTATATGATACATAAAGACATTTATAAAAACTCCATAACATGAAATTGACAAAAGTAATAATTATGACATTTATAAAAATAATAATAGTAATAGTAATAGTAATAGTAATAATAATAATAATAATAATAATAATAATAATAATAATAATAATAATAATAATAATAATAATAATAATAATAACAACAACAACAACAACAATAATAATAATAATGTTTGATCATTGAAAAAAACTTGATTTATTTTTTTTTTATCCTAGAGCGACTTCCCTTAAGCGAACTCAGGACGCTTTTCTTTCTTTAATAAATTTCAGCACAAAATTATTTTAAACCAATTTGCGTAAAATGTTTCACATCTAAATGTCAACATTATTAATAAAAATGGTAAGGACGTATTATTTCATGCACAGGTGATTAAAATATCTAGCAAATCAATGAATGTTATAATGTTTAAGTTTATGAAAACAAAACTTCGGTTAAACGGTTCTTAAAAAATAAACCAATACAAAAACGAAAACAACAACCAACCAATCATTAATGGAATACGCCTACGTTATGATAGAACGTTACATCGTAAAAAATCTCTCTCTCTCTCTTTCTCTCTCTCTCTCTCTCTCTCTCTCTCTCTCTCTCTCTCTCTCTCTCTCTCTCTCTCTCTCTTTCTCTTTCTTTTCCTGCCTTTCTCAGACCATGTATTTTTTTAAAGCTGAAACATTTCATGCCTTGAAAGAATTTTTTTTTTCATTTCTATTGAAAATAATCCTTTTGAGAGCAGGTCTATTTATATAAACCCTATTAAAATGTTACACAATTCTCCCTGATAACTTTATGGACCAGTCTCTGTCAACAGAAATCATTAGCAAAAATAAATGGTAAATAGGAAATCCAGGTTTTAATTTAGATGCTTCGTATTTACAGTATTATTCAATAAATTTGTCTTTTTATAATTGAAAAAAAAAAAACATTCGCTCAGCGAGACGTACAAAAACCGAAGCAGACTTATTGCTCAGACATTTCACGACCCAATCTAATTATGCTGTTAAAGAAGAAAGTAAATCTGGCGAATCCTAGAGTTACATCAAACTTACGTTCAAATTACGAATAGATTTTTTTTGTGGTAATTCTTTTCTTGTTTGACAACGATCTACTTGTCACAACCATAAACCTGATCAGAATCGTGGCCAAAACTAAAAAAAAATAGACCAGGAAAAACACAATCGTCACCCATATTTTACCACACGACCTTTACCAATATCACTATCACCATCATCATCATCATGATCATCATCATCATAATCATCATCAACATCATCATCATCATCATCATCATCATCATCATCATCATCATCATCATCATCATCATCATCATCATCATCATCACCATCATCATAATCATAATCATCATCATCATCATCATCATCATCATCATCATCATCTTTATTACCATAAACACACACAGCAGCTGCCACCACACCTAACAGCGTCACCATTCTCACTACTATTTATTACCTACAACCAACCCCACGATTGCCATCATTATCATTCATCGGTACGTGTATTTAGGGTCTCATTTTTTCCGTTCTGCATTGCCCGACGGGGGCTTAACTTTAGCCTGAAAGTAAGCCTGGGACTATCATAATATAGACGAGGTATATCAAACAACAAACGAAAACAACAACAACATCATCATGACATTCATATTGATCTCAGCAACAATAACCACCACCATGACCCAGCTACAACCACCATCATCTCCTTCAACAAGCTTCCTATCTGAAAGACAACACACAGTTAGAGAGAGGCCAGAAAATGAATGAGATGAGTTTCGGATTTCGGCAGTTTAAGCATCCGTCTGGCCCATCTCGCATCTACTACATCAACAACAACAGCAGGGGGTAACCTCCTCACGTAGAAAGGAGCTGTAACAACATTACTGGTGTCTGCTAGTGAGCAATCGCCCATCAATATTGATTAAGTTTTACAGCTGAAATCGCTCTCCGAGCAGCAAACTGTACCAACGGGGCGCCCCAGAGAAAACTTCCCTATTGGAGAGATATGTCGTGTAAAGCCACGGGAAATTAGCTCAAGTCTTAACTAGATCTCACCCTCTTTTGCTCTCCATTTAATAGTAACTATCTATCACTTTACTCGTTTATCTTTTTATAGTCTATTGGCCTCTTTTAATTTTCTATCAAATTTTCTCTCTAGTTAAATAATTCTGAAGGGTCTCTGAACGTATCTGTTATTCTACTGATGTGTCTATTTGAACATCTAAATATTCATAAACCCATTCGTTTAACCATCTTCACTGCAATCGATTTATCTTTCTAACAACCAGTCAATAAATAAATCAATCAAGCAATTAGACGAACAATTTATTCATCTATCAATTCATTTACATAACTACCTTTGTACCTATCAATCTGTTTATTATTTTATCTATCTCCCTATATATATATTAATTTATTTATTTATCCATCGATATGCAACAAATAAGGTGCTCAAGAAGATTTTGTTTAATTTCATTTAGCTTTATTTTACGCGTGTTCATGTTTTGCATGCCCTTTCTGTACTCTATTCAGATGACTTGTTCTGTGATGGGCGTGCTTGCTTTTCACACTTTTCGAATTTGTTAAATTATGCTATTTTTCTGTGCGGGCGCGATGCAAACATTTCTTTTCTTTTCTCCACTGAACAGCAGTAGGCTAGCTCAGCACTTCTCATTTGGCTTTCACAAAAAAAAATTAATTATAAAAAAATACCTCAAAATCTTATTCTTTTTCAGTAAAAAAAACCATGATGCCAATATTATGGGAATTTTTTAAAATAAGAAATACATCCACAATTTCAACTTTAAAATATTATTTTCATTTTTTAGAAGATCCAGAATCTAGATCTAGTTCTCATTTTCAGTGGAAGGTGCGGCTGTTCACCGTCTTCATGGCAAAGCGTCTAATCTAGTTACTTGTTACAGAACGTGTGCAGAGAATGAGAATGAAAAATGTAATTGGGTGAAGTTAAAAGGTTGGTTCAGTGGTCAATTGAGACTTGGTCTTCTTGGAAAGGACAATTTCTATTTTCTTCATGGCACAGGCTGCATTTGTTTCTAGTAGAGGACTAATACTATGAATTTTGATGATTTTCTGCGATAGGGTGAAGTCGGTGTTGGAATCCTTTAGTCTCCACAGTCATGTGGTCGTAGAAGATTACTGCTGGTATTTCTTATATCTAAGTCTAAAGCTAGAGGTTTCGTTGGTTGAATAGGAATTCCATTAATTATGTGTGTATGTGTTTTGATCTATCTATTAATTTATTACAATACATACTGATTTAATCTTCCGAAGCGGAAAAAAGAAGCAGAACTTGGCGAGATTCAAGACATATAATTGATGGATCAGGGCAAACACAAGAATACTACACAGCCCCTCCACAGTCTGTAAACTGTAACGCTCCACTCGCAAACAAATGGCTGTCACTGGGATTTGAACCGTCGGCTGCCAAATCGTGATACTACCATTGACACTGCTACGCCATTTGTGACGAACACAAAGAAATTAAATAAGGTCTCCTTTTAATATCATTGGACGTACCTAATAGTGAGACACGGAAAAACAAACACAAAGCAAAAATTGAGTTTGTAAAGAGCATTTTATACTGGATGTGGTATCCAGGCATACAAAACGGTTTTAAGGGTGCGTTTACAAAGGACCAGAAATACGCTTTTCGAACTTGTGATGGGAGATTCCTACAGCTGTCTTATCTTGGGGGTGGATGCTTTAGCCTAATGCCACTAGTTGCTAAACAATTCCATCCAGGAATACAAACAAAAGACAAAAAGGATGCTCTACAGAGACTAGCATCGAACTTCTGAGGCCAAAAACATATTATGCATGTACGGCTTTTTTTGTTTTTGGTGGGTATGTGAGAATGTGTATGAGAAGAAAAAAAAAAGGTTGTGTGTGTGTAAAAAAAAAGGGAGGGGGGGCGCACTTAACATTTGCTGTTTTTTGCCCTGCACCCAAGGGAAATCTCGCTGTGGTAGATGAAACTTCACGAGACTTGTGGTGTCTGCTGAGTTACGCCAGAGACCTGCCCAGGAAGACGCAGCCACCTGGAACCAGTAACAGGCGCCAGTTAAAGGGGGGGTAATCGATAGCGAGCGGCCAAGGGAAAGAACAACATTGCATTAAAAAATAACAAGAGCTAGCAACAAGTAAGTACGTTAATTAGGTTTTGTTGGCTCCTGCGAGCTGGGATGGCGGGACATCAAAATGGAAAGACGTGCTGGCTGGAAGTAGGGGGGAGCTGATACTTATCGTGTGGGACTAGGGAGGGTGGAAGGGGTGGAAAGAAAGTTAAAGACAAGCGGCTATTTCGATAAATAGATAGACAGAAAGAGAGATAGATGAACATATAAGAAGTTGACTAGAAAAATAGATATATGTATAGATTGATAAATAGGTGGATACATAGATAGATAGACACATACATACATACATACATACATACATACATACATACATACATACATACATACATACATACATACATACATACATACATACATACATACATACATACATACATACATACATACATACATACATACATACATACATACATACATACATACATACATACATACATACATACATACATACATACATACATACATACATACATGCATGCATGCATGCATACATACATACCCACATACACACACATACATGCATACATACATACATACATACATACATACATACATACATACATACATACATACATACATACATACATACATACATACATACTTACATACATACATACATACATACATAGCAAGATAAAAATAAAGTCAGATATATTCTTCGATATTGAAATAGATAGATAGATCGATATGAGGATGCATAGACAAGTAGGTAGATAGATAAATCATTTTTCGATAATAGATAGAAGTCAAACGTCAATCAAATATGAAGAAAGAATGATGAACAAATTAATTGATACATATAATATAGAAAAATAACAAGTAGCAAATATAGACATACAGAAATCATGTTCTTTAATGTAAAAATGATAGCTAACATTAATATTCAGATAGCTAGTCAATACATCAGCCATATCCCAATTTGGTTTCTGAAAAATATTTCCTCCGCCAAAAGAAAATGGACAGAAAAGACACTTTTCAATAGCCAAAAGAAGAATATAAAAGATTTTCCCCATGAATCTTAGAGTGCCCTTCAGGGCTTTGCCTCCCTCATTTCATTCCTATAACCAACAGTGGTGTTTTCAATAATAACCTGGGTGCATAATTTAGAAATTCCTTTCCGTGAGAAAAATTGACTTTTTACACTGTTCATTTTTTTGTGAATTTCATTCTGTTAAAGCACTGTCATTTAGGAATAAACAAATAATACATTAAAAATATCACCATTACTATTGTCATCGTCACCATCATGATCATAATCATCACTTTCATCATCATCATTATCATCAAAATCGCCATCATTCTCATATTCGTTATCAACATCAGCCTCATCATTTTAGCATTACCACCACTACCACCACACCACTACCACCAACAACAACTATAATAAAAACAATGTGGGTTGTCTATTCTGTTGAATATTTAAGTCTACATGATATAAAACAGAACCAAGTAAATCGTGCACGTATCTCATTCTGGTGAGCGGGATATGGGAAAGGTTGATATTAACGTTATTTCACCGCCATGATGGAAAGTTCAATCAAAGACACTATAGTATTATTATATATTTGGTTACACCAGAATCAGCTCAGTAGATTTAAACAGAGCTGTCCTCACATCAAAGTGACTGGCTTCCCAACAGCTTGGTTCGTTTGTTCAATCTTGTAAACCAGCGCAGACGCAGCTCTGTTCTATCACCGACGCCATTTCTGTTTGATTAAACTAGAAATTAAAAATATTCGTTTTACTAAAACGCGCCAAAGCCCTCCGGGGTTTCCCGCCTGTGACAGGGAAATTCCATTATGTCTTTCCTGTCAAGAGGGTTCCTCTGACAAGCGCGCCCCCCCTGGGAGACAATGGTGCCTTCACCAGATTTGCTTCCCTCTATTGGGGATTTCTCGATGCTTTCCTTACATTAGGTCTTTCATCCAGCTAAAAGCATTTAAGGTACCAAAGGATCTCACTTTAAAACAAAACAAAAACAAAGGAAAGACAAAAACCGAGAAACAGTCCGCTTGTCGTATCGGCTTGGCAGAAGAAGATTTTTTTTAAAAAAAAAGCGTGACAAAGGAAGTTCAAGGCTTTATACAAGCATAAAACATTGCGTTTTCTTTTTTTTTTTTTGTAAGAAATTACCTACCATCAAACCAAAAATATGTACATAAAAAAAAACAAAACAAAACATAACAAACTGATTGATTCTCAGAGACTTGCGACCACTTGTGCCAAGACCATCCGCCTGAGGGCGTCATGGGAAGTGATCAGCACTTTGAAAACTTGTTTTCCCTTGCAGTGCACAATCATTGTGAACATCAATACATGTGGCGCTCAGTCTAAGATAGCTGGATTCACCTCTTACCTCGAGTTCAAACTAGATTAGGTGCCCTTTGAAAGTTCATGCTAGAAGGTAAAGGACAAGAAATAATTCGATTCTTCATACAGTCTTCTGAAAACTGGCAACAAAGTTCGAAGCAATAATAATTGTGTTAGGGAACCAAAAGCTCAAATATTCTCACAGCCTCCTATCATGCTTGAATCTTTCATATGTTTGAAATACATGTTTATGTGGAAGTTGCCACAAGTTTCGGCTTCCGTCATCCACATCTTTCTTTTTTTTTTTTTTTCGCTTTTTATCATACTTCACAATTGGCGATATTATCAAACCAGCTTTAAAAGAAAGCGGACATAAACACAAGAAACGAGGCAGATTAATGAAAGAAATGTTTTATGATCCAAGCCTGCAAACATTGATGGAAATATTGTGTAGCCCTAAGTAGCTACATATCTGCTTTACAGATTCCTTGTCATGATAGAGTTTTTTTTTTTTTTTTGTTTTGTTTTGTTTTTTTTTTGTACGCCCTGGACAAAGTCTGTAATGATGTATTGTTTGTTATTGTTTTGTTTATTTAATTAATAAACCCACCAATAATTATTTATCATCATAAAGAAAGCTCCTGGACATGAAAAGACTTCTCCGTTTTTTTGCTAACCCGACCAACTTGTATTGCCGCTTGCCGGAACGCATTGTTGCAATCAGCAGAAGTCGGGCTGAGATCGAAACAACAAAGGGGAACTACTCCAAGCAAAGAGACTTTATTATCGGCTGTATTTGCTCAGAGTTATCCCTCAACTTGTTTGCTTGTCGATTGCTGGAGACGCTTGTGATTGATCAGATCAGAGGTATAGAAATAAAGAGATAAGGAAAAAGAGGAATGAAGAAAGTAGAGAGAGAGAGAGAGAGAGAGAGAGAGAGAGAGAGAGAGAGAGAGAGAGAGAGAGAGAGAGAGAGAGAGAGAGAGAGAGAGAGAGGCTGTTCTGGAAGTGGCTGCTTTTATTTGTGCTGAGGAGCTGAGGGATTAATAGTATTAAATTTTAAAGCTTTTTGATTAAGTTCTCGGCAATAAATATTTTTCCTCCATTTCTCTTGGGAAAATGTTAATTGAAACGTTTGAGAAGAATATTAAGTCTCACGCATTTAAGAAAAAAGAAAAAGATTCTGCACCAATTTAATTGCATGAGTATCGATTTTGAATCATGTGCTTGAACGTGGAGCTAATATATATAATTTATATTATAATGGATTTCACGTCATTATCGAAACAGAACAAGTTGCTTAATATAATCGAATCTTTTAAAACATTTTGAAAATATTTTTTTCCACCCGACAGATGTCGGATTGAATGGAAAAAGTTACTGGGCGGAAAATAAGTTAAGGGTGTTTGAGTGTGTGTGGAAAAAGGATGTGGGGGGGGGGGGGGAGGAGGGAGGTAAGTCAAATCTTTTTTAAATGGACTGTATTTCTTTTATGTGCAGATAAGAGTAAAAATGCAATGAGGCTGTTACTCCCAGATTTAATGCCGTTCTAAAATCATTCAGAATAATTAGCAGTGATCAGCAAGTCTCACTTAAGGGCTTGTGTCCAGTTTCAGGTGGAGCTCTTGCGCGTTTAAAAGTAGGAAGTATTTTCTCAAAGTACGGCACAGAATATCATTGTCCTTATCAATTGTCTTCAGACTTTGGTGTTGCTAGAAGGGGGGAGTTATGTAAAACTTTTCTAAGTTTCTGTGAAAAATAAAGTAATGATTTAACAAATAAGAGTCATTTTCTCATTGTCCATTTTGAATTATGTATAGATCCACAGAAGAGAGATATCTAGTTACAGTAGTTGAGTTTCTGAATAGCTACAAATATCTACCTTAAAAAGTTGTCTTCTCACTATGCCCGACTCTATACATAGATCTACCTAAAAGAGTTGTCTTCTCACTATGCCCAACTCTATACATAGATCTACCTAGAAGAGTTGTCTTCTCACTATGCCCGACTCTATACATAGATCTACCTAAAAGAGTTGTCTTCTCACTATGCCCAACTCTATACATAGATCTACCAAAGAGAGCTGTCTCCACATAACTAATAAAAGTCTAATCTTTTTCATTGATGTTTTCTCTGACAATATTCTTCTTTTATTAAGTCTCTTCATTTTTCTTTATTGATCTACCGGAACTGTAGAGAACATATCTCCATAAGATATGATGTTTAATACTTTTTATAAAGACTACCTCACAGCAGAATCCCTCCCACGAAAGAAACACAGGAACTTCAGAAGACTTATCAATAATATCTGTGGCTCTTTGATTCACGAATAAGATCTTATTCGTTAACTCAGCGACAGAAGACTTCCAATCTGGCTCTAATGAGAGACTCAGAGCTCGGCTCTGCTGGGATCAGAGCACGGCCCTGGCTGGTAGTAAACATGATAGGGTGCCGCAGGTAACCTTCATGAGATTGGGGGGGGGGGGGGGGGGTGGAGAAGTACAGCAGAAACAGATGCTAGAGCGAAGTATAGGTTTGAGAAATAGTAAGAAAGATAGGATGGTAGAGAGAGAGAAAGAGATAGAGAGAGAGAGAGAGAGAGAGAGAGAGAGAGAGAGAGAGAGAGAGAGAGAGAGAGAGAGAGAGAGAGAGAGAGAGAGAGCGCAAAGCGCTCATTAAATAAGTACTACAAGATCAGGATTTATAACTAAGAAAAATAGAGCACATTGACAGCAGCAAAAGCTTCGGTTATACTCTTTCTAGCTCTGTCTCTGTTTCTTCTTCTGTTTCTGTCCGTATGCCTGATTGTCTCTCTCTCAATCTCAATCTCCCAATTCTTACTCTCTTTACTCTATGAAAAAGAAAACCCCCAAAGGAAAAAAAAAATCCAATAACAAAAAATAAAAAACAAAGCAACAACAACAACAACAACAACAACAACAACAACAACAACAAAACAACGATTTGGAACCTGTAGCTGTCAGTCTGACAAGAGTTTCTTTTCGGCATGATATTTAGTTACACGCCCCCTAATTGGCTGCCTGTAACCTCTGATCTTGTTTCTAGTCGCTCCTACAAATGACAGCCTTTAGACTGAAAGCATCCGCGCTTTCTGTTAGGTTTTACTTCTTCTAGTACATTTATGATTTCGGATGTTTAATTATTATTTAGGAACATTGTTAGGACATTAGCATTATTATCCATTCTTCCTTCATATTTTCAATTCTGTAATAAAAATGAAATGACGTAAAACTACCTTCAATAAAAAGTTTTACATCCTAAAAAAGAAGAAGATTACGCAGAGTCGCATACAAATAATAATAATAATAATAATAATAATAATAATAATAATAATAATAATAATAATAATAATAATAATAATAATAATAATAATAATAATAATAATAATAATAATAATAATAATAATAATAATAATAAAAACAATAATAATAAAAGGGAAGAAAGAAAAAAAAAAATTCAATACATCATCTGTATTACAACAGATAAGATAGTTTTGTATTTCGTATAGCTTAGAATATCCGATAACTGAAAACTCCATTTTCACCATTTGTTGCAGCAAAAGCCAACAGCCATGAAGGTTGCTCCACATTACTTCCGCAGAGGAGAGAAAAGTTCGCCGTCGATATATTCAGCGGCCCGTTCTCTGTCTCGATATCCAGCCGCCATCGTCATTTCCTGGACGCTAATTATGGCTTGCGCCGTGACCCGCACTGCGCATGCGTTCACTACAGGCGGGGAACATCCGTGCACCTACGACTTCGAGTTGCAGACGAGCACCATGAAGATCTCATGTCCCGGCTCGCCCTCTACAGTTAACGTCTACGCCGACACGGCAAGTCTACAGGCCCAAGACCTGACGGATGCCCGCAACTTCCCCCTGGGAACACCCGGCGGTGGCAGAGGTCGGGGCAGGGAGAGTCAGCAGAACTATCGCGGACATCAACACAGATCTGGCACGGGGGATCCTTACTACCCCTTCGTGTGGAACGCCAGCAAGCGACTGGACGAGGCACGTCGCTCCCTGACTGGGTACTCGAGCTCGCTGGAGAGTGTGTCCGTAAAGCTGGCCGAGGGTAAGATCAACCTGGACAGCGATATGGACAAGCTGAGACGAGATACAGACACTGCTGACCGTAAGTAACTTGTGAGATAGAAACATTCAACTATTATGGTGCTTGGATGCTGTAAGAGGCTTGTGTGGATCCAGAGGGGTGGTTTTTTTATGGATGTTGAGAGATTGATATTTGGGAGTTGAGAGGGGGTGGGAAGTGGAAGGGAAAGGTTAAGACAGAACGTATTATTTGTTACGTGTATGGATATCCGAACAATCCCAATATCCTTTTTTTCTATTGCTAGTTAGGTTAGTCTGTATGATAACAGCTATCAACGACAGACTCTGAGCTGTTACAAATATCCGGGGCAACTGGATCAATTCCACGGCAATTGTTAATACTTCTCTTGAGGAAAAAAAAAAGTAAACAAACTTTTTGTCTAATTATATTTTCAACAAATCACACAAACAGGATGTAGCTGGTCAGACTATAGCCATCTCAGGAATAATTACGTAAGGTGGTTTAGGTTTAAAACATTACCTCACACAAATACCTAGGAAATTAAAATGGAAGATTGTGGAAAAGAAGGAAGACCGTCAGATTTGAAGGCGTTGTCATGAAAATGTCATTAACACCGAATTTTCTCAGCCTTAGAATCTTATGAAGGGAGCAGCAAGCAGAAACAGGAAATGTCAATTGTTCATTTCTTGGAATCAGCACAAAACAAGCAGTAAGCAAGACATGTCAATTGTCAATGTCAATTGTCAATTCAATACCTTGAATCAGCAACAAACAAACAAACAAACAAAGAAACTAAAAAAAAGCAAAAAACAAAAAAACAAAACAAAAACAAACAAAAAACAAAAAACAAAAAAACAAAAACAAAACAAACAAAAAAACAAACAGCAGGCAGGACATGTCAATTGTTCAATACCTGGAATCAGCAAAAAAAAAAAAAAAACAAAAACAAAAACAAGCAGGAGGCAGCACATGTCAATTGTTCCAAACTGAGAATTAACAAACAAAAATTAAAAACCAAACAAACAAACAAGAGGCAGGCAGGACATGAAGATAGTTTGATACTGGGAATGAGCCAAACAACCAGTGGTTTCATTTTATATTGAAAAACAATTAATGGTTAGGTTTGTTCTCGTTTGTAAAATAAATATCGAGGAAAATTTTTATTCTTACACCAGCAGAGAAAAGTTGTAGATAATCTGTTTTTCTTTCTGAGCAAAGAAAAAAAAAAGAAAAAAAATTCAGGAAAAGACCGAAGCTTGGACATTTCTGAGAAAATTAAAGCACTACATATAAAGAAAAAAGCGATGCTCTCTGCACACTATTAATAGAACATTGTCTTACAGTGAGGGATGTTGATTTTCTAATGTATCCCCTTCGTCTTTTTTTTTTCGTGTAAGACGAATGAAGCACTCTGAACTTTTTCTCTGAGACTTGGCACTTCATTCGTTGAAATCTGTAAGATTCTTAAATACTTAATGTACCCGAGGAGACAGTGCAAGTGGGTCCTGAACTTATCCAAGTTCTCAACCATCAGACCGGCACATCATTAGATTTGCCAGGAAAGATCGAGTTTTGCATTCCAATTGATCAGCTAAACATTTATTTCTTTTTTGTTTCTTTTGGTCGTGGTTAACATTATTTAGCTGCCAACAAAGTGGAAACTTTCTCTGCATTTTGTGTCAATAATAAAAAAAAAACAAAAAAACAACAACAACAAAAATTGGTCAATAGCCATTAAGTTTCACGAGGCACTAAGTGATGAGACTTATCAAGATGCTTGGACCATTACAGAACACTTCTGAACACAAAGTTTGACTGACGCACAGAAAGTGAAGCTTTTGAAAATGAACACTTGGCCTGCAAGTTGGAAATTTGGTTCACTGATCAGTAAACTTGGTCTATGAGTTGAAAATTTTGGCTTATGATCGCTAAGTTTTGTTTAGAAAAACGGAATTTGACCGGATATTCAAAAAGTTTGGCTTCTAGGCTCGAAATAACGGCCACGTTTGGCAATATAAAAAGGTAACTCAATCGAATCACAACAGTAAAAGGAAAAATATAGTTATAACAGGTCGCTGAAATATTATATGCATATGCAGAACCAACATAAGAACAATCAAATATTGATGAATTCATCAATTCATCATCTCTCATTTAGTCGGCTTCATTTTTTGTGCTATTCTCCCTTTAAATTTTTTGTTTGTTTGGTCTGCTAATAAAGCTTTTTAAAAAAAAAAAACAAAAAAAAAACAAAAAAAACCTTCAAGGACATTCAAGCAAAACTTTGCAAAACACGAATATTACGATTTTCATCAATGGGAATGAATAATCTAAAAAAATGGATAACACACAACAAAATAATAAATAAATAAACTGGCTGATAACGATGTACCCACAAAACAACAACAAACAAACAAACAAGAAACAATAAAAAAATGACGATTTCCACAAAAACCTACTGACATCATTTACTTTTATGAGCTGTGCTGGATAGGAACTGGGAGTTCTATCTCGAGAAGATCAGAGATAAAAGGGGTGGAAAATAAAAGGAGGGGGCGAGGTAAAGGAGAAAGAAAGAAAAAGAGTTTCAGAGAGGGAGGGAGCGAAAGAGAAAAGAGAGAGGTAAAGAGAAAAAGAGAGTGAGAGTAAGAAAGAGAGCAAGAGAGAGAGAGAGAGAGAGAGAGAGAGAGAGAGAGAGAGAGAGAGAGAGAGAGAGAGAGAGAGAGAGAGAGAGAGAGAGAGAGAGAGAGAGAGAGAGAGAGAGAGAGAGAGAGAGAGGTAGCTTATCCTCCAGTTACTGATAAAATAATAACAAACCCAGCAGGGAAGCGGTTCACTGGCCGGCTTTGATCATGCTTAGCAAAATATTAGCTCGATCCCCTGGCTCTGGTCTATTGACAGAGATCTATACCCAGATAAGACACAGGCTCTAGCAGGCTGCGCTTATAAACAAGGATTTCTCGGAAACCAGAATACCGCAGTTCTGTATTTGCGTTAAAATTATAATATTGAATTATATTTTCTTAGCCTATGTTGATGATGACTTTATGACTGTCGGAATAATAAAATTTAAAACAAAATTTTTCTGCTACTGCTTTGACTCCTCCACCTTAACTCATTACTTGTGCGTTTCCTGTTACTATTGTTTATGCTGCTGCTACTTCTACAACTAGTAATAGCCTACTACTACTACTACTACTACTACTACTACTACTACTACTACTACTACTACTACTACTACTACTACTACTACTACTACTACTACTACTACTACTACTACTACTACTACTACTACGACTACTACGACTACTACCACTACTACTAATACTATTACTACTACTACTACTACTACTACTACTACTACTACTACTACTACTACTACTACTACTACTACTACTACTACTACTACTACTACTACTACTACTACTACTACTACTACTACTACTACTACTACTACTACTACTACTACTACTACTACTACTACTACTACTAACTACCATTTTCATAAATATCTCTTTTTCTGATCAGAGCTGAAACAACACATCGTGGCTGCCATGACAAACCAGTTCAACTTCATGCGGAGTCTGATTGTAAACCGGAACCAAGATCTCCAGAACCTGGTAGATTCTCTGAACCTGCTAGTGGAGGTCACCTCAGAGGGTCTGCACAAGGCTCGGGACTCGCACCGGATGACACTAGATAGGGTAAGGGTTCGAATCTGCTGCTGCCACTGGCCGAGCATTCACTTATATCCATGTACATATCAGTTGCTGGCAAGGGATGAAGTATTTGGATCGGTGATTGACATCAACTAAGGATAGATTTCTGGGCCTACCAGTGAGGCATCGTCATCGGGAATAAACTCCCTTCCTTATTTTATGAACAAATCAGATCTAAGCAGTAATGTAAACCCTGTCGTTACTGCCCTATCACACGTAAATTCCACCCTTCCCCCTTTTCCACACTCGCGCTGTATTTTTTACATCCATTTTGGTTTAGACAGATGAATTGTTGTTCACAAACTCCTTTTCTGCATCTTTGTGAATTTCACACTGAAGTTAATGCCTCTTTGAACCAAAGGAAGTATTTGTACACATACATTGTCAGGCAGTGACCAGATAAGTCATAATTCCAGCTATGGTTGTTTTCAATTTAAGGTCCTTGAGTAGAACTTTTCATTATATTTCCATCCAACATGGCGATGTCTCTAGTTAAAGAGTGTGGCTATGAAGGCCACTGGTAGGGTTTCATATGCATTCTCTGAATAATATTTCCTTTAGCAGGGGATTTTAAGTCCCATTTGAGGAAAATCATAAGAGGATTGATGCTGTCTAGAATCGCTTTGCGTCTGTTTTGTCTATGAAAGATGATTAAACTAGGCCAGTAATTTGAAATAGAAGCAATAGATCTGATTTTGTGATTTGCTCGTTTTATTTTGACCTCTGAGGCCACAGAGATATAATGTTTCCAAATCGATTTTGACAGTGCTATGCTGACAGCCTTTGTGCTAATATTTCTATCCCAGGTGGACTACTTGAACGACACATTGGTATCAGTGCGCAAAATGCTGAACTCTGAACTCCGCAAGAAAGACAAACGACGCAGGCGCGCAAACAAAGAGGGGAAGAAAGCCAAGCCCAAAGGTGAGGCTGGCTAAAGCAGCAGAGAGACAAGGGTGACTTCCCCTGGCAGGCTGTTGGAATCTGGATAACAGCACATTCAAACTAATCACGAGACTTTTGCCATTTATTTGGAGGATTTCGACTATCTAGATAAGGCAATAATCAAAAAGCTTTTCGGTCCCTTTTTATGAAGAAAAAATTTGAAAAGAACAAAAAAAAAAAAAAATTCTGAATTTCTATGTTGTTCTAGAACCAGCTGTTGCAGTTATCCGCATTCCACAGCTATAATAATTATAATTATAGTAATAAAACATATTCTGCTATATCTTCATAACTGTCTGTAATGTGGACTCACAGGTTTCATAATGTTCTAGTAGAAGACTCTCTTTAACCTCTACATAACGGAGAGGTTTAAAAACATTAGTGTGCGGTGAAATTACTAGCCATAACTACTTAATGTCTGCCAGGCAGTCACACGAAGTTCTTTGAGGCCAATATGAATGAAATGAGAGGAGGGGTTGTAAAATACAGCTATTTATATTGAGGAGGTATACTGATAAATAATTATACCATATGTAATTATACTAGTCGTGTTGTATAAATCCACTGACATTGATTGGGAAGTTGCTTAAATTGTTCAGTACGGATACTTTAGACAGAGCTGCCAATTTTGCTGATAAAGTTATAGAGTTAGAGCTTAGGTTACTTTTGTATCCCATGGATTACTTTTGTGAATACGGAAACGTTTGGATCTATCAATAGAAAGACGTTTTCCTCTGTTATGAGGTATGAAGAATGGTGTAGATTATTAGAAAATTAATTATAAGACTTTCCACCAAGAAGAGACGTGTTGTTGGTCTGCCAGAATATCTTGACATATCACTGCAGTTGTGTTTGTGCGAGTGTGTGTGTGTGTGTGTGTGAGAGAGAGAGAGAGAGAGAGAGAGAGAGAGAGAGAGAGAGAGAGAATATGTACATGTGTATTGCTTCATCAAGACCAATCAATAAATCTCATTACATGTTTTAAACGTTGATCTCAACAAGGTTACATTTTTGGATGATTGGAGAAAGCCTCAAGAGGAAAGTTAGATGCACAACTTTTGTTTCTTAAAACAACGCAAACAACGTCTTTATGTTAGTCTCCGAGCCCTTCTGTAACAATTAATCTCAGCAAGAATATCAGTTTCAACATAGGTTGCAAACATCATCAAATCGCCAAATTTGAAGTAGAAAGTTACCGAACAGGGTAGCAAAATTAATAACCTGAATTTTTACCGCATTTTGAATCTCATTCTCAAGATTAATATAGTTAAAGTGCTACAGATGAAATGTTATAAGAGATAAAAATTCTTGGTTTTTTTTTTGTTTTTTTTTTTGCTTTGTGACGATAATTTCACCAGTTGCAGAAACCGTTCAAATAAGCTGAAAGGAGATCCTCCAAAAATAAAATTGGAAAGATATAGAGCTCCAAATATCCCACACAAGTCTTTTGCTTTGAGTGGCAGGGCTCTGAGTAATTAAATTTAGGGTCAATATCAGCCCAGAACGTGTGAAAAGAGATCTCATCTCAAAACAAATGAAAACAATACTTAAAATTATTGTTGTGGTTTATATACTAAAAAATTGCAAGAAAAATTCGGTGATGAGTTTTTATTATTTTCCAAGCTCGAATTTCTCATCTAGAGTTAATATTTTAAAACCACAACAGCTGTATACTTCTTGTCATGGCAGAACCAGAAATATATTATTTAGAACGACTAGATTTCTTTTTTTCATTTCACCTAATATCGTTAAACTAAAGTCGAGAAGAACTATTATTTATGTGATTCAACGAAGTTGCCTCGCGTCAACACAGAGTTATCTTCCCACTGATTTTGCATTGAAAAAAAAAATAAAAAAGATTTTCAATAAAACCACAATAGATTAAACCACTAGTTTCTTCTTTCTCGCCTTTATTTTGTTTGGACAGTTGTTGCATATGTCAATCTGTGTGTGATAACTTTGTAGGTTCATGAAATTGATAGTCGTAGATCTAGTGCCAAACATTTCTATCTCCCGATAGTCTGGACAAATGTACATAGCTTTTACCGGGATTTCTGGATAATGTTATTAGAAAATGTCTTGTGCAAAAAATATGGTCAAGATCTCTTACGGCTGAGAAAACTTTAAGGGAAAAAATAAACATCCGTTTAAAGCATAGACCCTACTCAAGCATCCCGGAAAGGAAGTCAGGGTGCGGCTGATAAATCAAGATCCCATTGTCATTGCCAGTAAGATTTGCGCGTTTGGAGTTGCTCATTTTAACCTAGTATGATAAAACAGCAACAAAAAATAATAGGACGGAGAAAGAACAAAACACTGAAACAGAAATAGGATCTCTACATGCCCACACCGCCAATGCTGATTGTTTATGTCTCGTATCATTATATAACTGTCTTGATTATTGCGCCAGTAGAATAATCATTGCCATGAAACAACCTTTAAGTTTTGTCTAACTATAGTCATAATTGAAACAGAAGGTTGTATCAGCCTAATGGATGCTACTGAAGACCCAAAAAAGTTCAACACACACTTCTTCTACAGTCTGACTCAGATTGATTGTTGACTGACTGACTCTACTAGTACTGCCATTCGTCAAACTTTGTTTTAGGAGGAAACTAGGAGGATTCTACTACGGTTTGTGTGAGCTCAAATAGCTTCTTCAGAGTCGAGTAGTTACCAATCTTGGAGGTAAAGCCTTTTTTTTTTTTAACTTTTCATTCACTACAAGCTTTACCATATTGCTCATATTTTAATTGGGGGAAATTGGAAATGTAGAGGTACGCGTTGAGCCTAGCGTCATCTTGACGTTATTCTCAAAGTGAAATCAAGCTGAGCTACCACCGGAAGTATCTTGAGGATATTTTTTGTGATTTTCCTAAACCGGATACTCTATTTCTTTGCCACCTGAACTTGTCAGATTCCGAAATTCATTTTTATAACTAATATCTAGACATTTAACTCTCTTACAATGGCAAGTTTTCAATGTATCAATGACGAAAATGATTGTTAAAGATTATTGAGCAGGAAGGCATGTGTGTGCTTGTTTTGCGTATTTCTTAGATGTTTTTAGTATCCTACCATTGTAATAATAATTTGTGAACACTGACCAATCATTAAAAAAAATAATTTACGTAAGATTAGAAAATTAGTTTTGACCAAGCAGAAAAAAAACCCCTATTTTGATACATTATAGTGACAGCGGCAGAGAGATTCATAACAGGACATCAGCCAAGCCATCTTTATTTTAAGTGCTTCCCGGGAACAATTAAAAGTTAACAGAAAAGAGAAAAACATAGGCATGAGGTTGTTACCCGTGTTCATAAATCTCGTCCCATGCGCAGAAAATGAGCTGGAGTGATACTGGCAACGCTAGAGGGAAGCTTACAGTTAAATCCAATAATTATCTTCTAGTAATAAGGAGGTGTGTAAATACGTGTATCATTAAACTCACAATCATTCGCACCCTTTAGGATAGTCATTCTCCGAATCCCAGGGTGTTCCGGAAAATTGAATTAGGATGTCATGTCATAACTTTTGTAGGAACAATGTCTTAACCCTATTTAGTTTGAGAATAATAATAAAAAAGAATGAAACAAAACAACAATATCTAAATAGCAATCAAACAAAACTCATTAAGAGAGTGTCAATAAAGTTAAATGAACAGCTGGATTTAAGGTAAACATGTATCACCGAGATTGAAAGTAGCGCAGGAAATGAACGGCCGTTCTCCCACAGTGTTTATAAATATGGTCAAGAGACAATAAATGTTAAAGAAGCCCGTTGCACGGTTTTCTCATCAGAACTGTGTCCCAAAGAGATATCGGCTATCGGAGCAGGCACGTACATGGACATGAAGTACACCGTCGGATCATACATGATCCAGTCTAACAACCCCAACCAGTACCGCTCAGTCTACGTCATGGAGGGCTCAGGACCCCAGGACGAGCTAGAGGTCTTCGACACACCGCAGGACGTAGCGTTCGACATACCAGCTCACTACATACCGCTGCCGTACATGTGCTCTGGTACTGGACATGCTGTGTACAGGTAGGTGTTCACTCAGCTCGTTGTTCATAAGCACATTAGTTGAACACTTGGAGTCAGTATAAAGGTAAATGCCAGACATGCGCGCTCTACAGTAGTACATTAGCTGAATTCAAATGTCGGTGTACAGGTAGATGTCTAACTTGCTTGCTGTTCATGACCGCTTTAACTTAGCATCTGGGGTCGGTGTACAGGTAGATGTCTAACTTGCTTGCTGCATATGAACACACTAGCTGAACATACAGGTGGGTGTACAGGTAGATGTCTAACTTGCTTGCTGCATATGAACACACTAGCTGAACATAAAGGTGGGTGTACAGGTAGATGTCTAACTTGCTTGCTGCACATGAACACACTAGGTGAACATAAAGGTCAGTGTGCAGGTAGATGTCTAACTTGTTTGCTGCACATGAACACACTAGCTGAACATAAAGGTCGGTGCACAGGTAGATATCTAACTTGCTTGTTGCTGCACATGAACACACTAGCTGAACATAAAGATCGGTGTGCAGATAGATGTCTAACTTGCTTGCTGCACATGACTACTTTAACTTATCACCTGGGGTCGGTGTACAGGTAGATGTCTAACTTGCTTGCTGCACATGACTACTTTAACTTATCACCTGGGGTCGGTGTACAGGTAGATGTCTAACTTGTTTGTTGCTGCAGATGAGAACAGTAGCTGAACACTATGGTCCGTGTTTGGTTTGTTAGTCTGTTGCAGTTTCTAGCATTAGTCTTCCCGATTTGCTAATTTTTTATGTCCATCTATTTAAGTTACATAATTATAGTGTATTTCTGTCATATCTCTCTTATTTCTCTCCCCCATCTTCTTCTTCTTCTCTCTCTCTCTCTCTCTCTCTCTCTCTCTCTCTCTCTCTCTCTCTCTCTCTCTCTCTCTCTCTCTCTCTCTCTCTCTCTCTCTCTCTCTCTCTCTCTCTCTCTCTCTCTCTCTCTGTCTATCAACCGCTCTTCCTTTTTATTTCATCTTTCATCTTTTTTTCTCTCTCTTTCTTTTTAACCTTTTTTTCGCTTGACTTAGATTACTTACATTAAGCGTCTGAACCCTTAATTTGTGTTCGTATGTAAGAAAGCCAGCCTACGTATTTTCGATTTTAATAATAATTAGGTTCGTCATCGCAACTTGTCATTCTTCCACTCCTTACACCCCCCTCCATCTCAGACGCCACCTGTATTGCCACCAACACGGCACAGACCTGATCGTCAAATTTCACCTCAAACGTTATGACATCATCGCTGATCTTCCCTTGCCAGGGGCAGGCTACTCTAACACCTTCCCTTACACGAGCGGGGAAAACACGGATGTGGACCTAGCTGTGGACGAGTTTGGTGGGTACCCGCCCGCTACATCTCTTATTACAAGATAGTTGCACAAAACAATAGGTTAATCCTAGATTAGGCATTGGCTAGTCCCAAACGCAAACTCTAGATAGGAGAGAGAAAGAGAGAGAGAGAGAGAGAGAGAGAGAGAGAGAGAGAGAGAGAGAGAGAGAGAGAGAGAGAGAGAGAAGAATATCTATACAAAGTTCCTTGGGAGAGGTTAAAATCATTGAAAATTTTCTCACGGTGGAGGCGCGAAACACTTATTGAAAAACAACTGTCTCATTGTCTGAATGCTAAGTCTTCTACGGTTTCATTCGTTCGCCGGTCTAAACTTTGATTTGTATATCCCCTGTCTAATGTAGGACAAATACGTTGTTTTGCGTAACTGTCCTGTAATAAGGGATAATGGGGACTGGCTAGGTTGAAACTCAAAGAAAAAGGGGGGAAAAGGTGGAAGGGGGAGACTATGAAATTGCGACCACTCTGAGTCTCTGGAGAAAGTTGACTTTAAAAAAACTGGTGGCATATGTTGTGGGCAGGGAGTATACAGACTCAATGCAAGACAGGCGATATGGAATCGCAAAAAAATCTGAAGATGGGGCGAAAAAAAAACAAAAAACCCACCGCGCATGCGATACCTCTAACACTAGGTATTAAAGCGTCCTTACAATAAATCAATCTTGGAGTTTGTTGTTGAGTTGTAAGAGCTTTTTTTATTTTCAACCTCCTAGTCCAAAATCAAAACAAGCATGAGAGATTTCTTTTACTTTCGCTTTCTCTTTTTGTCAACATCATAACAGAACGAACTAATTTACAAAACATGGAAAATAATAAAATAAAAACTACAGTCTCAGTATGGAGGATATGGAACATGATAAGATTGTAAGAGTTTTAAAGTGATATCGCTACAGTATATCGTACCCGTACGTAGCATTTCTCTGATCAGTTGTGGCATTTCTCTGATCGGTTATTGTAAAAGTTGAACACAGTTGAGGGACGGGAATGGGAGCGCGGATGGGGCATGTTGGCTGCCTGGAAAACTGGATGTGTGAAGTGAAGCTGAAAATAAAAAGTAAACACAAACCCAGACTGATTTTACTTAACATTTGGGGCGTGGTTACAAAACGCAATGGGTGAGAGAACCCGCTTCTTGTCACTCATATTCGTTAATTTTTGCACCCTTAAAACTTATTTTACATGTTTCTTCCTCTAGCCTCATATCACTCCCTTTCCTTAGGTATTCAAACTAAGTCACTCATTAGATTACTTCCCCTTTCATTTTGTTTCCACTCTTCATCAATGTATCTTTTCTTCTTCTTTCTTTACATTGAGACTCTTAATTTTCTTCTCATATATTCCCATATCTCTCCTTTCTCTTTTTCTTCCTCTCTCTCTCTCTCTCTCTCTCTCTCTCTCTCTCTCTCTCTCTCTCTCTCTCTCTCTCTCTCTCTCTCTCTCTCTCTCTCTCTCTCTCTCTCTCTCTTTCTTTCATTATTTTTATATACTCTAAACAGTACAGTTTATGTGTCGACTCATGCCACAACTTGCTATGTTATATCCTCCCTTTTCAGCCGACGGCGATCATTTTATCTTTAAAAGTATACAGTTTCTGTCTCTGCCCTCTTGCCTAGTTATGTTCTATATTATTATTTACTTTATCTTCCATTTCAACCCCCCCCCCTTTTTTCCCCTCTCTCTCTCTCTCTCTCTCTCTCTCTCTCTCTCTCTCTCTCTCTCTCTCTCTCTCTCTCTCTCTCTCTCTCTCTCTCTCACACACACACACACACACACACTTACTTTCCTCTCATCTCTTTTCCCTCTCTGGTAAACTAGGCCTGTGGGCGATCTATGCCACCAACGACTCAGCGGGTAAAGTGGTCATCACCAAGATTGACCATAAGCACATGGAACTGGGCAAGACTTGGATGACCAGCTACCCGAAGAACAGTCTGGGTAACGCCTTTATGATCTGCGGGACGCTATACGCCACAGACTCACACCGTGACGTGCCGACCTTCATACGTTACGTGTTCAACACCGAGACGGGAGAAGAGCAGCTGTTGGACAAGGGAGAGATGCCCTTCCTCAACTCGGCTCTTGTGGGCCGTCCAAATGTCTTTGCGCATAGGCGGAAAGTCGCGAAGTCTGATGATGGTGGAGAAAGTCCGAGAAAGATCCGCGCGGCCAGGCGGGCTAAGAGAGACCGAAGGGCAAGATGGCGGAGCTATAGAGCAGATGGAACCGGAACTAGAAAAGAGCCAATGGAAAGCACTCGACAAAAACCTCGGGAAAAACCGCCAGCAGCAAGAGAGAGTAACTCTGTAATGCTTAGCTACGACTTCCGGACGTCGAGTCTGCTGTCCTGGAACGACGGGAGGCTTGAGACATTCCCCATCTACTTCCGGGACGGCGACTAGATAAAAAATGGGGAAAACTCGAAGATTTTGTGGGGTTTGATTTAGGGGTAATCGCTGAAAATCGCAAAAGGGAATGGATTTGACACTGGATAGAGAAAGATACTTGGTATAAGTGTAACTATTTCTAAAATTAGTTTGTGTTCACTTATTTAGAGAAAGAAGAACTAAAGCGGTTTCTTCTTAAGACTATGGGACACAACTAAGTTAATGCCAGATTTTTTATACCTTCAATAAGCCAAGACTTTAAAATTATTTCACCGTCGAAATGTATAGGAACACATTGGCCATTGTTACTATGGGCTGTAAGTACCTTGAACGAGCCACGAGTGGTCTCATTATCACCAAATTAATCCTTAAGGTTATACTGAAATTCAACGAACAGATAAGGGCAATTGTCACAGAGGTACATTCGGATTTCTGCAGTTCTCTGCAGTTTTGGTATTTTAATGACGTTATAACGATAACGTGAAGGCTAAACAAGCTGCAGCCTTAAAACGAGTCCCTCTAAAAACATACCACCACTATCAGAGATTAGCTCTTGACATGCTACCACAATCAGCGGATAACCCTAAAACGTGCTACCACTACCACAGTATCAGTGAGTAGCTCATAAACATGCTACCATAATCAGCGGTTAACTCTTGAAATATGCTGTCATCATCAGCTGGTAACTAATACATGTAAAACATGCTACCACAATCAAAGGGTAACCCTTAACTTGAAACATGCTAGCCCTATCAGCGAATGGCTCTTAAAAAATACCAACACAATCAGCGTGGAGATGTCAGGGCTTAAGCAAGTTACAAGAAATTCGAAAAAAAAATGTAGAATGAAAGACAGAAAAACTGTTTTCTTTAAGTAACCTTTCATTCTTTTGAAAAAAAAATCTGAAGAAAGTATAAGAAAAGCTGTACAAAATCAATATGCTCATAGTCATTCATACACTTCACCAGTCATTGTTCATATTAATTTGCACTTCATTACATTTTTTAAATGTCATTAGGTGTACCACAGTAGTCAAAGGTGTCAAAGGTAAAACTTAGATCTAGTCAGTAGCTGCGTCCACGTTTTCAACCTAAGCTGTAAATATCTCACCGCCGTATAGTATGTATCTATATCAATTTCCTAGAAAAGTTTATATTGCTCTATTACCTTTTATTTACTACCTCATTTTCACTGTCTGGATGTAGAGAGGAATGCGACAATTGATAGCATACTACACTTACCACGGCTATTGCTTTTGCTTTAATTTAGTATTCAAGTTATATATTCCCAAGTGTAATTATTTCAGTAATTTTTTCATTTATCAAGTGCGAGGTGGGAAAAAGGGGGGGGGGGGGGGTGTATAAAGAGCACAGTCTGAAGATGTAAAATTATACGAATAAAACTTATTGAATTTCATTCACAAGGTGATTATGCCTCAAGTGGTGATCAGAGGGATGATTGATGAAGGAGAAAATGAAAAAAAAATGTGTGAGATGGGTAATGAGAGAGGGATCAAGAGAGAGAGACAGAGAGAGAGATAGAGAGAGAGAAGGATCAAGAGAGAGAGAGAGAGAGAAACAGAGAGAGAGACAGAGAGAGAGAAGGATCAAGAGAGAGAGAGAGAAGGATCAAGAGAAAGAGAGAGAGAGAGAGAGAGAGAGAGAGAGAGAGAGAGAGAGAGAGTAGTGCTGGAAAATTGAAAAAAAAATAATGTATCGCACTTTGCTGTTTATAGATGTCCAAACGCCCTAGACAGTGTGTAGCTCTTTGGTTATTTTTCACCACCACCCCTTACATCACCGTTCTTGTGGTGAAAGATGATTCCTCCACGCTTGTTTATCCGATGTTTTAGTCAAGCATTTTGTTGATGTACCGGTATTTCTTGGACTCATTGTTATTAAAAGTATATTCATTCAATACAAGGCCCATTGTTGTTTATGGTTTGTTTGAGCACCAAAGTGTTTCGTTCTGTTACCGGGGTACCTTCATTCAACAGGAGGGAAATAAAGGAGAACAATCCAGGCTACTCTGATTAACACCACTATCCAGCGATTCTCTCCCTGAGCTATTGGCTGTGGCATTGCATCCGCCCAGATAGCGTAGATCTACATTATAGCTACTGATGCGCCTTAACTTCTGCTAGGACATTCTTCACTGATTCGACCTCCACATCGTGGGTGGTTAAGTTTGGAGCATCATCTTTCAGTTCCACTCTACCCAACGGTGACATAATTGGCATGCAGACAAGGCCTAAGATCACTGTATTGAGAATGGACTAAATCTACATCAAACGATCAATACTACTACTACTACTACTACTACTACTACTACTACTACTACTACTACTACTACTACTACTACTACTACTACTACTACTACTACTACTACTACTACTACTACTACTACTAGGCTATAACTAAAAAAGAACAAAACAAAACAAAACAAAAAGAAAGCAACAAAAATTAAAAAAAAATAAATAAATAAATAAATAAAAATGAAAATCAAACAACCCAAAAAAAAAAAAACCAAAAAAAAAAAAAAAAAAAACCGTCGCCAGGACTATAATCTTGATCTATGTACCCACCCAAATTTCAATATCTTCTGCACGCCGATGATCATGAAAAAAAAAAAAAAAGCCTGAGAGAAACATAGCAATAGTTAGTTTTATTCTCACCATACAACATTGAAAGTGTTAAGTTCTTTGACACAGCAAAACATTGAGAGTGTACGTTTTGTAGGCCAAGCTGAGAAAATGTAGACAGTGACCAAACACAGATTGATCGTTTACACTTGATCTCAGTTTCATGTTCTTGGCTTTCATATTTATGATCTAGATCTAGATCCAGGTCTCCTTTCCTTCTTTGTGTTCGACATTGAGAATAATACAAGAGGGATTTTGACTTTTATTAGAATTCAGGACAGAAAGTGCGATACCATAAAAAGAAGACTTGACCCAATATCACATGGGAATGTCACATGACCTTATCGGAAAGATACAATAAACACAAAACCAGGACGTGCTAACCAAGTCAGTCTCAAGTGTAGACCTAGATCTAGATATAGAAATCGAGATAGACAAATCTAGTTATGTCCGGGTAGATCTAATACGGATTTAATACGAAGAAGATCTTCGGTATGCTGTTAACTATGTAAAGATGGACCTGTTTAGGTGTTTTAAGATAAAATTACACCGTCGACCAACCCTTCACCAAATGTAGATTTAGATTTAGATCTGGAAATCTAGATCTAGATTAGATCTAGAGTCCAATTCTAATATAGACTAGTCTAGATTAGATCTTGATAGATGATTTTTCGTCTTGATAGTGAATCTAGATCTAGTAGCGGCATACCTTTATCATCTAAAGAATAAAATTGTGATAAGATCTATGTTTTTAGATCATTTATATTGACCTAGATGGAGTATCGCAATACGTGTATAGCTAGACTCTCTAGACTAGATCTACATAAAGATTAGATAAGTACCAATTTAAAAAAATCAAGATCTAGATATATGCCTATTTATTTACCTTCTTAAGTATCTGTCGACGAGAGGCTTTATTCAATCATCACAGGTAAAAAAAAAACTTGAACCAATAAAATTACTTTATTTCCGCTCAAGGAATTCAATAGACCTTGCACTGAAAATGTGAACTTATCTTTTTCTTAAATATGTAGCTTACATCTAGAGATTCTAGATCTAGATCTAGATCTAGACTAGATACATTTACACTAAAAACAAATTTTTATTTAGATCTAGATCTTAGTTCTTGGCTATCAAAAGGTCTATATTCTAGATCGATAGTTTGAACTTTGAGGGCTAATTTATGCATTTTTCATTTGAAAATGAAACTTAGATCTCTACTTCTTTGTTGAAGTATTGCACTTATACTTGTTATGGCACTTAAATTTTACGATATATATCTAGTTAGTAGAAGAAAACTAGATTAGAATAGTACATAATGAATGTTCCCTGAGAATTCGTATATGTGTAACCTTTCAATGAGAGAGAGAGAGTTTATATAAATTATAATAATTGACGTACATAAGTTATAATTATTTGTAAAGTTAAAACATGCATTCATAAATTGTAAAATTTCTTACAAATTTAAGTGCAAATGCTGTGGATTAAAAACTATTTTATAAGAACTTTGAAAAAAATTTTCTATCAATTCCTGATTGACCTCTATTATATATATAAAAATGTATATATATATATATATATATATATAAATGTATATATATATATATATATATAAATATATATATATATATATATATATATATATTATATCTATATCTATATATATATATATATATATATATATACATAAAATAAATGACTTTATATGCACTTATATGGTTAGTGGGTCTTGAAAATTAGTCATATTTAGGATGTTGACTCATAATAATGTAATTCTAAACGAAAAATTTAGGAAAGTTCAAATTTTAAAGAGTAGCCCATTCTATTTTAAAAATGAAAGTGTTGCTGTAGGAAAGTGAAAAGAGCTTTCATTGTTTATTTCTGTTGCAGTGTCTCTGTCTGATTGTCTACATCATAGTAAATGTCTGCATCTTTTTTTTCTATCTCTGTGCCTTTTTATTGCTCCCATTGCTGGAGTGGGTAGACTAGTTTGCTGTTTGTTGGTAATATATACGTCTTGGTGCAAGTCCTACTAACGTATCCATGCTGGGCTAAGCATGACCTAATAATAATAATAAATATGCTTTTATTAACATTTCGAAACGAATACAAGTAAGCAGAATCTTAGATTTCCAGTCCCTACTTAAACTTATAACAGTTAACACTTAAATAATCCTAAGCATCATAATTCTCTGCCAGGAATGGTCCATTGCAGTCTGAGATGCTTCAATATCAAGCTAAATGATTGCACAGAGAGGGGTTTGCGTTACACATGCCTAAATATACAATGCAAACCAACTAATTACAGGGGCGAAGTGGCACTGTTAATCTTTTAGAACGAAATGAGTGATTTTTCTTTGATTTTTAAGAGATCAAGACTCTATATAAGTCAGAAAAACACCTAGCTAGAAAATAACGAGTTGACCCACCAATTCATTTTAGAACTTCATTTACAAGAGAGGAGCAAATTTACCTCTTGCTTCTTTTCATTTGTAACTACTCTTAATAGGAGTTCTATGTCAGTTTTCAATATTGTTTTAATGCTCGACAGTATGTACCTTCGAATGAGACACCATTGAGGTTACTATAAAGTCATTTTATAAAATACTCCCTATCATCACTCACTGCTCTCTCTCTCTCTCTCTCTCTCTCTCTCTCTCTCTCTCTCTCTCTCTCTCTCTCTCTCTCTCTCTCTCTCTCTCACTTCCTCTTTCCAGCTGCTTGTTTTTCTCATTCTTCACAAGTCGTTTCTTTCTTTCCCTTGAACTCTTCATCTCTTCTTATAGTTGTCTGTTTATTTCTGTTTCTGTTTGCCTTCACCCCTTCTCTTGTATCCACATTTATTTTCCTTCCTCCCCTAGACTTTACCTCTATCTTTTTTTTCTATCTCTGTATACTTTCATTCACTACTATTCAGATGTTCTTCTTTTTTATTTCTTTATTTTTGAAATTTCTCTTTCTTTATCCTTTGCCATTCTTTCTTACCCTCTCTCTCTTCCCTGCTTTACTTTATAACTTTTTTTTTCTCTGCGGCTCTATGTCTGTCTGGGTCTAAAAGGAAAAAGGCACACGACTTTATAACGAGACAAAAAAGAGGAAACAACACAACTATAGATTTAATACATAAACTTTTTGCCTTTAATGTGGCTTCATCAGATTGTGTTCAGAAGAAATCAAAATGTCTGTCAGTCTGTCTCTTGCTCTCATTTTTCTTGCGCCAACATGCCCTTAAGACTGCTCATCTTGATCTGCGATGTAGAGCACATTTGATTATAATTTCTGTGATGGGATCTGTCCATGATTTCAGTATGTTTGGAACATCAAAGTTTGATTAGATTTTTCTCTGTCAAACAATAATTTTTACCAATATGATGCTCAAAAGATTCGAATTATAAAAAAATAATCGTTTAAAAAAAACTGTCAGTTGCTAGATATTGCAAATAATTTACGAAGATTAAACATCATCCCTCAAAACTCTCTTCACATGTTTTAAATAAATGAAAACATAGTCAGTGAATCACAGCACTAAAACACTAATTCAGTGTATAAGGTAGACCTTTTGCTAGAATGAATCTATGTGGTGGAAGAAAAAGTTAAAAAGAAAACTATTTATAACTTCGTAATATTTATTGTATGAATAAAGTATTTTGGCATGGTGGCAATTGGAAAAATTTGTTTTTTTCATCTTTGTTTTATTTTTTTTTTCTTTTAGCGTTCAACAGATCCAAAAAGCAGGTCATGCTCTCTCAGAAGAAAAAAAAAATAAATGACAAACATGTCCAAGTTTTCTTTCTAGGGTAATCTTTCCTGTAATTTTCTCCACTTTTTTGTGTAGGTTTTAAAGAAGAATTAAATGCAAATCCCCTTGATACAATTAAAAAAAAAAAAAAGAAGAAAAAGACATAAGCTAGGTACTTGGAGAAGTTTAAACTTTGTTAGAGTGAAATAAAAGAAAACAATTTCATAGAGCCAAACAGGTATTATATAGAATGCTAATTTTATCTATGAGCTAATGACACAAGGACACTTTGAAAAAGACTTTTCTTTGTGAAATTACTTCTCAATAGATATATAACTAAGCTGAATATGATTCGTGGAACCAGCAAGTGGGTCAAAAAGTTTGATTAAGCTGGACGTAACTGTCACAGAAGTGGACCTATCAGACTCAAAGGTTGAAAACATTTTGTATAATTATCTCAAAAGTGATTGCTGTTAACTGAAGGCGCAGAAATATAGAATCTCTGACGTGTAGGCTTTTCATCCTCTGTTATCAAGTCAGGTTTTCAAAGTGTTGAGTAATGTGTTCAGTTTCTGTGTGATATCAGCTTTGTTATTTTCTTTTCCTCTCTGCTTTGTTTTAATTATTATAGCTGAAGTATTTATCAGTTCTTATCACTTTATTTTAAAGCTTTGAACAGCCTACTGGTGACTATAACTTTTTTTTTTTCACTTTTTTTTGTGGTCCAACACACGGGTCTGAATGAATCTTTTGATGCGAATGAACTTCTATAAAAAACATGTAGTATTTTCAGTTGAAGAGTGTGCCCTCATCAATAAATCTAGCTTTAAAGCAGTTGCATGAGTATATCAAAGAGATGAATATTATTTTTATGAAGGACAGAAATCTGTAGCCCTCCCTCTAAACATCTTATTTTTATGTCAAGTTGTCCCACACATTCAAATGTATTTAGTATAGTATAAAAGCGTAAAGGTCACACGTACGTGTATATTCGAAAAACGTCTTTATAATCCTCTTTTGTTCTCTCTCTCTCTCTCTCTCTCTCTCTCTCTCTCTCTCTCTCTCTCTCTCTCTCTCCCCTCATCTTTACCTCGTTCAAGGCTTTTTTTTTAAACGCATCTTGAAAACTCGTGTCTGCCTCCTTAAAAGTTTTAGCCGCTAATATTCTATTCGCTCATTCCTGCACGACAATCGAACAAATAAAAAATAGAACAACACCGACACCAGCGGACTTCAGTTGAAGCAACACCCTACGAAGACAAGAAGATCAGGCCTGTCACTATAATTATATCAGGATGGGCTCATTGTCTGTTTCCTGTGCTTGGATATTGGAACATTACACTAAGGCACTCTAGGCAAGTGAGTTAGCAATTCTTATCTTCTTCTTCTTCTTCCTTCTTCTTCTTCTTCTTCTTCTTCTTCTTCTTCTTCTTCTTCTTCTTCTTCTTCTTCTTCTTCTTCTTCTTCTTCTTCTTCTTCTTCTTCTTCTTCTTCTTCTTCTTCTTCTCCTTCTTTTTTTTTTTAATGCTACTCACTTATACCATTGTTTTTCTTCTTCTTCAATATCAGTTATTTTTTTAATACTTTTTTTTTTAATGCTGCCCACTTATATGATTCTTTTTTTTTTAATCTTGAACTTTGATCGCAAGTGACAGACTGACTCGCTTTCATCTTCATCTCTCACCGCCATCCATGTCCTGTGCATGTATCTTTATTCGACCTTCTACTCAGATTTGATTCTGACTTAGGTTACAAAAAACCCAAACAAACAAGATGTGCTCAGAAAAGCTTGATAATAACAATATAATTATGTCATTGTTTTTGTACCTCGGGGGATATTAGAAGGAAAAAGAAGATGTTTTTCTCTCACTTGCTCTGTCAAACCTTGCCACTTAGCGAGGCGCCAAGAGGACTGTTCCCTGAGATACAAACGGTTTGTGCGGACGTACATTTGACGCATCGCGTCCACGACAAACCAACGTCAAGCCAGCCTTTTCTGTTCGTCATATGCCGTTCGGGACAGGCCGCGCTGAGGAGGTGAGATCCTTACCGCATCTGCCAACAGCCTAGAGGGTCTCGAACTCGCCACCGAACATCCCTGCAGATAACAAGACGGCCGTTCTAATCGCCAGCCACTCTGGCGCTCCGCGACCCTTATTTGAGAAAAACTAACCCGTTGTCAGAGAGTCATGCAACTTTCAAAGAGTACTCGCTGGTCCATCTAACTCGAGCTAAGATTGTTAGAGATTGTTCAACATCGATGGTGAATTGTGCCTTGACGGACGAGAGTTGAGAAGTCCTTGGAAACCCAAGAGTTGATGCTGGACTGTTATCCACTCAGTGAATCGTGTAGAAGGTTGAGTGACCGGTGTAAGCAGGGGGTCTCTTCAACTTGTTACCAAGAGAACCGTGTACATGCGCCGGGATAATGGTCAGAGCAGTGCATGAATGAGTTGATAAAGGCTGTTGCCAAGTGTGTCAAGTGAATGCTACGGGGTTGTTTGAAGGTCATAGATCACGGCCTGGGCTCAATATTTCATCGAGAATGGGCTATTTTGACCACACTTAATAGCCTCTGCTATTTCAGTCAGTAGACTTAAGGATGCTTTAAATGACCAGAAATTTTTTTTATTCTATCCCGTCGTTAGTGTTGATTCGACCTGTAAGTCTTTCATTCCACCCACTAAGCCTGATTATTTCGACCAATAAACCTCGCTTTCTCTCAAGTACGCCTTGGTTATACCAACCAATAAATCTTTCATTTTATGTAGCAGGCTTAGACTGTTACTATGTCAGTAAGTCTTTTGTTCTATACAGCAGTCCTGGGCTGTATCTGTCAGTAAGACTTTCATTCTATGCAGCCGGCCTGGACTGTATCTGTCAGTAAGACTTTCATTCTATGCAGCCGGCCTGGACTGTATCTGTCAGTAAGTCTTTCATTCTATGCTGCAGGCCTGGGCTATATATGTCAACAAATCTTTCATTCTGGGCTATAGCAACCAGTAAGTCTTTCATTCTATGCAGTCGGCCTGGGCTATAGCAACCAGTAAGTCTTTCATTCTATGCAGCCGGCCTGGGCTATAGCAACCAGTAAGTCTTTCATTCTATGCAGCCAGCCTGGGCTATATATGTCAATAAATCTTTCATTCTATGCAGCCGGCCTGGGCTATAGCAACCAGTAAGTCTTTCATTCTATGCAGCCGGCCTGGGCTATAGCAACCAGTACGTCTTTCATTTTATGCAGCCGGCCTGGGCTATAGCAACCAGTAAGTCTTTCATTCTATGCTGCAGACCTGGGCTGTATATGTCAACAAATCTTTCATTCTATGCAGCCGGCCTGGGCTATAGCAACCAGTAAGTCTTTCATTCTATGCAGCCAGCCTGGGCTATAGCAACCAGTAAGTCTTTCATTCTATGTAGCCGGCCTGGGCTGTATGTGTGAGTAAGTCTTTCATTCTATGCAACCAGTAAGAGTTTCATTCTATACAGCAGGCCTGGGCTGTATCTGTCAGTAAGTCGTCTATCATTCTATGCAGCAGGCCAGAGCTACATCCGCCAGCAAATCTTTCATACTATGCAGTCGACCTGGGCTATAGCAGCACTATATGTTGTTCGATCTTTAAGTCTTTCGTTCTATCCAATACTTTAACGCTGTGTATATTTCGATGAGTAGGCCTTTCTGGAAGTTTATCTGATCTGATAGGCAAGTTCATTTCGACCCCTGTGATTTTTACATTCATCCACAGCACACACCGCGGTTGATTCTTCTAACAGATAAAAAATAAAGTTCTCTTCGCTTCAGTCATCAGCTGGGCAGCAATAACTGGTAGCTGTAGTACATATGTACTTGGATTTGGAACATTGGTTTGATTGATGCCGGTTTTGACTAACTATCTTGCTACGGTGGACGCCACAAAGAGAGGGAATGATGAAGCTTGGGTGGATCCTCGTAATTTAGTCCATGAGAAATACGCTTGCCCTTGATATGCAAAACCTTGCAATACTGCCTTTGGCTATGATGCAGTGTCTTGATATATGTTCAGAAGTCGATCCTGTCCTTGACCGGTTCAAGTTAAGTGCTGTGGGTCTGTTTGTGTCTCTTGATAAGCAGTCTATGTATCAAAGGGGGACTTTGTTCATGAATGGAATCTCCTAGACCTTGTACTCAAAGACCTATGCACACTTACACACTCTCATTCTTCATCTCCGTGTGCCCGTCGTCTTATCCTTCCGTCCCACTCTTCTGTCATTGCGTCGATCTCTCTGTCTCTTTCTCTTTTCTATTTTTTTCCCAGACATCTTCTGCTCGTCGCTACTCTAATAGCCTTCAAACCGTCTTCTGTAGAAGCATTAGCTGTGCATTATCTGGTCGCATCTCATTCCTGCATCAATCGTAAAACTAAGAAAGCCACTCTACCCCCAAATAACCTCCAGCAATGGGAGAAGCGTCTAAAGCTGCCATGTTTACATCTGATGGCAGATCATCAGTCTTTGTCTCGCTGGTCAGATTGAACATCAATGTATGGCGACTGGTCGAGGAAGGTGAGAAGTAACGGCTTTGTTTGTTCAACGTGTTACGGGTCGGTGTAGACATTTTGTCCTTGAAGCTCGAAATAACTAGAGCTAGCCGAGCTAACCTTGTAAGGTCACCTGGATGTCAGCATCAATCAAATGTGTCGCACGATCACCCGATCTTTTAGTAGTTGTCTTAGATAGGCCACGCCTTTCCTCTCTCTCTCTCTCTCTCTCTCTCTCTCTCTCTCTCTCTCTCTCTCTCTCTCTCTCTCTCTCTCTCTCTCTCTCTCTCTCTCTCTCTGTAATTGCAGACCCATAGATAAAGACATTCAATGACACGAAACGCATTGTCATTCTATGTGAGATCGAATTAAAAAACAAAACAAACCACGATTCTTCGGCTCGCTGAACCAGCTTCTTGAAATCTCAAGGAAAGTATTTCATGGAGACCCGCGGAACAGAATTAACCAGAAGAGATCCGACTCCGCCACAAATTGAACACAGGGCCCCCTGATTGTTATTTGGACGCTTTAGCGACACGTACGAGTAATCTGGCTCATTGCCCTCATCAGCGTTACAAGGTGACGCCAGAAAGTATGTTTGTTTTTTTTACTCAAAATAGCCATAGACGGTATATAAAAGATACTCGACCGCCCTGTATCGGGTGCCTGTAGCCTGGTATGTCCAGGGCGTTGAATATCTGTCACATACTGACTATCGGTCACGTCAAGGTCACATGACATGGTGCGAGTGTCATGAGATCATGGCATTGTTGGAGACGGTAGCGGGTTGTCACTATCTGTGGGATGCAGTTCCGATAACGAAAGATAACGTTTTAATTCCTCAGAATCTGGATTCCTATTGTTGTTGTTGTTGTTGCTGTTGTTGCTGTTCTTCTTCTTCTTCTCCTTCATCTTCTTCTTCTTCTTCTTCTTCTTCTTCTTCTTCTTCTTCTTCTTCTTCTTCTTCTTCTTCTTCTTCTTCTTCTTCTTCTTCTTCTTCTTCTTCTTTATGTTCTTGTTCTTTTTCTTCTTCTTCTTCCTCGCCCTTTTCCCCCACCCTCTCTTGTCTTGTTGGTGAAAAAAACTATTTTGAGAACTTATATTAGATGTAGAGGACTAAAACACATTATATGAGTAGGTCTAGAAGATTCGCCGTGAATGTTTCACATCGATTTGCTCAGAATAAAATACGAATAAAGAAGGAACACAAATGTTAAGAAAAAAAACGCAAAATAAAAAAAAACAATAGCACCAGGATTATAAATTTTAAAGTAGAAAGAATTGAAAATTCCTTTCCCTTGACATAATACGAGTTCGCTAAGGACTCTAACTCCTCTCTCTCTCTCTCTCTCTCTCTCTCTCTCTCTCTCTCTCTCTCTCTCTCTCTCTCTCTCTCTCTCTCTCTCTCTCTCTCTCTCTCTCTCGTTTTTGTTGTTTCACCTACAACTAGAGACAGTGCGAGCATACTTGCGACTTTGAACACCCCTCCCCCTCCCCACTGGAATGAAGACAAACTGACCTACTGAACTGATATAGTCTACTACTTGCCTGGGTGTTATCGAAATTCACCAGGTCATCACATTTATCTCACTGAGCCTGTGATACATCGATCGTTTTTCGAGGTTTTAGGAAAACCGCATGAACCCTCTCAGGGTGGCCTAGGTTTTAGCACGTACGAGGTAGAACTTAGGGGTCCAGAGCACAATATATCGAGTGGGCACGTTCAGTAGTTAGATGTAAGTTGGTCTGTGGGTCAGGCACACCAGTGTGCTTTCTACCATCAACCTCAGGCACACGTCTTTATCTCGAAGTGTTTAGCAGATATCCCTCGCTACTATGTGATACACCCGATACAATTTAGTGCACTTGATGCTGTGTTATCACGGACACAGTCGGGGATTTTGTACTATCATGACTATGACCACATCAGTGCTTTCTACCGGTTTGGATTCTCCAGACTTCAAATTACACAATACCATCAGTCTCACAAGTTCGTCATGTGATGCGCGCCGCTAGGTCAAACACAATCTAACCTGCGAGAATATTTGTCGTGTAATAGGGTTGATGATAGACCTGATCGAACCAGCACAGCTGCCTCTACCATTGTTTGTGAAGATGTTTAGTTTCAAACATATGTGAGCAATACATGCGATTATCGAATTGCCATGATTTAAAAAAAAAATCAGAAGTCTTTTCTTTTATCTGTACTAGAACAGACAAATGCTTCGCCCTACAATTTAATACAGTATTTGAAAGTACCAACACCAAATTAATTCTAGTCTGATCGGTGTATTTTCCTTCTAGAGTCTACAGAATCTCGCCAGAATGTTGAGAGAGGGCGACTACTTAGATGAGGAGAGGCGGCGTCTGCTTGTAGGTCGGGAGAATTTCAACCGTCGGAGAGGAGCAGGAGATGGTTCTAGAAGACTGACCCCCTCCGCGCCGAGACTGAACATCGGAGAGGCTCCAGAATCGACCAGCAGCTCCAACAGCTCGTCGCTGCCGCCGTCCCCGTCCAGCGCCGTGCCGCCACCAGGGGACGTCAGATCCAATCAGGGAGTTCACCGCCCGCGTGCCAGGGTGGTCAACGCCAAATCTCTCGACTATGGTACCACCACCAGCAGCAGCGCCAGCGGGAGACGGCCGTACTCCGCCCAACCGGCGTCCAGCCCTGAGAGGGGTCACGTTCTTGTCCGGCAGGTCAGCAGTGCCGGGAGTAACGGTCAGGCCCCACCCGTCTCTCCCACCGGCGCGAACTCAACAGGCTGGCAGACTCGCCTGGCTCTCTCTGCCATCCTCTCGGCCGTCACGCTCGAGCGCATCTGCTTCTACTCGCTCACCGGGAACCTGGTGCTGTTCCTGAACAAGGAGCCGTTCCTGTGGGAGTCTTACCACGCTATGAACGCCCTCTTCCTGTTCTACGGCGTGACCTACCTCATGTCAATCCTTGGCGGTTGGGTCGCCGACGCGTGGCTGGGCAGGTTCCGGACCATGGTCCTCTGCTACTTGGTGTACATCATCGGCTACATGGTCATGCCGTTCCTGGCGGAGGACTCGGACGCCGACGACTGGCCAGACACCTCGGAGTTTAACATGACCACGCCGCACAAGATACCGGCCATCTGTGGGCGCGGCGCCACACATCGCAAGGACCCCGATGTGAACAACCCGTTTGCTGACCCATGCGCCTGGCTGGTCTACACATCTCTGGTGGTCATCGCCATAGGCAGCGGCGCTCTCAGGGCCAACATGTGTCCGTTCGGTTCAGATCAGGTGGGTCACATATTGTGTGTGTGTCCTGTTGGTATGTTGGAGTTTTGGCCTAGCTGGGTTTGTCTAGTCATCCGTTCAGTTCAGGTCAGATGGGTCACTTTTGTGAGTGTGTGTGTCCTGTTGGTATGTTTCCTGGCCTAGCTGAGTTTGTGTGGTCATATGTGTCCGTTCGGTTCAGATCAGGTGGGTCACATATTGTGTGTGGGTGTTCTATTGGTATGTTCAAGTTGTGGCCTAGCTGAGTTTGTATGGTCATATGTGTCCTTTCGGTTCAGATCAGGTGGGTCACTTATTGTGTGTGTCTTGTTGGTATGTTGTAGTTGTGGCCTAGCTGGGTTTGTGTGGTCATAATTATGTGTCCGTTCGGTTCAGATCAGGTGGGTCACTTATTGTGTGTGAGTGTGTGTATCTTGTTTGTATGTTGGAGTTGTGGCCTAGCTTGGTTTGTGTGGTCATAATTATGTGTCCGTTCGATTCAGATCAGGTGGGTCACTTGTTGTGTGTGAGTGTGTGTGTCTTGTTGGTGTGTTGGAGTTGTGGCCTAGCTGGGTTTGTGTGGTCATATGTGTCCTTTCGGTTCAGATCAAGTTTGTCACTTATTGTGTGTGTGTGTGTGTGTCTTGTTGGTATGTTGGAGTTGTGGCCTAGCTTGGTTTGTGTGGTCATATGTGTCCTTTCGGTTCAGATCAGGTGGGTCACTTATTGTGTGTGTGTGTGTGTGTGTTGTTGGTATGTTGGAGTTGTGGCCTAGCTTGGTTTATGTGGTCATATGTGTCCTTTCGGTTCAGATCAGGTGGGTCACTTATTGTGTGTGTGTGTGTGTGTGTTGTTGGTATGTTGGAGTTGTGGCCTAGCTTGGTTTATGTGGTCATATGTGTCCTTTCGGTTCAGATCAGGTGGGTCACTTATTGTGTGTGTGTGTGTGTGTTGTTGGTATGTTGGAGTTGTGGCCTAGCTTGGTTTATGTGGTCATATGTGTCCTTTCGGTTCAGATCAGGTGGGTCACTTATTGTGTGTGTGTGTGTGTGTTGTTGGTATGTTGGAGTTGTGGCCTAGCTTGGTTTATGTGGTCATATGTGTCCTTTCGGTTCAGATCAGGTGGGTCACATATTGTGTGTGTGTGTGTGTTGTTGGTGTGTTGGAGTTGTGGCCTAGCTTGGTTTATGTGGTCATATGTGTCCTTTCGGTTCAGATCAGGTGGGTCACTTATTGTGTGTGTGTGTGTGTGTCTTGTTGGTATGTTGGAGTTGTGGCCTAGCTGGGTTTGTGTGGTCATAATTATGTGTCCGTTCGGTTCAGATCAGGTGGGTCACTTATTGTGTGTGAGTGTGTGTGTCTTGTTTGTATGTTGGAGTTGTAGTTTAGGTGGGTTTGTGTGGTTACATGTGTCCTTTCGGTTCAGATCAGGTGTGTTGGAGTAGTAGCCTAGCTGGGTTTGTGTGGTCATATGTGTCCTTTCGATTCAGATCAGGTGGGTCACTTTGTGTGTGTGTGTGTGTGTCCTGTAATATGTTGGAGTTGTGGCCTAGCTTGGTTTGTGTGGTCATAATTATATGTCCGTTCGGTTCAGATCAGGTGGGTCACATATTGTGTGTGTGTGTGTGTCCTCTTGGTATGTTGGAGTTGTGGCCTAGCTGGGTTTGTGTGGCCATATGTGTCCGTTCGGTTCAGATCAGGTGAGTCACTTATTGTGTGTGTGTGTGTGTGTCCTGTTGGTATGTTGGAGTTGTGGCCTAGCTTGGTTTGTGTGGTCATATGTGTCCTTTCGGTTCAGATCAGGTAGGTGTCTTATTGTGTGTGTGTGTGTGTCCTGTTGGTATGTTGGAGTTGTGGCCTAGCTGGGTTTGTGTGGTCATATGTGTCCTTTCGGTTCAGATCATGTGTGTTGGAGTTGTAGCCTAGCTTGGTTTGTGTGATCATAATTATGTATCCGTTTGATTCAGATCAGGTGGGTCACTTATTGTGTGTGTGTGTGTGTGTCCTGTTGGTGTGTTGGAGTTGTGGCCTAGCTTGGTTTGTGTGGTCATATGTGTCCTTTCGGTTGAGATCAGGTGGGTCACATATAAATAATAAGAAGTGTGTGTGTGTTCCGTTGGTATGTTAGAGTTATGGCCTGGCTGGGTTTGTGTGGTCATATGTGTCCTTTCGGTTCAGATCAGTGGGTCACTTATATTGTGTATGTGTGTGTCCTGTTGATTGTAGTAGCCTAGCTTGGTTTGTGTGGCCATAATTACGTGTCCGATCGGTTCAGATCAGGTGGATCACTTATTGTGTCTGCCCCATTGGTATTTGTTAATGGTGGCCTATTTGGGTTAATGTTAATAAGACGATGACTGCACTGTAGTGCGTTGGGGGTTAAGTTTTCATTGGTGACTCTATGTGCGGATTTGTATGAGAGCTATGTGTTACCCTGTTGGACCTGCTTACCCTTAAAGGTGTGTGTTGTGTTTGTATGTCCTGCCTGTATACCGTTTCTATGTGCTGTGCAATGTATATCTTCGTTGCGTTCCATCGACATAAACAAAACCTTTTAAATTATCTCCAGTTTCTCTGCCTCTCATTCTTCGTTTTTTTTTTATGGCGATATCTTAAGGTAAAGGCTTCACCAGTAATGTTAAAAGAAGCCATAATGACTTTTCTGGTCAGCGATATTAACCAAGGCGATATATCCTATACGCTTGTGGTCTAGTAGTGCACACTAGACTTTAGATGATGGCGAGCAGTTTCGAAAACGGCTTGTCTGGAAAAATTCCTCAAGTGTGGTCCACAGAGCTTCTAATATTCCTTATTGGTTAGAGAAAGGTTGTTGGTTGGTTCTGGTTGGTCGGAGATTTTTGCGCTGTGTCTCTCTCTTTCTCTCTCTCATCTCCCTCCTCTCTTTTTCCTCTTTCTTTCTCTCTCTCACCTCTCCCTCCTCTCTCTCTCTCTCTCTCATCTCCCTCCTCTCTCTCTTTTTCTCTCTTTCTCTTTCTCTATCTCCCCCTCTTTTTCTCCCTCTCTCCCTCTCCTTCCTCTCTCTCTTTCTCTTTCTCTCTCTCCTCTCTCCCTCCTCTCTCTCGCCCCTCTCTTTCTCTCTCCCTCCTCTCTCTCTCCCTCTTTTTGCCCCTCTCTCTCTCTCTCTCTCTCTCTCTCTCTCTCTCTCTCTCTCTCTCTCTCTCTCCCCCCCCCCCCCTCTCTCTCTCTCGAACAATATCAAGTGGTATTAATGGTATTCACGATAAGCCAACTACGGCGATGTGATCAAGTGTCCACTCACGACCTCAACTAGAAACTCGCCCCACTCGGAATTTTTTGTCGGATGTCCTGAGAAATGTTTCAGGACCACAGAACTATCAGTACTCTCCGAAAATAGTTTTTCCAACGCTGATATGATCACGAATTCTTTTTTTTCACTCATTGTTTTTTTTTTTCTTTAAGGAAATTTCATATATAAATTGCCATTAATCTATAGTGTTTTATATATATATATTTGTGAGTGTGTGTCTCGGTATCTGTCCTGACGAGACCCTAGCAGAGTGTTGTCCCGGTGAGTGTTTGGCTTAGCAAGAAAAAGTAACTTCACAAAACCAGCAGTCTGTTTATAAATCCACGACTCATCATCACATGGCAGGGTAGATAATCTGATTACACGCCGCTTGTAACTTCCCGCTAAGAGCGTTGAATCGATGTGCGTGCCGGATCTATAAATAGAACGATGCTGACCTCAAAGGTCAAGGACTTGACGTGCACAAGTTTAGAATGCGACGGAGGACATCTTGACCTTGGTTCTCGATATAAAAACTATCTGACTCAGTCTAGCTGATAACGTGGATTGAAGAGAAAAAGAAAAAACAACGAACAAACAAAAAACAAAACCAATGTTGCA
The DNA here is from genome assembly GCA_033675545.1 of Elysia crispata. Lineage (NCBI taxonomy): Eukaryota > Metazoa > Mollusca > Gastropoda > Plakobranchidae > Elysia > Elysia crispata. The sequence goes on from JAWDGP010005910.1 coordinate 94,502, forward strand.
AGATATACATGTCATCAGTTCAGCGACGAAAATTTTGTTTGTATCACGAGAACATGCTGTAATTGGTTAAAAAAAAATATTACTTGCGAAATAGGATTCACACTCACAAAGACATGCTTACGTCATGCGAGAGAAAAGTTTGTTTTTTGGTGTTTTTTTTAAATGGCAAATGAATTAATCTTAACTTTATAGCAACACTGCAATCATGACCTGTCTTTGGATAAGAGGAAGACAGTGATAGTTGGCACTTGACATTAACTTTAAGCTGTATACTCTTTTTTGAGATAGAAAAATCAAAACGAAGAAAGATAAAGTATTAGACTAGCCGATGGAAGACTTTCTGACGAAATGCTCGAAAACAGCTGATTCTGTACTTTCCCAACCTTAAAATCCTTCTAAACGCCCACATTATACGAGCGATTGAAACGATCTCTAAATAGATTGGGGGAATCTTATTCTTTTGTCTGTACAGTCCCAAGACATGGCCATCTATAATGCTCAAACTGCTTAGATCTGTACGCCACTTTTGTCGCTGATTTCATCTTAACGTAGCGCCTTAATTGAAGTTTCTGTCCATGCATCCTGCTCCACTTTCCAGGGCTAAGATGAATGAGATCAAAGTATTTTGGGTAAGCCCTGTCAATTGCGCTATTAAATAGTATTATTTCCTGGAAAGATGCATTATTACTTGTGTTTATTATCCTGTTCTTTTCCCCTAACAATTTCAACATGAAGTCAAATACCGTTGCTTTTTCTTTTTAGCACGAGAATCTATCAACCAAATACCGTTGCTTTTTCTTTTTAGCACGAGAATCTATCAACCAAATACCGTTGCTTTTTCTTTTTAGCACGAGAATCTATCAACCAAATGAGTAGATCGTTTAAATGGCAGACTCAAATTTAATCCCTGCTGTCACTGTATGAGGGTGATTGATCCACAGAGCCATGTTTGTTATTTGAGAGTAGAGTTAAGCGATCTTCCTGCAGAAGGAGGGGAGGGGGGGGGGGGGGCTATTGTATATCTATCAACCTTTTATGCGGGGATACACCAGTTCAGTCTATCTGAGATTGAAGGTTAGAATCGGTGTGTATTTCCTACACGTATTCAATCAATCAATTAATCAATCTATGCATCTTGCATGTTTCAGCTGCCACGAGCTAATCAATAAACCAATCAATCAATCAATCAAAGCATCTTGCATGTTTCAGTTGTCATAAGCCAATTAACCAATCTATCAATCAATCAATCAATCGAAGCATCTTGCATGTTTCAGTTGTCATAAGCCAATTAACCAATCTAACAATCAATCAACCAATTTATGCATCTTGCATGTTTCAGCTGCCTCGAGCTAATGAATAAACCAATCAATCAATCAAAGCATCTTGCATGTTTCAGCTGTCACGAGCCAATCAATCAACCAATCAATCAATCTAAACATCTTGCATGTTTCAGCTGCCACGAGCCAATCAATCTAAACATCTTGCATGTTTCAGCTGCCACGAGCCAATCAATCAACCAATCAATCAATCTAAACATCTTGCATGTTTCAGCTGCCACGAGCCAATCAATCAATCTAAACATCTTCCATGTTTCAGCTGGCACGAGCCAATCAATCAACTAATCAATCAATCTAAACATCTTGCATGTTTCAGCTGCCGCGAGCCAGTCAGAACACCCAACTGAGCTTCTTCAACTGGTACTACTGGTGTATCAACATCGGCAGCTTCCTGGGGCTCGGTGTGATGTCCTTCGTGGAGCAGCAGTACAGCTTCCGGCTGGCCTTCATAGCGTCTGCCAGCATGCTGTTCGTGTCGGGCCTTGTCTTCTGCATGGGTGAGCCCTTGAGTCTGTTCCCTTTCTCTCCTTAAGTTCACGTCCTGCAGGTCTGCTGATAGTCTTTGACTAGTGCATCTACCTTGCAGGTTACAGAGACGATTTTAGGTTTGTATCCCACGCTGTGGTTGAGCAGACTAAACTTGGTCGACTGTTATCGAGTCCTGTTTCGGTGATTTGGGATTTTTTGGAATGTATCTTGTATGAGTATTAAATGGGATTGAAATCAATTGACAGATAGTGCTCTGAGTTTCAAATCCATAATCAAATGAACACAGTGTATTAAATAGTGTTAACATTTTTATTTCGTCAGTGCATGAGTTCAGCATTGTATATATTATAGGCATGTATGTAGCACTCGCCATCCTTCAGTTTCAGAGATATGTATATTTCTATACTCATGTCGTACTGCAAAAACAAGAGAGTCCTAATGATGAGCATTACCTTACTTATTGCAGAGGTCTAACCGTTTCCTTATGCGCAGGTCGAATATGCTACACGAGTCGAGCCCCAGACGGAAGTGTGTTGACTAATGTGTTTAAGATTCTACGCGAGGCTTTCAAGCGCTGGCGCCAGAGGAGACAGATTCGACGATCATCGGTGCCTCCTCTGTAAGTCCCTTAACCGTTGTGGAAAACTCAAGTTTATCTTTCAAATTGACTGTCCATGGCTGTTTAGATATATGGATGTGGAACTATCAAATCCTTATCAGTCTGGACTATTGAGAATCATAGTCAAGTCTGGAATTTTTTGAATCACCTGGTAGAAAAGCGGAACGCCGTTGATCAGATTTAATTTTTATTTCCAACACAGGTGCAGTAGGATAGCTAAGAAAATAAAGAATAAGCCTTATCCCTAAATTTTTTTTAAGACGCTAAATTTCACAATAGAAGATTTGAGCATTAAAAGGGCCGTTTGGCTTAATTCATGGCGCATGCTCTTGCTTCTGAGATCAAACTTTATTTGGAAATAAATTTACGAATTGGCAAACGAAGAAGATTTGACGAGACTTTAGAAAAGTGGGTTGTAATTGTTGTGTTTTTCTTTTCTTATTTTTTAGATGTTTCTCCAAGAGTCTTATGAAACTGGACAGGTACTTTTTATCTTTGATAAAATCATAACATTTATTGATAGAGGATTAGGATAAAGAAAAAGTTTCATGACATTTTGTAGAAAATTACAAAATGAAAAAAAAACACAAGGAAAGAAAAAGCTTTTTTTTTTCTTAATAGTAATTCTTGTGTTACGTCATAAAACTAAAGAGCATGGTTAGATAGGAAATGGCCAGTTTGAATTTGGCTCTCATTAAAGAGGGTGCAGCTATAAACTAAATATTCTTCAATACAATTCTACAGAAGCTTATGGAATGCAGGAATAATTAACAAGTTTTATAGTTATTTCAAGATCACTTTATAAGATTCCTCAGTTGTCATAATGGGATGTAAAAGTAATTAGTGAATTTTGCTGTTACTCTATGGTATCTGTTTAAGGTCCTTCGGATAATTATATAGGGAGTTTTAAAGAAAGGAATGATTTCTGCTGTCAGTGTACACGATAAACCACCAAAGTTTATGTGCATTTAAGAGCTTTGAGAAGAGACCTCACCAACGCAGTGAGGACAAGCAAGAAAACGATTATCAGGAAAATAAAGGTAGTTTTTGGTAAAAAAAAAATAATAAAAAAATTGTTCAACCCAAAACTCCAAGTCTGCTCGCCCCCTCATGTACTCCTAACCTCTGTAGCCTTTGTTATTCCTTTCTTAACTGAGAAATACCAAAACCTTCTGGGTGGTAACTCTTGAGAAGAAGTAAATTGTGAAGAGACTGGTGGAGAAAGGAAAATAGGTATTTAAAAGAAGGAACCACATGAGTCTGAAAAGTATGTAGCAAGGTCAGAGCAAATCATAAAACATCTCTTGAAAAATTGCATCTATTGATGTTCAAGAACCTGTTGAAATATAGATAGATCTATAGAAAGGACAATGTTAAAGTTAAATTAGGTCACTTTGTAGAGGTTGCAGAGGCCAACACAGAAAAAAAGTATTGATCTTGTTCTATTTTGTTTGCTGTAAGAAAACAACTTCTTCAAATGTTTCATCTGTTTCTATGGATACTTTTCCTCTCTCTCTCTCTCTCTCTCTCTCTCTCTCTCTCTCTCTCTCTCTCTCTCTCTCTCTCTCTCTCTCTCTCTCTCTCTCTCTCTCTCTCTCTCTCTCTCTCTCTCTCTCTCTCTCTCTCTCTTTCTCTTTCTCTTTCTCTCTCTCTCTCAACAAGGCTTTCCCAGACGTTATCCCTGTAGACAAAACATCCAAAGTCATAAACGCTGCGTTTAAAGACAATTTTGCTCACCCATTGAAAGAAACTTCCCCAAAATATATCTCCTTCCTTAGACATATAATTTTGCAGACCAAGTCCCTCAGGGGCTTCCTCAGGCATTTCCCCTATGCTAGCTTTTTTTCTTGACATTAAAGCTTTATTAAGACTTAACTTCCCTTCCTTTCTGCAGCTCAGCTTTTTTGCCACCACTGAAAAGCATCTGGGTGTTGATAAAGGTCATTAGGTTCTTCTAGTTTGTAGTTCAGATGATCAGATCAAGTAATTGTAATTCTTGATATTGTTTAGGTTCTATCACAGACCTTATTGGTGCCGTCTCAAATTACCATTCAATCAGGTGGCCAACTCTTTAGCAAAAGCGATCATGACCTCCCAAGCATCTCTAGTTCTCATCGCTTTCAGTGCATCTGTCGCAAGTCCCACTTTTCACCACTTTGTTAGTCCCCATCAGACATCTGTTCAAGTTGTTTTTTCCCTATAGTGTTTTCCGTCGATCGTTCCATTTGTCACAAGATGCTCTAGTTTCTCACTTCTCATCACATGCCTGGCGTTTACATATTTTCAGACTATAATCGCATTATTTATTTCTTCAATCTAATCATATGTATTTATGTTGTTATCTATCTTCATCTACTGGAGACCACTAATCAATAGATTAATAAGCCCTATTCCTGAAATTATAGCCATCCCTCCTATAATAACAAGTACCAAAGAAAAACAAAACTTAAATAATATATGTATACGTTTTTGTTTTTGTTTTTTTAATTCAAGAGTTGTTATTGCTGATAATCTTTATTGCTTGTGTTTGATTATTACTACCATGGATGTGAAAAAGTAAAGTTTTTTTCACATGGTACCACAAACGTACTTTAGCTTAAATATAAAACACTGAACAGGGTGGAGAGTAAAAAGTCTTTTTTTATGTATCTTTAATGAAATATTTCAATGTAAATGATGAGAGAAAAATGTTTATAAAAGCTGAGAAAGTGCCCAATTCAAAATGTTTAGATTTTTTTCTTGTTTATAAAATTAAACTTTTCCCCCCATGTAATATAGCAATCATACTCTATAAATCTATAATTTTCATGTTTTTATTTAACACTGCAATGACGCCTCAATTAATTTCTTTAAATTAAGGAATAGAAAACATAAAAAAAAAAACTATTTACTCTCTTTCTAAAACTTCGTATTTCGACAATAAGGAAGCAAGACATTCATACCAATAAATATATATGAAGTGTTTGTTTATCTCCCCTCAGGTTTGTAGCTACAGAGGATTCCGCCTCGTCATCAACGTTAATTCCCAACAGCCCGACCAGCCCCAGCAGCTCCAGCAAGCCTACCCAGAAGTCCATCCATTTCCTGGACTATGCCAAGCACCAACATGGGGGCGTGTTCCACAGCTCGCTGGTAGACGATGTCAAGAAGCTTGGCATGATCATCACCGTGTTTGCTGTGCTCATCCCCTACTGGATTGTTTACTTCCAGGTATACCCCTGGACATTTCTTGCTCTATGACCCATGGTGACCTTCGATTTATCACAGTCTCAGATCCATATAATTCAGTGCTGTTTGACATCTTGAGATGTTGAAGTTTATATATAGGTTAATAGGACTAGACGGTCGTTAGATGCATTTATGATACTTTTATTATGATTATTATTATGATTATTATTATTATTATTATTATTATTATTATTATTATTATTATTATTATTATTATTATTATTATTATTATTATTATTATTATTATTATTATTATCATCATTATTATTATGATTATTATTATTATTATCATCATTATTATTATGATTATTATTATTATTATTATTATCATTATCATTATGATTATTATTACTATTATTATTGTTGTTGTTGTTGCTGTTGTTGTTTTTGTTGTTGCTATTATCATAATTATTATTTATTATTGTTATCATTATCATCATCATCATCATCATCATCATCATCATCATTATTATTATTATTATTATTATTATTATTATTATTATCATTATTATTCTAGACTGCTCTCAATCATGTGTTAAAAATGCCAATAAGTGATTTTTAAATTTAGATTACCAATGTTTATCAATTCAGACTAAAATGCAGTTTTGTTTCTGCCTTTTATATTATGTTGTGCATCTATAGGGTATGAAATAAACTCTGCAAATGATATTAATATAACTAGATCAAACAATCTTCCAGGTTATATGGAAGGCTGACAAACTCTGATTGGAAAGAGATTATCACCTTATCCAACTCCTCAGTGTTATTGGCATCATTATGATTATTGCTGTTCATATCAACATTATTGCTTTGTTACAGATGCAAACAACATTTTTCTTTCAAGGCCTTCACATGCGCCTCGGCTTTTATGTGAAAGGTAGGGAAACTACTTCTGTCCCGTGGTCAAACATGTCCACATCATCACCGCTACGCTGGAATTTTGACTTCAGGAATACAACAAATGCTGACAGACCTCAGGTGAGGGTGGACAAGATTTGGATCCAAGTTTAGAGTGGGCTGGCAGGGGTTTCAATACATCTACCTAATTTATAGCATAAACATGACTGTGCTTAATGCTAGTACTAGTATATGTGTATATTTAGGCAAAGGTCAAGGAAAATAGGTAGCTTTTAATTTCCCGAACCATGTATCAAAATTTCCTTGTCTTTACCCTAGTACAATTTAACCAGCATCTATGACAGCCAAAAAGATCTAGAAAATTAGAGACTTGACATTGAGAATAATTATGAACTTTGACATGTCAGGCTTTCGTCTCTTAGTTCTCTGCTTCTGGGTTTGCTGATCTGCTATTCATGAATGTAAATTCAACTTTCATAGTCATCATTTTCAATTTGGTCTTTTATTTACCTATTCAGTTGTGCCTTTGGTATTTCACTCTTAACCTCTCCCAACTAAGGTCCTCAGGTCAGTATGTCCTTCGGATATCTCAGCCTCAACGTCTCTCTCTCTCTCCCCTTCTCTCTTCAGGTTGTGGCTGCATGGTTCAGCCTATTTGATGCTGTGTTTGTCATTATCTTGCTGCCTCTGTTTGATCGAGTCATCTACCCGCGGCTGAACCGCGCTGGCTACCCTTTCACTTTTACCAAGCGTATCCTACTCGGCATGGTGTTTGCTATGGCAGCCATGGTGGTAGCTGGAGTGGTGGAGCACTACAGACTGAAGAAGTTCTGGCCGTATCCAGACAAGCCTTGTACCAACGCTTCCATTCCCCAGTACATTGGTGAGGCTGAATCATTAGTCCAGCTCATGTCCCTTTAGAACTGCTCCACTTCTATAATTACATTATTTGTTTTTTCATGTCATAGGTTTTCCAAATAACCATTCCACTTTGAATGAAGAATTTTTGTTTTTTCAAGGGCAATTTTTATTAAAATTTAAAGTAGATCATTGGTTTATCCTTGATTATTTATCCTGATCTATGATTTGCTCTCTGTGTACACAAATTACAGGTTTACTCTGCAATATAAAATATAAAGGAGCTTTCAAGTCCTGCCAAGGTTCACATGTTTGCATTTCTCCATGAACTTCTGATTTAAAAAAAAAAATGATATTTAGGATAATATGGCAGTTCATGAATTTAATCTTGTTTTATACAGAAGATAAAGACAGATCCTTTTATAAGACTAAGGCTAAGACTTACTCAGCCTCAAACAATATAAAGTTCTCTTCTACAAGCGACAAATATCACAGCTATTAACAATGATCTGTATCTTGATGTTTCCTGCAGCGGGCACTAAATATGACGCAGCTGACATGTCCGTGTTTTGGCAAATACCACAGTATGCACTGATTGGTATGAGCGAGGTGTTTACCAGCGTAGCTTGTGAGTTGCTTCTGTATTTTCTCTCACATATTTCTTTTGGCTTAAAAAGATTTTTTAGTTTTTTAAAAGCTTTTTTTCTTAATTTTTGTAGATAGTTATTTAAAATTGTTTCTACTATGCAAAACCCTAGTTTGTATTGAACAATTTATTGGCTGCTTCAAACTGTACCTGATATCTTACTAAAGTGTTTGCTTATCTCTTCATCAAAGTTTGTTGCATGATAAATATGTGTGTGTGTGTGTGTGTGTGTGTGTGAAGTGGCCTGCAATTTTCAGGCTCAATGACTGGTTTGGAAAAATTGTGATTTCCATATATTTTTCAAGCCCAACCAATTCTCCGCACAAACATGTGAAATTTTTAGAATATATTAGTATTTGGCTCAAATATGACCCAAAAGTTAACACAAAGGCTGGGGAATGAGAAACTGAGAAAAGCAAGTTTAAAGTTAGGGAAACTTTTCATGCATGGTTGCAGTTACCTTCACAAAACACCATAACTCATTGTGTGCCAATCGACAATGTATCGTTGATATAAAAACCAATGTTTGTTTCGCCATTGGTAGCCCGGTCATGAAACTTTTTAAGTTTCCTATGAGAGATAACTCTAAATATATAATAAGTCATAGTTACACAAAAATAAGCCCAACTGGAACCCAATTTCCAATGCATCCTCTAAAGACAATATGCACAGTAAAAATGGCCTGGCACAACCGCGGAAAACGCTGTGGCACACAATGAGATTTTTAAAGTTTCTTTTGGGCTTTGACATTTTTTCACAAGACAGAAAAATAGTTGATAGTTCGTAAAAAGCTAAAAAGTGGAAAAGCTTGAAAAATTGATTTTTTATGTTTGAATAGCTCAAAACAGTAATTTCTGACATGAGCCTGAAAATCCCAGGCCACCTCTCTCTCTCTCTCTCTCTCTCTCTCTCTCTCTCTCTCTCTCTCTCTCTCTCTCTCTCTCTCTCTCTCTCTCTCTCTCTCTCTCTCTCTCTCTCTCTCTCTCTCTCTCTCTCTCTCTCTCACACACACACACACACACACGCACATACACGCACAGAAATATTATATATATATATATATATATATATATATATATATATATAAATACACACATATAGGGCCAATTAAAATGAGTGAATAAAGGTAGCTTTCAAGCCTGTGTGTATAATATGTGTCGAACAAGATTTTAATACTGAGTTTAAAACAGTTTATTGTTCGAAGGTTTTTTTTATTTAAATAAAGCAAGCAGTTCTTCTCTTCAAATTTTACAAAACCTTTGACTCTATTCCCCACAGGTCTCCAGTTTGCTGTGTCAGTATCTCCCAAGTCTATGAAGGGCATCATCACGGGGTTATTTTACTGTTTCTGTGGTCTTGGCTCCTTCCTGGGCACCTCTATCCTTGCGTCGCTGGCGGCCACCAAGACCTGGATCTACAGCCACAACTATGGCAACATCAACTGTCGCCTACCGTGCAATCAGGTGGACCCGCCTGTGTGGAAGTACAGCTGCCACCTTGACTACTACTTTTTCAGGTACAAATGTTGTAAGATGACAGAGCACAAATCTAACATCAACCAAAATCTTCTTCACTTTGTATTTCAGAACACTTAATTAGAGCATTTCTAACAGAAATGTAGCTTCTGGGTTTCAGGATGCAGCAATTGGTTTATTTCACTTCCTTTAATCTAAAACATAAAGTGTTAGTAACTTATTACATGTGACAACTGCCTGAGTAATTATGCATTTTAATCAAGTAGTTATCTGAAAGTTTTAGATATGTAGACTCGCACAACATTTAAAATTTTTTTCATTTTCGAAACGCAATGAGGCAATGTTGTCACATCACTTTTTTTAAATACGCAAAATACTTTTGTTCTCAAAAAAAAAAAAAAGGGTGGGGGGGGGGGGAGGAAAGTTATTTAACATGCTGATTTAAGATTTGTAGATCCAAAACTACATCTATTCTGTGCAACCACATAAACTGAAGCTTTGAAACATGAGATTTAGAATGATTAAAATTTATTTTGAACTTCTAAATATATATATTTTGTCTAAATATAATAAAACCTTTCCTATCACATGTTGGATTTCAAAGTCAAGTCAAGCAAAGGGGACTTTGGACTCCTTCTGCATTGATAAATGTTCATATTTGTGGATTTTTGAAGGTCTTTTTAAGCAACACTGGAGATAGAATCATGCATGTAGGAATTGTATGGTTTTGATTTCGCTTAAATGCTCACCATGTATTGCTTCTGGTACTCTTTCAAAGTTTGCCTTTTTGATAACATTTCTTATTTGTTGTATCCTTCAATGCAGCCTTGCTGGTCTAGCTGTGCTGGCCATTGCTTTCTTCCTGGTTGTGGCCCGGCACTACGGACTTGGCTCTGATCGCCTGGTGATCAACGTGCAGGGTCAGGGGACCCAAGCTGATAACGGCAGACAGAGTCGTGGACATGTACAGGTACTGCCCACCTCTGGCAGGACTGGGACTGTTGCATCCTGATACTATACTATGGGACAGTGATGGAGCTGAAATCATGAACTCAACTTACAAGACTCAGACATTGTTTGAACATTGTTATCAAGGATCAGGGAGAAATCTGTGGCCTTTTCATACAAAGTGCTGATATTTTCAAGCAATGTCTATTTTCTGGATCCAAAACTTTCATATTCCAACACTGCGCGTCGGGTGACAAATAAGGAGTTTAACTTCCATGTACTACTAGATAGTATTTGAAAGATCTGAAATTTTAATACCATGTGTGTGACAAATGTAAAAGGATGGCCTTAGTTTGCAGATATGAACTTCCTGGTTTGTGGCACATGTTCAAAGGAGGCAATGTTTCTTTGAGCGGTCAGCATGAAGCAGTTTTTTCCTGAACTGTGAAGCAAAGATAGCTATGCAGAGATGCCACACAGAGATATCAGGATTATGGTAAATACTGACAGGCCATCACTTGAGAATGGCTGAGTTATACCACCTTCATCTTTTTCAAAACTTCTGCTGTATTGTTTGCTTTTGACAAATCTGATTCCTAAGTCTTACTTCCCTATTGGAGCTGATACAATGTTTTAGCTTGTTGTGTTAATGTACTGGGAGGAGTATACTGGACTCACAGAAATTATTGATAATCCAGGATTTAATTTCATCTTGGAGTATCTGTTTATATGTGTGTCTATGTGATAGTGAGGCAGACACATATGTATACAGACAATATGCAAGAAAGACACATGGTTATGTAGTACACATTGTATTTGCCAACCTTATTAAAGAAGTATTTTAGAATTATACTGTCTGCACCGAGATTTTTTCAAATCGCATTCTTCCAGCTGATGGTGGAGAACAGCAACAGTGAATGCTGTGATGGAATGAAAAATTATTGTAGATAGACTGATCTCAGATGCTCTTTCCAATCTGGTTATATTCTAATAAGGGACAATATTGGTTTTGGAGAAAAAAGTTTCCATCAGCTTAAGCTCTCGACAGGTGGGAAAGTGATTTTGCCTCCATTCGGTGAGGAACAAATTTAATGCTGTAAATTGAAAACAAAAAAAAGATTGTTTCTTCAAACCCATCTCTTCTAGGCTTTTTTTGAAACCCTGTGAGTTCACTGAATATTATACCTTCCAGGAATGTTGAATTTATTTCTTTAACCTGTATTGCTAGCTGGGACAGGACTTGTCTTTAGACTAGCCGTAGGAATGTACTGGCTATAACATGCAACTGTTATTTCAAAATTAAAAGCAAAGAAGTTGGACTTCCCCTTCTGTTAATCCAGGTAAAGTATTTTAGCTTTTAGGTATGTTTAGACCTCATAGCGACTCATCTTGGAGATAAGCTACTTAAGTATGTACATTAACAAAGTTTTTCTTTACTCAACTAACTTGCTCTTGTAAATATTCTGAATTTTTATTTTTTGTTGCTCTCCTTTTGCATTTTTGACAAATCTATATCCTTTGCATACATGAGCACTTTCAAAAAAAAAGAACAAAATTTTTACATTTTATTCATATTTCCTCTGAATGGTTTTTGTATCATATGGACTAACTTATTTGGTTCTCGTGCCTTCTTGTGTCTCTTTCATTGTTCGGACCTATACTTAACTCTTGAATGTGGTAGATGAATACATTTTTTTTAAATGACCTCATGCCCTATTTTTGGGGGCGTGTACAGTATGTATTTTATTGATGAGTCAAATTGCTTCTAGTGTTTGGAGATTTCTATCACAGAGTCAGGATAGAGTATGATCCTGAGAAATTGTAATATTGTCAACCTGCCAACAGATTATATACATGCAGCTAATACATGTGTTTAAAATGAGTTGTGATTTGGCCATCCTCAGTCAATGAAATGGTCACTAGAAGTATTTATACATTCTGTTTTTTAATGTTATGACCATCTTCTGATGTGGTAGATGAATGGTTAAGTCATTCCTTACAAACAACTGATGCTATCATGTGTGATCAACTCGTTTCATCTCATTGCATATGTAATTCAAGTCTACAGAGCATAGTATATGATAGCGTATGTTTCATATGTCTTGTCAGTGATGCCAATTCTCTGTAAAGTTAAAGAAGTCTTTAAAACTTTAACTCCTAGTTAAAGACCCGTGAATGAGAGTGAGGATTTTTGAAATTTTTTTTTTTTAATCGCAGAAAGAAAATATTAGCAACTTGTCATTCAATTGTTTCACTTGTAATACACTCACTGTGGCGTTAAAATAAAACTGATGTGTGCTCAAAAAGTAGGCTATTATCTTCACATCTCCTAAGTTTCCTCTGTTGAGGACGTGGTAGCCTCACTTTGACTGTAAACACATCTTGATTTGTTTCTATCTCAGCGAAGCACCTAGCATATAGTTTTATCAGAGACCCCAGATTTAGTTAGATTAATCTGAAGTGTTATTGTTACGGGAAGATTGCATGACACATTCTCAAGGTGTTTTATTTGAGATATAAAAGGTAAAAGAATCAGCATACAGTATTTTTACTAAGGATTTAAGAAGGAAAACTACAATCTGTATTGCCCTGGGGGAACTTTGACCAACATGTTAATCCTCTATTTTACACTCTCTCCTTCCATTGTTCAGTTATAGTTCCATCCTTTCAGTTTCAGTTTATCATCATTCACCTCACTTATGGCACAAATCTAGATTGAGATTCTGAATCAAGGATTCTGCTGGGTCTGCTGTGATCAATTTAGATTCAAGATCTAATTCTCATGCGGTCAACTGCGTTCCAAATTTTTCCAGAAATCTAGATTCTAGCAAAAATCTTATTTAGACTAAAAAGTTCAATTAAAATTATTTTGCTGAAAATTAATTGTTCTCGAGGTGAATCTAGATCTTGAATTAGCCTTTACAAGATTATGTTTCATTGCTGATATATAGTCAGAACTAGTATAGTTCTAGGCCTGGATAATTTCAAGATAAATGAAATGGACTATTCTCAACATGTGATAGGAGATTGGGCATTCAGTACTTTGATTAGAAGAAGAAAAAAAAAATTCTTTGGTCATGGATGGTTGAAACAGATCAAGTGACTTTTTAAATTAATAAAAATTAATTCACTTTCTATTGTTAGGTGGGCCTCATTGATAGTGTAATAATTGAATGACTGTGGAAAAGTTCAGTTACAAAAATTTTCCTAAGTTGGCATCACTGTTAAGAATCAGGGGAGCTTGTTTACTTAAATGCCAGGAACTGCAGCTGATTTCCAATTACAACCACCTAATTGTTTTAGGTGCTTCATTAATCTTTTCACTGTCTTGGTAATTGCATATTTTTATGACAAATTTTTTTTAATTTGTAGATTATGACAATAATCTTACATAAATTGAATTGTTTTTTGTTTTTTTTTTCTTTTTAATGTACAGTTTCTTGAAATGTCGTTGCAATTATTTTATGCTGATGAAAATTTTTTTGAAGTATGGAGAGTTTTAAAACTAGTGTTAGTTTTGCTGAAAGCTCGATAACTATTCTCATCTCGGATTCAATCTCCTCTTTCCCCTCATTGTTAGCCACACACTCAGCTCCTTGACCATAATGGATTGAAGGTGTGACACTCCTGTAAAGAGGAGATTTACAAATGGTTTGTAGTGAAGCCTAGTGTGTTAATGAAAGTGTGCTAAACACTTGGTTTAACAAGTGCTATAATTTATAGCTTGAGCGAGCTCTAGGATTTAACATTAACTTTGCTACAGTGATGTTCTACTAGTATTAACTCGAACAAGCTCTAAATTTTCATGATCAGCAGCTTTCTTCTTTTCTTTTTTTTTTTTCTCATCAGCCTTAAAGTTATAGCACTTGTATGTATTATCTGCTATATGAAAAGATTTTTAATATGTGTAGGTACACTGTATGTTCCAGCAGTGTAAATAACATTCCTTTACACAGCAATCTGGAAAAAGTTGAAAACAAAATTGAAATTCTCAAAAAATATTAATCTGTTACCCAAAAGTATTTCCATTAACTTATCACTGAGAAAAGAGAAGAAATGAATTTTGAATTGTTCTTCTAATGTGAGTTCTTCCTAAGGCCTTTATTGTTCTTGGTTATTGTGCACCAAATGATTTTGTTGTTACATACGCTGGTCTCATAATTCTCAAATAAAAGGATTTCTGAATTCCGTGTACAGATTCTGAATTAATCCCGCTTCACTTCAATTTTTTGAGTTGTTCACTCCTGAGATCTGTATGATGTCATAATACCTGTCAAGACATTTTGATTCTAGTTTTTAACTGTTTGATTTGACTTGCGTTTACTGTGAAAGGAAAGCGCTCATAGGGGAGAACATGGTTGTAACAGACCATTCTGTCAGTTTTATCACTAACCATAAGAGCTGTCTAGTTGTGACTAGTACAAATCTCAAACAACTGACAGTGTTGGCATCTTGTGGCCAAGTGACAACATCACTGTGACTTCGCAAGGTATTCTGGGTTACTTTATGGAGACCAGCTGTGGCTACGCTCTCATATCCTCATTGAGTTTTCTACATAGCAAAACCAACCCATACTATTGATATTAAGGATAAAAATTGTAGACTGGTTTACATGCCATACACAGTTTGTTTTCTAGTCAGATAGAAGCTCAGTGCCAATAAAGACATTAGAGCCTGATGCTGATTATATATGTTTGGTTTTTTTTCGGCCAATCTGACACAACATTTGAATATTTCATACTTTCTATTACTGTGACCAGTGATATTGTGTGCAAATAATTCAAATTTTCTATTATTGCATTAATGTGAGATTACTTGCTGATCTTTTATCTCACCACTGTGAAATTACATGCTCTTATTTCATACCTATACTCTCTGTAACATTACATGCTAGCATTTCCCCTTTTTTTGAAACTCATTAAATATACTTGCTCCTTTTTTGATCATGTGAAATTTTGTTGTCATTTTTTTTTTTCTTTCTTATAGCTACATTTTCTGTTATGTGAAGAAGATTTTAGTTTGTTGAGTGCAGAAAGGGCTGTCCTAGTCCTAGCTTGATCGGAATGCAGAAAGGGCTGTCCTAGTCCTAGCTTGATCTGAATGCAGAAAGGGCTGTCCTAGTCCTAGCTTGATCTGAATGCAGAAAGGGCTGTCCTAGTCCTAGCTTGATCGGAATGCAGAAAGGGCTGTCCTAGTCCTAGCTTGATCGGAATGCAGAAAGGGCTGTCTTAGTCTTAGCTTGGTCTGAATGTAGAAAGGGCTGTCTTAATCTTAGCTTGGTCTGAATGTAGAAAGGGCTGTCCTAGTCCTAGCATGGTATGAATACAGAAAGGGCAGTCATAGCCCTGTTTGGTCTGAATTTGAAAAGGGCTGTCCTAGCCCTAGCATGGGATGAATACAGAAAGGGCAGTCATAGCCCTGTTTGGTCTGAATTTGAAAAGGGCTGTCCTAGTCCTAGCATGGTATGAATATAGAAAGGGCAGTCATTGCCCTTGTTGGTCTGAATTTGAAAAGAGCAGCCTCAACCGTTGTTAGATCTGAATAGAGAAAGAGCAGCTTTAGCCCTAGGTTGGTATGAATGCAGAAAGCGCTGTCCAAGTCCTCTTGGTCTGAATGCAGAAAAGGCCGTCCTAGTCCTAGCTTGGTCTGAATGCAGAAAGGGCTTTCCTAGTCCTTGCTTTGTCTGAAAACAGAGGTCAGTTCATAGAGCATTTGAGAAGACATGAAAAGTAGCAGAGAGTTTTTGTTTGGTCACATAGGAATCATTGGAGTAATAGTATAGTCCACCAGCTCTGATAATCAGCACATGTAGAACGATGTTGCCGATGAGGAGCACATGTATGTACGTTTTGTCCTGGCATTATCGTCATCTGAAACTTTTTATGGAAAGTTTCAAGCAGGATACAAGTGACTTTTTGAATTGTCACTTTCCACAATATCTTAATAATTATAAACACTCGGCCAAAAAGATGTGAGAAGAAAGAATTTGATTTATTGTCAAATCGGAAAGATAAAAGAAAATTGTCCGTACACAAATTGTGCGTATACAGACTTTGAAGGAAAAAAAAACAAACATACATTATAAATATGTCATCGTGACCATAAAATCAGTGAAAAGCCATGATCAAAATATTTGCAATGCTAAAATCGAACATGATTTACAGCAAAATCATTAGAAATTAACGGCAACAAGATACAGTTTGCAAGGTGCGCACATTAATCATAATTATTAAAACAATGAAACATATTAATTTGTGCTTCAATGTGTACGTATGAAGATATAGCTCCAACTTCCAAGAAATATAAGTGAAGCTTCGATTGATATGGACATATGCACAGTACACCGTAATAAATATTGACATGAGCGCCTCGCGTTCAGGTAACAAATACCGTGTCAGGACACCCAAACCACATAGATCCAGACATACCACTGATAAATCAAGACTCATTTTCTATGTCTAACATAGAAAAAAGAAAAGAAAATCAATAAAAGCAATTACTAGGCGAACTGCTGGAAATCATAATGCAATGTTGACGGATAGCACATAGAAAGCTGTAAAACTTTCTGCATTGCTTCCATAGACCCCTATTTCATTCTCTAAATCTCTTACCTTGGTAATGAATCATCAATTTTATGGACACTTAATACAAACTGTCTCTCAGATGTGTAATATGAAAGAAACAGTTGTTTCTTTAAATTGAGTGGTCGCGGTTGGTGGAGCTATGAAGAGACCTGAACGTGGATTTCTATAGCTCAATGGTGCTGAGAAGAGGAGAGCCTTTTAATTCAACCTTTAGCTTATAATTTATTCTATCTCTATGTCTTGAAGAGAGAGAGAGAGAGGGGGGGGGGAAGAGAAAGACAGAGAGAGAGAGAGAGAGAGAAAGAGATTTAATGCCTATTCAGGCTTCCATAGGGAGAAAAAGTGTGACGTCAATTGTGGTTCTAACCAACCTGAGAACCATCGACGCCAAGCTTCATCACGTCTGACGCGCCATAATTGCCGCTAGATAGACACGCACCACACGTTGCCCACTATGGGCAACACTGCCTTAAGTCATCAAATCTTGAAGAAGACTCTTGGGACACATGATGTTGAGAGCTGGTTAATCATAAATTGTCTAGAACCAGTAACCAAGCGTTGCCAAGAGAAAGTAACATAACATCACGAATTTTTATCCTCTATGTGCAACGGGAAATAACTCGAGCAGTGCTGTTCTGCGCTTACCCTCCTTTCACAAAACACAGAAAGCCTATATAAAAACTCAGTTTTTCCATGGACCGTAGCCCGAGAGTCAGACATAAGTCACGCATTGCCTGTGTGTGATGACCTCTCACAGGGCACAGAGTTCGGCGACTGACTGGCCTAGCTATGGAATGTCAAACAGACAATCTAGTGAACAAACAAAAAAAATATTTACATCAGAGACTAGAGTCATCAATTACACGATGTTCAAATCCGTATCAATAATATATATTAAAATCACGGAAATCACATCCATGTTATAAATACATATACATATTTATCATCATATATACTCATAGAAACAATCCACTTCCTAGGAAGTTTCTGTTTTAAAAAAGGCAAAACAGCTTTTAACTCTATTCGAAGAGCTTGGGTATGATAAATATGAAACATAATGCATTGATATATAATCGAAAATATGGTATTGAACTTTATAGATGACTGCAGATGACAGTCTGTGCAGACTTTGCTTCTCAGGACGTTCTAGTCATTCCTCGCAATGTCGTGTCAGACAAAAACATTTCACGGGCTAAAATTTCGCTACCACTAAACTAATTTTATTACAGGTAAATAGTTCGGGTTACCGGTTCACAGACTAGCTGAATCACAGCGACTTAGTGATATCAGCTCATTTAGATTCTTAAATTGGCTCGATGTAAATATTAAATCGAATTAATAGAATTTAGACCAATACAATTACGTTTACTTTTCTGTCGTGTTATGGTAGAGTAGCGTATCTAGATATATTTTTTTTTAATTTTTAGAAAAGCATTATTATTTTAATTTAATTTTACCATAACGTCTCTACCAAAAAAAAAAAAAAAAAAAAAAGAAAAAGATACGCCAACAAGATGTTTTCAAATTACATCAATTCCCTGTACATATATTATAATTATTATACAACCAAAGTCAGAATCGACAGCTTGGGTAAACATGTCAATGATATCATGTAAAGATGGAGCGCACTCTACCCCAGGCTTCTAGATTGAGAATACGAGTTCCTGATAATCGTGTTGCTATTATGCTTGAAGAAGAGACGACACTTATATGACTTCCACAGACGTAGTAGATTTTGAATCTAATAATCAATAGGAAACTTTGGCAGCATAAAATAGTTAATGAAGGAAACTTAGACGCATTTCTGCAGCACCTACAGGTCAGGGTGACAACCAGAATTGTGGTTAACATTATACACTGAGTCTAATTATTTCAGAGATAATTTTTGCTTTCAAGTGTCTGGTTTTTGAAATACATCGGTGATCCAGGAATTCTAGAGCGTGCTCATAATATAATCTTTTATTTATCATCAAGTTAAAAGCAATTCTGTACAAAATTAAATATGATTATACTGAGAAATATCCCTTGTTGTTATCGAGTGATGGTGATTACTTCTTTTATTGTTTTTATATTCCTTTGAAAGTCTAGTTCTTCCCTCTCTAAGCCCACTTCCTCTTGAAAAAATAGTTAAACCTTTGTTAATTGAACAAAATTCCAGAATTCTCTGTGTTTCATATTGTTTGATATTACTGTCATGTTGATCGATAAGTCCAACATGTTTAATCTTTGTTTAGTTCATTATATACTGAGGATTCTCCAGAAAAAAGCAGTAATATATCTGTGAGACAATTCAAGTTATCACATACCTTGAACTTGTGGCAATAGTAACAGGAAGCAGAAATACTTATAGCTAAAATGCGAAAAGTAAATAAACATTATTTAAGTGAGTGATAATATTATACCATATATCAAAATAATGTAAGCAATCTATGGAAAACAATGCATGTAAAGAAAGAAAATACATTTCTAATGAATAGATGGGTGAAGATTTGCAATGAATAAATAAAAATGAGCAATTGAGAGATTAAATTATGTCAAACCACTTTGCAGCATTTCTAAACGAACAACTGATATTGCAAATATCCATTCTGAGTGGCATGATAGACAGAATATGCAGAATGAAATGCTCTGTTGGAAATTATGTTTGCTTCTTCTTCTTCTTCTTCTTCTTCTTCTTCTCTCTCTCTCTCTCTCTCTCTCTCTCTCTCTCTCTCTCTCTCTCTCTCTCTCTCTCTCTCTCTCTCTCTCTCTCTCTCTCTCTCTCTTTCTTCCCTTCGCCTATCTCTCGCTCTTCTTCTTACACATCTCTTACTTATCCTATGGCTATAAAATTGTGAGCCATAAATACAGAATACGTGAGATATCTCAGTTCCCGTGAACTCCACCCGAACATCAATGCATCAGCGAGATTTGTTACAAAAATGAAAAATTAGTTTCAAGTATGTTAGAAACCTAAATGTCAGGTATGACACAAATCAATCGAGAGGCGGTTTATCATAAACTTTATGGGACAAACATAGACAGGTATAAACAAAAGACAGAGATCATTGAGCTTCGGAACCAGACTGTATAGAGCGATACGAAATAAATACGTGCTTGAAAAAAAAAACAAACCGCAAGCACAGATTGGCTTGTCAGAAAATAATAAGCAGAATATTAAAACAATAATGTCAAGAATGATCCATCTGAGCTCAGCCTACCGACTAGAAGCTCGAGACCTGTTGGATCGGCTTTATAGAGAGAAACTAATCACAGATAATAATAATAATAATAATAATAATAATAATAATAATAATAATAATAATAATAATAATAATAATAATAATAATAATAATAATAATAATAATAATAATAATAATAATAATAATCTGATGAAATAATTATAAGCCAGTTAGCATCAAACCGCTCCTATGCTTTCCAAAAGGGGATATTGGAATATTAAAAAAAAATATTTTAGAAGACAAGATAATATAATTTTTGTACTGAAATTAAAAAAAAAATTAAGTTTTTCAGCGTTTCTGATCATTTGATATAGGAATCTTTTGTTGTCTCTCTTCCATATCAGCGAAGATTCTGTGCCTCCTAAAAATCAAACATTCTAAAACACTTTGGACATGCGCATCAGCATTAAAGTATCAAAATTTTCACAGACGGCCATCTTGAACTTGAGCAATGGCAACAGGAAAATTAAAAGTTCAGTTTTCATCTTTTTATGAGGAAATTTTAGATTCATAATATTTCATTATTATAGTCAGTGTAAATAGAAGCAAGAATGCAGCACCGACTGATAATGAAAAAATAAATTTTATGCAGCAAGACCACAGTGACAAATTGACGATCTTCTGGAGGAGTTGGGCGAAAGCTGTAGGCTTGCTCGCTAGAAGACTCGAGTTCCATTACCCGGCATGTGTGCAGAAAAGGTTTGCTGGAAAGCTTAGCTGTATATTCATTTTTAGCTCATATTTCACAGCAAATAGAGACCAGTATGTCGTTTTTAGGTATCACAAGATCAAGCATTGCGGACTCATTGTGTGATGTACATAAATAGGTTGTAAAACAAGTAAACTTTGTTCAAGGAAGATTTCTAAAACGAAATAATCCGCACGGATAAAACTGTGACGTCATTAGGCAGGTTTTGTGGCACGTCGTCATAGTGTGCTGTTTGGAATGAACTTTGCACCACGGCTATTTTTAGTCTCCATGGTGTTAGCCACTCTCAGCCATAGCTGAATAAAGCCACAAGCAAAGCATACGAGTCAGTCAGATTTTCTTATCAAAAGGGATCCAACTACTATGCCGTCATACAATATCCATCTGCTGGTCGGTGATTTTAATACGATGACCCTCCATCGTTTGTGGTGATCCGGGCGAGTTATAGGAATGAGCCAATTAAACCAGATAGATAGTCAAAACTTTAAAACTCATACAAACAGTAATCGCTCTCTCTCTCTCTCTCTCTCTCTCTCTCTCTCTCTCTCTCTCTCTCTCTCTCTCTCTCTCTCTCTCTCTCTCTCTCTCTCTCTCTCTCTCTCTCTCTCTCTCTCTCCCTACAATTCTCTCTCTTCTTCTTCCTTTGATATATTATTAAGGTGCCAGTAGAACAAGACTAGTATGCTCGAACTCAGAGACATCATGTGATATTTAGCATGTGACCAGCAAAATGAGTCCTCAGTGGCATCACGATAATCTGGGTCAAGACTTCCGAGGTCATGAAGGTCACGCCAACAGCAAGCGACAGGAGCGTCACCACACTAGGCTGGAAAGGTAGGGAGGTAACTCCGTTTCCTTTGCCCTTGGACTCGTCATACCAGGGATCCTTATTTCCGCCCTCTCCGCCCCTGTCCGACCCGTGACCGCCACCATTGTCCACTGTCTCATATCCTCCTTCATCGATGATCTCCCCTTTGTCGTCAATTTTGACACCAGAGCCCGCGCCATCTCCTGCGCCCTGATCGCCGTCATTATTCCGGTAATCTGGGTCCCAGAAGCCTTTGTCAAAGGGCGCGTGAGTGGGGCGCGGGGTGGAGGTGGTGCGGGGCAGGAACATCTTGTTCCGGCACTCCATGTTCCGCTCGGCCTGGACAGAGAACTCCACGACCAGTGCCTTGAGCGGCACGACTGGCCGGTGCTCCAGGACAAACGTCTCGGCGGCTTTCATCACCTGGACCGGCGCGGACAACGGGAAACGAGGACATGAAGTGGGGTGGGGTAAAAATAAAAAAAAGGGGTGGGGGGGGGGGAGGCCGGGAGATCGTTTCATTACATTCCTCACAATTTACATGGATAGAAAATGCATTAAACAAATCAAAAGAAAAAAGAAAACAAAACAAAGCAAAGGAACTGAGTAATGGAACTTCACATTCAACCTGACATGGTAGTTTGAAGTTTCTCTAAAAATGAAACTTTGGAAAGAAACTAAAGGCAGCATACATTAACATAAGAAATATTAAACAGAGTTCCAAGGTGTCTGACGGACAGTATCTCACTGAGGGCACACGGGACGGGACTTGAAGGTGATGAAAACTCAAGCATAATGGTGAAGCTTGAAGTGTAAACATAAATGATGTTTTATGTTAGAAGAAGTTATACAAGCAGACCAAAATAGCCCATTCTGTAGAGAATTTAAATATCAATAGGACACGTAAACTTTGTTTTATCTCTAAGCTTTAGCACGTGTAACTCCTTAACTGTCCGTCTACAACTTTCTCCTTTCCAGAAGAGAAATCACTTAGTCCTTATCTTTCTCTTTCCCGCCGCAAAGGAAATGAAAGCCTAATTCTTTAACACAGGCGTCTTCAAGACTAGGCGAGATAGTTCAGTTGAGCCACAATATGGGACTCGATCCTTGTCTAAGACAACCGATGGTAGGGTTGAGTCTCATCTTATCAGGTCTGTCTCTGGTATTTATAAGGGAAAACCGGTGTCTCCAAAACATTTCTCGACAGCTATAAGAACGTAAAACTCGTGGAAACAAGCAAGCAAGAGTCTCACCTGTATTTTTCCCTTGGGTGTGAACACCCAGGCCAGGTACTGGCCGAGACCAGAGCTGAACCCTATCGTCTTGGTGACCACCGAGTGGGACCTGTTGTGGAAGTTGAAGCTCGCCAGGCAGCTGTACTGAATCTGGGCGTTCTCTTGACTCTTTTTGCCGTCCGATTGTCCCGAACAGTTGGTCGGTCTGTGGACAGGATGGGATCTATAGGGGAAACACCTGAATCTACACAGATCTGCTTTAGAGGAGGACTAAGTTCTCTAGGTGTTTACCTCTATAGCCACAAAGTCATGCAGTTCCCCCCATTATATTCGATTTATTAAGACCCATTTAGTCTTTTCTGTGAGACTGATAGTTTTGTTTTTATTTATTTATTTATTTATTTATTTTTTGGTTCTCTAATGTCTAATATATTGATTTAAAAGCATAAAGACACTTTTTGAACGTGCCATTATTATAAGCTACATAAAATAATAATCTCCCCCCCCCCCCCCCCCCTCTCTCTCTCTCTCTCTTCCTGGCGTTGACCACCTGACCACACCGACTTACATCAGAAATAAAATAAGTTCCGAACAAGTAGCCTTCCGGAGCTCTCCCCCTCCCCTTACACACACACCCTTCCGGCGTTAAAGATAACAGAAGCTCGGTATAGGACGCCCAACACAGTCTTGCTCTCTCTTAACTTTGCCCTATGACCTGGCAGCAGAGATAAAGAAATTGTTTTATCTTTAGGTAAAAAAAATAAGAAAAAAGATCAACGGGCTGTATTCATGAAGGCAATCAAGCTGACATTCAGATTTCTCTAATAAAAAGAACTGGAGATTTAACGTCTCAAGAAGGGAAAGAAGACTTTTGATAAAATGGAGTCACCGACCGTCTCTACTGAGAGAGACACTGCCGTCACTGCGAAAAAACCTATTGATAACCACAACATTGTTTCGACCACGTGTTACGTCTAAGCGCAATCTTTGTTGTCATGCGAGTTAATTCCGGCAGCCGAAATAGCTCAGTTGGGAGAGCGTTAGACTGAAGATCTAAAGGTCCCTGGTTCGATCCCGGGTTTCGGCACCGAATATCCGGCGGCTAGCCCCATTTTTGTCTGAATCTTATTTAATTTTTTTTTCTTTTTTTTTTTTTTCCTTTCTTTCTCAGCTATTTTAAGAAAAAACGGCACTCTGATGCCCGGATACCGCTTCTATGTAAATTTTTTTTGCAAAGCCTTTTCTTTCCTTCTTCTTTCACATATTGTTTTATGTTGGTATTGTATATTTTATTCATAACCTTTTCTTGAGTCCTTTCGCTGGTTTAAATAAATGCCTCTTGGACAAATCGTAAGCTCTTTTCTTTACCAACACAAAAAACATCTTTAGAATCATGCATTAGATCCTGTACACCATTTCTGTTTCATAATAATAATGATGATGATGATGATGATGATGATGATGATGATGGGGAGTAGGAGATGGAAGAAGAGGATCAGGATAATGACAATGTTTATGTGATGATGAGGATTATGATTATGACAAAAAAAAAAATAAAAAAAAAAACAAAAAAAAAAACAAATTGCTATGCGATGAACAAGGAATTTTCATGGTGCGTTCGAACACTCCACCGGCAAGCGTGTGAGCTTCCAAGCGATCATTTTATCTTTAGCTCGTCTCTGCTTCACGCCTGATCATTTAAGAAGCATGAATCAGTAACACTCTCACACGCAAACAAAATACAAACTGCATCAGAGGGAAAAATAAAAAGTTTGAACCGCTAGTCTTCGTGTGTCCCCACTGTTCTAAGTGCTAATCTTACTGAATCATGAAACCGCTGTCCACGAAGTGAGGGTTGAAGTTCAGACATCCTTCACACACCCGACCGTCCACGACCTCCTCGTTGAAAGCGAGACCGTTGTGGAGCTGGGATGGAATCTCGCACGCCACCTGGTGGCAATAGATTCAGTGATGATAACTATGTAGTACTGACTGGTTGCTAGGGGGATTGAGCATGGTTTAATAAATCAGTGATAACTATGGTTTACTGGCTGGTTGCTAGGGAGATTGAGCATGATTAAATAAATCAGTGATTACTATGGTTTACTGGCTGGTTGCTAGGGGGATTGAGCATGATTAAATAAATCAGTGATTACTATGGTTTACTGGCTGGTTGCTAGGGAGATTGAGCATGATTAAATAAATCAGTGATTACTATGGTTTACTGGCTGGTTGCTAGGGGGATTGAGCATGATTAAATAAATCAGTGATTACTTAGATGGTTTACTGGCTAGATAAATAATTAGATAGATAAATAATTAGATAGATAAATAAACAGATAGATAAATAATTAGATATATTGATTAAAGAAAAAAAAAAGGAAAACGAAAAAGCTTGATAAAGAAAAGTAGTAAACATATTTGTAGGTAAATAATTAGATAGATAAACAAACAGATAGATGGACAGATAAAGAGATAGATGATATGCAGATGGACAAGAAGATAGATAGCTTAACAGGCAGATGAATTGACAGAAACATAAATAGAAATTATAGATCAATATAGTAAAGAATACACGTAGCTACAATGAGGTTTATAGATTTATAGACAGATAGATAGAGCAACAAATAAGCAGTAGTCAAATACATAGATTGATAGGCAGATGGGTGGTTTCTAAATGAGGTAATTGTATGACAAATACGTGATTATGTAATAAGATAGCATGGATAATTTAATTTATAGATAAATTTATAGACGCGTATATAGGAAAAACCAGAAAGACAAATTAATAAGAGAAATAAATAGGCAATTACATGGATAACAATAATAGATATTGGAGGAAAATTAATGTCCTTTAAAATTGAAGATAGAAAGGAAAATAATGTAACCTTTGACAGCAGTAATTTAGTTAACAATCTACAGTGCTGCAAATCTCAGCTCAAAGGGTTATAGTGTTCGGCGCTGGGAGGGGGCGGGGCTAGTGTCACGTGATTTACCTCCTGTATAGCCTCTGTGTTAACGAGCAGACGATCCGGCCGCTTCCTGGCCATGGACCTGGACGAGTGTCTCCCCCGGGTGTGACTCTGTAACACAACACAACAAACAGGGGTCAAGGTCGATGACACGTCAGGATCTACTCCAGACACTGGAGTCTCGATTCAAAGACTTAAGATATTTCCTGCGAGCAGGCGGTCACGAGGTTTGATGACACGTCAGGATCTACTCCAGACACTGGAGTCTCGACTCAAAGACTAAAATATTTCCTGCGAGCAGGCGGTCACGAGGTTTGATGACACGTCAGGATCTACTCCAGACACTGGAGTCTCGACTCAAAGACTAAAATATTTCCTGCGAGCAGGCGGTCACGAGGTTTGATGACACGCCAGGATCTACTCCAGACACTGGAGTCTCAACTCAAAGACTAAAATATTTCCTGCGAGCAGGCGGTCACGAGGTTTGATGACACGCCAGGATCTACTCCAGATACTGGAGTCTCGACTCAAAGACTAAAATATTTCCTGCGAGCAGGCGGTCACGAGGTTTGATGACACGCCAGGATCTACTCCAGATACTGGAGTCTCGACTCAAAGACTAAGATATTTCCTGCGAGCAGGCGGTCACGAGGTTTGATGACACGCCAGGATCTACTCCAGACACTGGAGTCTCGACTCAAAGACTAAGATATTTCCTGCGAGCAGGCGGTCATGAGGTTTGATAAAAAAGAATTATTTTCTGATCAGGGTATCGACAGAATATAAACGCTCCGCGTATAATTCGATTTTTAATCTTAGATCAAGTAACTTAAGGGGGAATTTTGTCAAAAAGAACACGGTAATTTTTCTTCCTGAAGATATCCAACGCCCCAAATTAAGGATTTTTTTACAGAACACTTATAAAACTTGAGCTATAACTATTAATATTATATATATAGGTTTCGGATACGATTCCTGAGTTACACGAGGTCTTCCAGTATCCAGCGATCGTACTAGAATCAGTATGGCATTGTATTAAGTACTCTATCTGACTCGGGTAACAGATTCATGTACAGCCAATACAATGGCAATTTTCACGAATTTTTATCTTAAATTAATTTGTTCTATGATTTTAAAGATCTAGTACAAATTCTGAGTGTGTGAAGCCTTTTTTTATGAGCTAAAAATGCCCCGAGCCCAAATCTTTCTCTTTTTCCTTCTGTTTCTATCAACTTTTCCGAAGCTTCTTATACTGCTATGCTTCTGGAAGGACATCACTTCCCTATAATCTGGTTACTTGTCTCTATGGTAATGGGTTGCCCCTTCCTTACCCGGAAGTTGTCCTCCTTGCAGATTTGTAACTTCATGTTGTCTTTGCTGGGTAACGGCCAGATCACTCTGTTTCCCAACCGGAAACGCATTACAGAGGAAGTGACCTTTCTCATCTCCACACATGCGTAGCGGGGGAGGCAGCCATTGTTGGAGAGCTCCAGTAACACTCGTTTTTCCTTCATCTTGTCCTCCTCAAGTCTGAGACAGTCATAGGAAGCCTCCTGGCCGCGGGATAGCGTGTACGAATCGATGTGATACAGTATGTCTTTGTGGGTTGAACTCTCTAGCCATCTGCAGCAAGACAAAAAAAAAAAAGAGAATGAGGTGTTGGTTTTGAGCTTTTTCCGATAACTGTGAGACATGAATAATCAGGGGAACATTATATTAATTTTTATCATGATGTTTTAAGAGTCTCTCTCTCTCTCTCTCTCTCTCTCTCTCTCTCTCTCTCTCTCTCTCTCTCTCTCTCTCTCTCTCTCTCTCTCTCTCTCTCTCTCTCTCTCTCTCTCTCTCTCTCTCTCTCTCTCTCTCTCTCTCTCTCTCTCTCTCTCTCTCTCTCTCTCTTTCTTTCTTTCTCTCTCTCTCACTTTCTCTCTCTTTCTATCTTTTTCTCTCTCTCTTTCTTTCTCCCTCTGTCTCTGTCTCTCCCCCCTCCCTCTCTCTCTCGATGTATATATATATATATATATATATATATATATATATATATATATATATATAATAATAATATATGTCTATCTATCTACTTATCTATTTCTGGCACAAAAATGGTTAAGTCTAGATTTCAAGCTTCAAGCTCGTTACTGAAGATTTCTAAACACTGGTATCTGATAGACTTTAATACCACACATACAATCAATTGTTCAACATCGGAAGAAGCTCGCTTCGTGCAATCTCTCTGTTGGGAATTTTAACCCTGGTGGCTGATTCCTCGAGTGGAATGTGGCCATTACGTATGGAGACTGTGCCCGTAAAATACTACCATCACGAGCCACCATTTGGAGCAGAAAATTCCTGCGGTTTACTCAAGGTTTGGCCAGATTTAGAATACTTGCCGAGACTCCTCAGGAAGAGCATTAGAGGACATAACACGATCTAGAAAAACTTCACGAGAAAAACGGTTTAGATCGATGGTATTATTAGAGAGAAAAGAAAACTGAGATAAGTGTGATGGAGGGAGAGGGGGAGAGAGAGAGAGAGAGAGATAAAGAGACAGAGAGAGAGTCAGAGAGAGAGAGACAGAGACAGAGACAGAGAGACAGAGAGACAGAGAGAGACACAGACAGAGAGAGAGACAGAGAGACAGAGAGGCAGAGAGACAGACAGACAGACAGACAGACAGAGAGAGACAGAGAGAGAGAGAGAGAGAGAGAGAGAGAGAGAGAGAGACAGACAGACAGACAGACAGACAGACAGAGAGACAGACAGAGAGAGAGATTTACAGACAAACTGACCTGCCCCTGTATTGCTCCTCAAAGGGACATAACCCAATCTGGTTCTCGGTGCGGCATTGCTTGCAGGTTCTGGCACACTGTTTCTTCAGGTCTGGCTCGTCACACAGATGGGAGACCTGGTCACACACATCGATCTCGTCCTCACATGCGCTGGCCGGAACAGCAGAAATGGACAGAGGAAGGGAAATTCGTTAAAAATAGGAACTAAAATAGTTACTGTGCATGACGCCATGTAGCTAGGCTAGATTATGCATTTTGCTCAGATTCTGTCATTGTTATTATTCCCTGTGTAATGTTGTTTGTTGATTTTCCATGTAGAAAAGAAACATTGAACTCTGCTAGCAAGGTGGCAACGACTGTGGGTTATCCCTCGGCGCACTCACATCTCTCGTACACGCCCTGAGCTATCCTGTAAAGCATTATATCCCCTCTGGTGTATTAGTAGTAACACAAAGGAAACAAATACAAAAATCAAAGAAAAAAACCAAAATGTTACTGAATTTATAATAAATTGTTCAATTTTAATAATATATTCTCCGTCAAAACTATGTCCTGACATTAAAATTAAAAACTTAAAACATCTTCAAGAGTAATATGTTTTTGCTCTGCGGCTAGATATCTGCAGCACGCATACAAAGCATCTTACCAGTTGAAGGGCATACGTCACCAGTTTCACCACTTGTCTATCTAAATTAACTGCGTGTCTCAACTGTCCCACACAAGAGGCGAACGTCTCACCTATTGTATTGTCGCCGCGTGAAATTCATCCGGATGTAGTTGGTAGAGATGTGAGGATCTGGTTCCGGTGTCTTATCGCAAATGGCCTTGAACCAGAGGTATGCACTCCTGATGTCACTCAGAGGATCCGAGATCCGCATACAGAAATACTGGTGGGTTTTGGTGGAGTGCTGAGACACGGGTACACATGGCACGGCGAAGGAAGAAGGATAAGGTGGAGGGAGATAAGCGAGAAATGAAATTGACAGTTGCAGTATTTTGAGTGACGTACCATTTAAACACATGAGACCTTACAGTACGTACTACTGGCTGACTTAAAAAGAGGATGAGAGTTTGGAGAAAAAGTTTTGCGAGAAAAAAAAAGTTATAAATTTAAACTCACCATTCTTATTCTCCTCTCCTTGCCTTCTCCGCACCCCCCCCCCTCCCTCCCCCAAAACAGAGCGTCTTAAACTTTTTAACAGCACCATAGAGTTATTAGCTTTGAGTAAAAGAAGCAAGAGCTATGAATAGAACCGTAGGGATCGCTGATAGTGACGCGCATGAAGAAACCCTGATGTAAATTTATTTGAGTGGTTTTTTTTTTTTTTTGCCGTTAGAGCTGGCGGTGTGTTGGTCTTACCCTGAGGATAATGAAGGTGTAATTAGCCTGTGTCCAGTGCGCCACACACAACAGCCTCTGTCTGGTGGTCACCTGGGGTAGACCGGCTGGGATACACGCCTTCTCTCTGGATGGGGGGAGGTGGGGGGGGTCGATTGATTGATTGGTGGATTGGTTAATTGATTGATGAATTGGTTAATTGATTGGATCTCTAGCTGCTTGGTTTATTGGTTAGCTGTTTGATTGATTGTTTAGCTGATACATTTGTTCATTAATTCATACATCGTATGGCTGATCACAGCAGCTTGTGTATTAAGCACATTGTTTCCTAAACCATCCTTTTTTCAGATAATGTAATGTTTTACACAAATACAACATCAAACAAGCTATCTTTCTTAAACTAAAGAGGGGCATCTATAACAAACGCTGTATAATGACTAGATACACCTCTACCAGTGGCCAGAATTTCAGGAGGTAAAAAAACTGACACACCATCCCACCCTCCTTCTCACACTATCCGATCTTCAGTCTGAAAGCGATTCTCACAGCTACGGCAAGTATGGAAAGGGAGGAAACTTAACAATCGTGATCCACTTGAAGTCTGTAGTGATTCTCTCCCCTGTATGTATCTCTCACAATATCAACAAAGAGAGAGAAGAGAGCTAGAGAGAGTAAAATTAGGCTGACCCACCTGAAGTCCTTAATTATTCCCTCCCCTATATCAATCTCTGACACGATAAAGAGGAAAAAAGAAGAGAGAGAGAGAGAGAGAGAGAGAGAGAGAGAGAGAGAGAGAGAGAGAGAGAGAGAGAGAGAGAGTTTTATAAATCTTGACCCACCTGAAGTCTATTGTGATTCCCTCCCCTGTGTCACACTCGCTCTCCAGGCGCATCAGCAGCGTAGACTTGCTGCACACGATGGTTTTGTTGTGGAAGTTGGCGTTGATGTTATAACCACCTGGACAATGTAATCGCAGTGGATTTATTATGTGTTTTTTTTTTTAATGATAAAAATAAATGCCTTTACAGGAGAACAATTGGAGCAAAATTTCTCAAGAATTTAAATAATACGTTTTTTTTTTTTTTTGTCTTACCTGGTTGTTTATGTCTTTTTAAGGGTCTTTAAGTACTTCCTCAATAACTTAAAAAAAAAAAAAAAAGCAAAGTTGTTGAACAAAGAAGGAAAAAAAAAGTGAATGCAACTGCACACATGGGAAAAAATGGTGAATTTATTTCTATTATAAACAAACTGAGCAAGTTTAAGTTTTACATCAAGAGGTGACTTTAACTGGGTGTGTTTTTATTTGATCGTTGTTTGATTTAGCCCGTCCACAACGCGGTGATCTTTGCATTTCAAATATAACGCTCCATCGGGCAGAGATGAAATAAAAAGTCGGGGCTTTAAAATCATCTACCAGCCATGTGTGTTACTCCCAGCAAGTGACGGATTATAAGAGGAAGACTGTCGCAAGTCGTAAATTCTTACTATTATTCTGAGGACTATAATTGAGCAATAATGGAAGATGCTGTTTTTTCTAACCATTAGCTAAGCTAGGTTTTTTTTAAATTTTTTTAATAACTAACTTTTGTTGTTGTTGTTGTTGTTGTTGTTGTTGTTGTTGTTGTTGTTGTTGTTGTTGTTGTTGTTGTTGTTGTTGTTGCTGTTGTTGGTGTATTGTTGTTGTTATTGTTGTTCTTATTGTTTTGTTATTGTTGTTGTTGTTATTATTTAAAGAAGAAGTGACATTATGCCCTTTTCTATATTTTGTGATATCGATGATCCACTGACCTACAAAGGGGCAGGTAATCCCTCCAATACTCTCGTGTTGAGAGTTGATCAAAGGGTAGGCGTCCAACTCCATCCTCTTGTCGTCACAGAGCTCGTCTCCACTCGACTGGGACATTTCGGAGCTCTGGGAGGAGAGGGAGGGAGAGAGAGAGAGAGAGAGAGAGAGAGAGAGAGAGAGAGAGAGAGAGAGAGAGAGAGAGAGAGAGAGGGAGAGAGAGAGAGAGAGGGAGAGAGAGAGAGAGAGAGAGAGAGAGAGAGAGAGAGAGAGAGAGAGAGGGAGAGAGAGAGAAAGAGAGAGAGAGAGAGAGAGAGAGAGAGAGAGGGAGAGAGAGAAAGAGAGAGAGAGAGAGAGAGAGAGAGAGAGAGAGAGAGAGAGAGAGAGAGAGAGAGAGAGAGAGAGAGAGAGGGAAGAGAGAGATAGAGAGAGGGAGGAAGAGATCGAGAGAGAGAGAGGGGAGAGAGAGAGATAGAGAGGGAGAGAGAGAGAGAGAGAGAGAGAGAGAGAGGGAGAGGGAGAGAGAGAGAGAGAGAGAGAGGGGGGGGGGGACGGAGGAGAAGACAAGATAGAAGATCAGTCTTAGTAACACTTCATCAGTTTTAATATCTTTCCTTCTAACCTCGATATTGAAGCCAATCTCGATTATTTAAAAATTATAATAAACGAATTGTTTTATGACCTTCATGAACCCCTCTCTGACTTTTCCCCCTCTCGTTTAAACTCGCGTTGCTTTGAATTTTTAAATGCCATCTATATTTCAGACGCTGTGGTGAAAGACAATAGATTAATGTGAAGTGAATATGACTATATTATTTCAACTGAAAAATTATTTTGCCAAACTTTTTAATAATTTAGTGATTAATTTAATCTTTAATTGTTTATTGGTTCGAGAATATCGGTTAAAGCTGATCGAGAAGTATTGGGTGGAGAACTTTATCTGTGAGTGTGGTGTCTCACTTTACACGCCCTACCTTGACTTGCACGATGTTCTCAGCCCGCTGGAAGAACTCCGTGCAGACAAATGCCGGTGCTTGGCCTGCTTCGATGTGTCTGATGATGTATTTGGTGTCAGTCACCTTCCGCAAGCAACTGCGCTTGTACTTCACATTCCCCGCGCCATGTACCGGCTCGTTCATATCCATATACTTCTCCTGGTGAACGAGAGATAGAGAGAGGAAGAAAGAGAGAGAGAGAGAGAGAGAGAGAGAGAGAGAGATAAATAGATAGATAGGGAGAGAGAGATAGACAGAAAGATATGCGGTTATTGCTAGTACCATTTGTTTTATAGTCTTAAATATCTTAAGTTTGCCTAGTTATCAATTCAAAGATGAAAAAGTGTGGGTGAGAGAGAGAGAGAGAGAGAGAGAGAGAGAGAGAGAGAGAGAGAGAGAGAGAAATAGAGAGAAGGAGGGAGAGACAAATATACTGTATTAAAGAGAGGACAGAAAAAGATAAAGAAAGAGACAGGAAGAAAGAGAGGGAAGAAAGAGATAAAGATATAAAGACAAGATTAGAGAGTATAAGAGAAAGTGGGAGAAGGGAAGATAAGAAAATGTCGAGACGCCTCACGCTAGTGTAATTTTAATTAAATATCAAGCACCGATAGTTATGATCCAGACTCACAACCAGCTCTACCTAACATTCAAAAGTTAAATGTTTCACCCCCCCCCCCAAAAAAAAAAAAAAATAATAATGAATAAATAAATAAAATAAAATAAAATAAAATAAAATAAATAAATAATAAAAAAAAAATTTAAAAAAAAAAAATCGGCGATAGAAAGAATAGTCTTGCTATTAATGAAAGTTCTACGCCTTGTGTTTTTTACTAGAACAGATCGGCCTCTACCGCAGAGTCGCCAGACGGCGCTGAATGTATGAGATATCGAAATTCTAAATCTTACTTTCCCGTGGCCCTGGCATGTCTGGCTTTAACTCAACATCACAGTGAACTACCTAGCAGCTGCTTCCCCTCCAAAAAAGTTTGCAGGTTTTGATGAATATTATTTGTTAATCTCATTAGGTTTCTTATTGTGCCTTTGTTTTCAGTCTTTAAAACCTCTCATCATACCATATTTTCTAACCGACCTCGAGAGTACTGGACTCCCAACTGGAAAGAAGCGGAGAGCCTTAGATTGATATACACCTGTTTGTCACTGTCCTTATCAAGTGGTTGCTATTGAAAAACACTTCGGTGTGTGTGTGAGAGAGAGAAAGAAATAGAGAGAGAGAGAGAGAGAGAGAGAGAGGGGGGGAGAGAGAGGGGGAGAGAGAGAGAGAGAGAGAGAGAGAGAGAGAGAGAGAGAGAGAGATATGCCATTCACGTCACCAACTCTTTGTTTTCTTCAATCATCCCTTTTTCTTTCTTTCTAGACAAACACAATTTTCCTAAGTGTTTGGTTTTAACGTCTGAATCTTGCACATCTTAAATCAAACGTTTTGTAGTAAGAATCAGCAAGTCTCTATCTGTCCATCTGTCAGTAAGGACCATATCTGTGAGGCCCGTATCTTACCCTAATGTAGGCCACCAGGAAGTTGTCGGCTTGGACATAGTCTCCTACCCAGGGATCTTTCTTTACCAAGAACTTCGGGAAACTGCATTCCTGGGCTGTCTCCATGGCAACAAAGCTCAGCAAAATGGCCAATGTCACAAATGGAGTGAACAGAGCCATAATTGAGTTGCCTGCCCTTGAAGCCATAGTAACGATGAAAAGTTGAGCAGGATTACTGGAGAATAAAAAAGAAATTTAAAATTAGATTACAGGATGAATAAAAAGTATATTCATCGACATAAAAGTAAGTGTCTTATATATATATATATATATATATATATATATATATATATATATATATACATATAAAGATAGATAGAGAGACATATAAATAAAGGATAAATTAAATAACAAAAAGATAGGTTGATAGATGCATACGTATAGGGAGATAAAAGATGAATAGATGTAAAGATAGATAGTTAGATAGATAGAAATAGATCAATAAAAAGATATATATATATATATATATATATATATATATATATATATATATATATATATATATATATATATATTAGTAGATAGATAAACTAACAGGTGGATGAATAAATAGTTTTCTTTTTGAGAGCAAATTGCTCAGCATCGTTTAACATAGACACAACGCGAGGGCAACTGGTGTCGTGTTCAATGCTGGTTTAGAAATCGTCAAACCTGGCCATCTTATGTAGTTGCAGTTCAAGGGTCTTAACATTTTATATATTGCATAACAACGGCAGAAGAAAAAAAAAACATAAAAAAAACCCATTATCACCACCACTTTTGTTTCTTTTAACTACAAAGTGATTTTAATATGAATCAAGAAAAATTAAACTTCGTTTAGGACGAGATATAAATACTACTCACATCGCATCCATTTTCATAATGCAATTAAACTTCATGTTGAAAACCGTGTAAAAGTACAGACCCTAGTACTTAAAACTATTTCTTTTCAAAGGAAACGTAGTTCTTGACATTTCTCTGTTCATGCCGCCCTTAAAGATAGATCTCATTCAAGGGAGGTAATATTATTCTATTGATTGAATGACCTAGGTAAGTTTTGTTTCTCTCTCAAATATTTTTTATAGAGAGTGGCCTCCCCTCGGATAACATGTTTTGAAGGTCACAGCTTAATAATAAATGTGGTTATTCTCCTTGTGGGTAATAGGACGCTTCAGGACCGCTCACAGATCTCTCTCTCTCTCTCTCTCTCTCTCTCTCTCTCTCTCTCTCTCTCTCTCTCTCTCTCTCTCTCTCTCTCTCTCTCTCTCTCTCTCTCTCTCTCTCATTCTCTATCTCTCTCTCACTCTCTCTCTGTCTCTGTCTCTCTGTCTCTCTCTCCCTCTGTCTGTCTCTCTCTCTTTCTCTCTCTCACTCTCTCCCGCCCCTCTCTCTCTCTCTCTCTCTCTCTCTCTCTCTCTCTCTCTCTCTCTCTCTCTCTCCTTATATATATATATATATGACCTGGAGCGATTTTTTTTGTATGCCATGCATGTCAAACTAGTGGTAGCGCTGACAGGTCTAAAAAGCGAACTTTGTTATGAATTCTTTTGCTGGTGATGCTGACATGGGTAGAAAAAAAGGGGAAAAAAACCGGAAATCATATTTTAAAAAAAAAAAAAAAACCAAAAAACTTGAACATTTTGAATTCAATTTAAATACAAAAGTATATGAATAGATAGATAAATAGAAACATCGAAGATAGATAGAAAGACTGATGGTCGAATCAATAGGTAGATAGACAGATAGATAAAAAGATTTTTACATAATAGTCTATAAATATATAGACAGTTAAATCGATGATAAGCAAATAAATGTATAGATCCTCTCACACCTATCTGTTCCTTTTGTTCTGTCCTTGTCTATATACGTATGGAACCCTCGCTTACTCTACCATGGCTTATTTACCCTCTCAAACTCTTTCTTTTCACCGTCTGTCAATCTTTCTGTGTTCTCCTCTAGACATTCTGTGCCCGCCTCAGTCGACTTTTTTCGACTCTTGCTCTTTTATCCTATCTCTTTCTTAACAGCATCAATCTATCTCTGTCTCTCTGTCTCTCTGCTTTCTGTCTGTCTGTCTGTCTGTCTGTCTGTCTGTCTGTCTCTCTCTCTCTCTCTCTCTCTCTCTCTCTCTCTCTCTCTCTCTCTCTCTCTCTCTCTCTCTCTCTCTCTCTCTCTTTATCTACCTGTCTATCTATCTATTTCTTGACTTTCTCTCTCCTCAGTGGTCTATATTAATATTTAATAGTACAAGTATAAGGTCTAGCTTTACCTCTTATTTGATAATTATGAAAAAAATAAACAATAAACCAAGTGATAGAAACGTCACAGATATAGAATACTTAAAATGGATGGGAAAGATTAAAATAATTATTGTAAAGAAAAAAAAAACAACAAAAAATAAAAAACGTGGCAAGCCGCCGGATATTCGGTGCCGAAACCCGGGATCGAACCAGGGACCTTTAGATCTTCAGTCTAACGCTCTCCCAACTGAGCTATTTCGGCTGCCGGGAGAGTAGCGCTTGCATTGGAAACCACTCAAGCAGGGGAACTGTGACTTTCGCTACAGATGAGCTTCCATTACTGACTGTGATAAAGGTTGACACCACACATGGTTATAACAATTAGAGGGTATCGGGCGTTTCCTACACTTTTTAAAGGGTGATTTCAGTTTAGTAACTAAAAAAACTATGGAAGATTGGTGCTTTATATTAGATTCACTCATTCAGTGCAGAGTTCAGTTAAGAAAAGCAGTTCTGACGTGCTATCCCTATGGTTTTTTTTTTTTTATTTTTATTTTTATTGTTTCTTTTTGTTATGATTTGTTTCGTTTTTTGCTTTTAGACCATTGTTTCAAGCGCTTATTCCAGAGATAAAAGAAAGATTGGCTGACTTCCCACCTGCTTTGCAAGTTGTTGATAGAGAGCAACAGGCTTACACAACTGGATGCCAATGTACATCGGATGTGCGAGGAAGTAGAAAACTTGGTTTTCATTGTAAGCAATAAAACACCAGCAGCGCCACTACCACAGCAATAAATGTAATTAAAAAAAAATTATAACACTACCATACCACATACTGGTCAACTAGATATGAACACTAAAGTCCAGCTGTTAAGCTTGACTTTCCTGAAGAAAAAAAATAGCCTTTAATAATTACAAGTATTATTATCTCGCTAGCTGTGAAGATTGCCGCAGCAGGCCCTTGCATATAATAATAATAATAATAATAATAATAATAATAATAATAATAATAATAATAATAATAATAATAATAATAATAATAATAATAATCTTAATAATAATATTAATAATAATAATAATGATAATAATAATAATAATAATAATAATAATAATAATAATAATAATAATAATAATAATAATAATAATAATAATAATAATAATAATAATAATAATAATATTTGATCATTGAAAAAAACTTGATTTATTTTTTTTTATCCTAGAGCGACTTCCCTTAAACGAACTCTTTTCTTAAAAGGACGCTTTTCTTTCTTTAATAAATTAACAATTAAAAAAGAATACAAAACCTAAACCCAAAATCACAAGAACGGAGCTATATAAAGCAAATAAATACCGGTACGAAACATTCAGATAAACGAAAATAATAATTGTAAACATTGTGTAACCCGTTTATTCAATCCGTCGATTTGTCTCCCTCTCGAGAGAGAAAGAGAGATAGACAGAGAGAGAGAGAGAGAGAGAGAGAGAGAGAGAGAGAGAGAGAGAGACAGACAGACAGACAGACAGACAGACAGACAGACAGACAAAAATATAGAAAGAGGGAATGATGATCAAGAAGTATACAAAGAGATACAAAAATAACGAAAAAAGTATAATAGGCAGACCGACAAGCAAACTAACGGTCATAGCCCAAAAAAGAAAGGAATATAAACTGTGAAAACGCACCTCCAATAGCATTCTTTTATTAATTTATTGTACCGAAGTGTTAAACCAAGGAAAGAAAATTACCGGTATATTAAAAGAACGAAAGAAATGGGAACCAAGTAAAGAAGAAAATAAAGAGGGTGAAAAAGTAAGACAGACATATAGAAAGTAAAATTTAATCAACTTTAGAGACAGCATCATCCTAAGAATTTTTGGTTGCATTGAGAATGTCATCATAAAGACATACTATTATTGCCACGTGTAGCATCAAAAACTAATGTTCTTAGGAGCAAAGGCACATTTACCCTCCTTGAGTACTGTGGCATACAG
>JAWDGP010005911.1:0-55000 GCA_033675545.1 Elysia crispata
TAGTAGTAATGGAATTGGTAGTAGTCTTAGTGATAGTAGTTGATAATTTATATATTTCCTGAGTCATAAAAATCAGAGGTATTTCTCAATGCCTTGAATATTAGCATTGTTAAATATTCTGCTTAAAAAAGCTGTCTGTTCAAAAACCCCTATGAAATGAATATATAGCATGTTTTGTTTAGTTTTCAGTTAAATGCGTTTAAATGACTATTATTTTTTCCACATTTCCCAGTTCAATACGTGTTTCATTTACATTTAAAAATAGGACAAAAATTTTACTTTTGGTTCTTTTCCTGTACCTGTATAAATCAAAAGTATTGAGCAAAACACTTTATATCGAGAAAATTGTCAAATTATAATCTTTAAGAATAATTTGACTATAAGGAAAAAACTAAAATTGATTTGTCTGAGTGAGACAAACGTGTAACAGACGTTTTCTTTTTAAATAAATTTCTTATTACGTTTTAAAACTTAGCCTTAATGCGTGTGGTTGCCAATTTTCTCTTACTGTTATAAATATGCATTCAATTTATTCTCAGGTTTCTGGTGGATCCTGAAAAATGCAAGAATGTGATATTATTTACAATGATGAGAGTTTAGGAATCATTAAATTTATATTCAATTGATTTATTTGCTTAAGTTAACTTACGCATTTCAAAGACTTAAGAGAATTAACAATGTGTAATCTCAACCATCTTTGAATGGAATTTTTGAGAGGCTTTTCAGTAGACCCTGAGCAATTTATCACTGATGTTCATGGTACAGTATAATTATGACAATTGCATTTCCTTCATTCCAGGAATTATGAGGGGGAAAGAAAAATTAACCGTAGCCGTACTCCGGGGGGTGATTTTGTCACTTCAGGGGTGGTTTTTATTTGTTTAAAAATATTTATGATGGGAATTTTGTTCTGAAATTTCCATTATTACTAAAAATTCATTTTGGCAATCGATCATATATTGAAACTCTACGACCTCTGATCATTTCGGAAACCTTCCATTTTTAAGCAATGGGGTAACTTTTGTACATGAAAGTTCTAGTCGTACCCCCAAACACCCCACTTATCGGAACACAAGGTATCGACTTGTAAACCCATTTCCAAAAGAAAACAATATTGGAGCCTTTCAAGCAGGCATTTGTTCATAAAAGGTAAGAATTGATTAAAAAAAAAAGAAAAGAAAAAAATTACTTAATTGACTATTCATTCTAAATTTACATATCTAACTGGTATTATAATGTGTAAAAACGTTCTAAAAACTCTCTAAGTACTGGTAAGATATAGTATCTAGGCTATTCCTTTTAATTTCCACCGGGCAATTTAAATTGTGTGAATAAAAAACAAATATCTTTTCTAATATTTTCGCGAACATGAGAGTAAGATTACCGTAAAATTATTGAATCTTTTAGACGACAACCTCATGATCGTGGATGGGTACATAATGATACATAATGGTACATAATGATACATAATGATACATAATGCAAGCTTCATCCATGAATAATAAATTGACTCTTCCATTTGAAGCATAAGTCTGTCTCGGCCTTTACAACTTCCTAAACCTGAAATTAATGCGTTTATTTCATAAGCCCAACTCACACTTTGACTTTTCTTTTCATTCTATATTGTGGCAATATATTGGCAAGCTGTAGAGAATAAAAAGTATGTAGAGTATAAATCTTACATGGGTCTTGCTTTGGATACAAATTTAACAATAAATCTAGGTTCAATTTAGCTGGAGAAAAAAAAGAAATTGAGGAGGAGGAGTGTTCAGCCACCCAATAGAAACTAATAACGTGTTTATATCCATTTGGAAAAAGAGTTTTTATAAAATGGAAATGAAATGATTTTCGTCCATAGAGAAAGTTGAAATCCCGCAATCGATTGCGATCTGGATATTTCGCATGGGAGATTATTATTTCTTTAATCAAGAAAGTTAAATCGGTTGAATATCCAGAACAGCATTGTACAAAGTTTTTCACGAGGCTAATGAAAGATTGAAGTTGTAATAAAAAGTTTTGTTTGCTACCCAACAAGAAGAAACACAATAAATAATTAATAAAATTAAACTTTATGAAGACTTTGGACCTTGTGCAAAGAAGTGCAAAAAAGCGTTTAACAAACGAGGAAGTAAAGGTTTCAATTGAAGGAAAATAAGACTTGAGCCGTTTAGAATCGCTCTCCGTACAAAAATCCAAATGATTTTATAAGATGTTTAAAAACTTAAAGGCCGTGGTAGTTATCTAAACCTAATGTCAGGCAATCATTACTCTTTTCGGATCTGCTTATTTCACTGGTAAATCTTTATTATTCTAGCGTATACATAGCAATAAAA
The DNA here is from genome assembly GCA_033675545.1 of Elysia crispata. Classification (NCBI taxonomy): domain Eukaryota; kingdom Metazoa; phylum Mollusca; class Gastropoda; family Plakobranchidae; genus Elysia; species Elysia crispata. Next base: position 2,334 of record JAWDGP010005911.1, read on the forward strand.
GTTTCTTTAGAGCAAAAAAATATTCATCAAGACAATGATCCCTCATTAATTACTTCGCCAGTCACCACGTACATTGACATAATAATTAAAATGACTACTATGGCCTAATAGATAATATGTAACGACGCAGAGAAGAATGAATTGCATTCACAGCAGACAAAATTATCTGAGAACGTTCTCACCCATTCTTTTGTTGGGCTTAGTATATATTGTGATATAATAGTCTACGTCCATAAAGGTAGTATAAAGGCGCAGATGTGAATTTCTCATACTATATAACGTAATTTTTTTGAGTCTTCATTAGGCTAAATCGAAATTCTAATTTTTTTAAACTATTATAAAAAAAAAAAGATTGAAAACTTTGAGAAGTCACATACAAACGGAAAAAGGAAAGAATTGAACGTTATTCTGCCGTGATAACGTGCACCTAGTTCTTAAACTAACCACTGATAAGATGAGAAGAAAAGCCAGCTAAGTGTCGCTTTGACCACACAAAACTACCTACCGCTACGTGGATCTCCCGACACTCAACGTTTCCACCGATCCACCGAGTCGCTCACGGTTTAGTTCCTCAAAAGTGAATACTCTGAACTTCGTGCTTGCCAGTCTACAAGGACTCAGTAGAAATACCGATAGCTGGTGGTTTCTTTATGAGATCTTAACTTATATCTTTCCTTAGTTGTTATCCTGCTAACCAGCAAGAGGAAGTCGGTAAAAGTAAGAATCTTTGCGGCGCTATCAGGCAAGATGGGCCGAGTAAAGAAACCACCTGGGCTCATCAAATAAGCCACTCTCTTGAGCTTAAAGTGTTTGCCATACCGTCATTTTCAGCAGCAGCAAATGAAGCTCTGCACATCAAACTAGCCATAAAAGCCATGCTGAGAGTTGTGTGGCACACCTCGATCAACCATTGGTAACGATACTGTCTTGTATGGCCCCAAACCAATAATATAATAGCTACATCCCCAACACACTTGCGCGTCACCAAACTAGTGACTATAAATATAATAGTTTGAGAAGCAAGTCTCACAATCAAGAAGAATGACAACTATATCGTGATGAATTAAATCTTAAGAAAATTTAGCTAAGTGACCTCATGAGCCATATCAATGAGAATAACGACTGGAGCAAAGTTTACAATATTCATTACCAATGTCGACACAATGTCCACGAAAAAATTAAATGATTGCATGAAAAGGAGATAAGTATGCGTTTAAGAAGATGTCACGACACATTAGAAGTCAGCCTGCAGCAGGAACAAGCAAAGTTATTACTACGACTGAATGTGTTTAATACAAAGACCTGGATTTCTATCAACCTTTTAGAACACGATCATCTTTTTAATATCTAAATCATAGAAATGGGATTTTCTCTAGTCGAATCTGTCTCTTGATTTGATATCTTAATGTCAGAAAAAAAGTAAAACTTTTACATAATAAGAATTTTAAAGACCTATTCGTGATTTGGTCGCTTTTAAAAATTCTTTTCAATACACACGCTTTGATGTTCGTGAAAATATTAAAAGCTATTGTAACTGTGTAGCTTAAGTTTAACACCTTTCTTCTATTATTCTCCAGATGAAGACATTTATGAGAGGCAGAAGAGTGTTCTATATGATCGTGATTATTGTGGCGTATCACGCAGCCTTCTCCCTTCTTTACTTCGACACTGGTCCTCCCTACGGCGTGTACTCCAGGAAGTTTGAGTTTTACTTCTTTTATCTTTATGTTGTTCCTTCAACGATCTGCTTTTTTATTGTTCTTCTTACAACCATTGTTATGGTGACCAGACTTAAAAGAAACTTGCAATGGCGAAGAGAGACCACCCAACAAGATGACAAAATCAGCGACAAGGATAGTAAAATTGTAAAGACCATTATAGTAACTAGTAGCTTATTTATCATTTGTTTCTCTCCAAACGTTTTAAACTTTACGGCACAGGCCATTTACCCTAATTATAGTTTACGTGATCCATATCTGTGGTCTTTGATCGCAGATGTTTTCTGTTTGTGGATTATTCCAAGCAATATCATCGTGTTCTAATATCCTTTTCTGCTACAGAATGAGCTCTAGATACAAAAAAGTATTCTCTGCTTGTTTTTGTTTATAGAAAAGAGACTGGCAATAAGTAATTCAGCCAGAGGGCAGTCTTATATGTAATGATAAGACTGTTTTGCAATTAAAGATTTATTATATATTTTTGAAGATATTCCGAGGGATGCACCGTTACTTAAAAATATACAAAGAGGAAGAAGAAGAAGAAGAAGAAGAAGAAGAAGAAGAAGAAGAAGAAGAAGAAGAAGAAGAAGAAGAAGAAGAACAACAACAACAACAACAACAACAACAACAACAACAACAACAACAACAACAACAACAACAACAAGAACAACAAGAAGAAGAAGAAGAAGAAGAAGAAGAAGAAGAAGAAGAAGAAGAAGAAGAAGAAGAAGAAGAAGAAGAAGAAGAAGAAGAAGAAGAAGAAGAAGAAGAAGAAGAAGAAGAAGAAGAAAAAGAAGCAGGGATATTTTTAATAGTGTTAACGTATATTTGAATTTCTAATTGTTTCTGTAGTAAGTTATTTTTCCGTACGCCTTGTATAACTAAAACACGTAGCGGTAAACGCTAACACAGCAGGCAATCACACAGAAGACAACACAGCAAACACTTCATCTGGAGGAAGCGCAAAGAGATAGAGGTATATTGTCCTTGGGGGGGCGGGGGGTTTACTCTCTGAACAAATCTTTTTGTTCTCGTTTTCTTTTCTTTTTTGTGTGTGTTACTTTTATTTCATTTTTTCAGTTCGAATATGGCCAAATTTGGCTCTAGATACTTTATCAATATGATAAATTTAAACAGTACGTTATTCTTTTTCTCCACTGTGTTGCCCGTCCCCCCTCTCAATCTGTCTCTATCTCTTTATTTCTCTCTCTCTCTCTCTCTCTCTCTCTCTCTCTGTGTCTCTCTCTCTCTGTGTGTCTCTCTCTCTCTGTCTGTCTGTCTGTCTGTCTGTCTCTCTCTGTCTCTCTCTCTGTCTCTCTCTGTCTCTCTCTCTCTCTCTCTCTCTCTCTCTCTCTCTCTCTATCTCTTCTCTCCCTTGCTCTGTCTCTGCCTTTTGTTTTGCCTTACTTTTACCATTATCACTATAACTACTACTACAAGTCGAAACTTTTCCTTTCCTATCTATCCCTTTATTCCAGTATGTTTCTCTTTATTCATCTGTCTGTATTTTCAGTAAACCGATTACTTTCCCCCGTTTCCCCTTCTCCCTCTCTCTCTTTCTCTTTTTCTGCTGCTACTCTATCTTAGTGATAAAACTTATATCTAGACATAGCGAAAAACGTACATTTGTGAATTTAGATCTTGCGGTTAAGTTTGATTATCAAGGCCTCAATCTGTATCTAGGGTTGGAGTAGCTTAATGGTAATGGCCATGTCTGAATAGACCCACTCCATATTATAGAGATAATATTATGATAATAGAAAATTATTTTGATGAAAGCTTGTTGCTGAACTGTAAAATAGAAAAAAAAAGAAACAGGATATGTTGCGATAATGTATCTAAGATTAAAGACAACTAGGGTAATTAGTGTATTACACTTCACAAAGGCGAGAAAAGAACGGTTTAATTAAATTGGGGCTTATTTAATGACATGTTTGAAATTGTTTGGTAGTTTCTCCATCGCCGGAGCTTCATCGGTTGTGGTTCCGATTGAGCGGCTGAAACATTCATCAACTTCAACTCTTCTCACATGATTATATCAACCGCCTCATCCATAAAGAAAAACATAAGCTTTAAACATGGAGACGCTGCTACTTTTGGGGGTTTGAGGAGCTAAGACAGCTGAAAGTAATAAAATCTTATTTCAACTTAATGTCAAATTTTAGTTATAACTCTCTGCAAATTTGTCTGAAAAATATTCCTCAAGTTTTTCTAAGCTTTCAAATAAAGAATAGATGAGCAACGCACTCCTATAAGGTGTTTAAATGTATCTGCAATGATGGCTATTGTAAAACTAGCTAGTTTCATTAAAAAAACATAAAAAAAACGAACAAACTCAAAGTTGTGTCGGACAATTGAAAAAAAGGAAGACTAACATAAACTATCTCCTCGACCCTAAGAAAACTATTTGAATGTTCAGGATTGCTTATTCAATAACACCCACCACTTAAGCTATGATGCTTTTGTTGTTTTTCCTCTAGTTGCGACTTTTTGCGGTACTTTGATGTTATGTTCATGATCTTCACATGAAGTAACCGATGGCCTCCATTATCTTATAATCTTTATGTCCACTTCATCCACATTGGTCCCTATTTCACCGCAGCTGTTTATATGCGGTTCTTAATGCAAAAATAAAAAAAGCAAAAACAAAAAACAAAAAAAACATGATACCACTGGGGGTTCTAAACAACCGGCAAGCATACTCGCTAATCTTTATCACCTAACTGCAGCAGATTTTTACATCAAGGAGTGAGCTTCCTTTACACACAGCTCACAAAGCCACTTGAGAGGGGGGTGTAAAAATGTTGCTCCTTATTCATTGTCTCTTCTCTCCTTTTTTTTTTCTCTAAACACGTGTTGCTTTAAATACATGTAGCTCATTTTTTGAAAAGATCTCTTTCTTCTTCTTTCTTTTTTTTTGTAAATGTTCAACTGCAATTTAAGATTAATTCTTAATTTATTTCCTACAAGAATTTTACAGATGGCAGCTTTTTATAAACTTACATTTGTGTCGAAATTTTTAATATTCAAAGTATTTGAAAGGATGAATGTAAAGCTAAAACAAACTGAATAACGTATATGACATAATTGTATTAAATATAATTAAGTATAAATGGTTTACTTGGGGAAAAACAAAGAAAAATACATGTGACAATTTTACTGGGTTTACATAACATTACCACGTAAAAAAAAAAGGGGGTGTGAAGGAAAAATGGTGCTAGGAGGCTGGAATAAATCAGATTCAATTATTTTGAGGATATTTCTATCATACAATAAGACGACACTATGCCTGTAGTAAGATACACAATGGAGTGAGCTCAAACCTGAAAAGTTGGGGGATGTCTTGACCTTGACCATAAACCTAGCATAATAAAAATTATTACAAAGCTAAGGCTTCATCGCTTGAACCCATATTTTTATGACTTTTAGCCTTTAATCTCCTCAATACAATTTGAAAAAAAAAATTATACGATAAAAAAAAGCCAAAAATCGCCAAGAATAGAAAAAAATAATAAGCTACAATTGCGCCCTAGTTAAGATTACATAAAATTATCCAGTTCGTATAGAGCGAGTAAATAACAGCAGTACAGTGTCACAACAATGAAACATTGGTACAGAACTGCAGGAAAACAGAGATGATCTCCGACTTTAGCTTCTTTTATAAAGACCAGAAAGTAGAGCGCTAGTCTATAATAGCATATGATAATAATAATAATAATAATAATAATAATAATAATAATAATAATAATAATAATAATAATAATAATAATAATAATAATAATAATAATAATAATAATAATAATAATAATAATAATAATAATAATAATAATAATAATAATAATAATAATAATAATAATAATGATGATAATAATAATAATAATAATAATGATTAAGATTACGATGATAATCATCATAATAATAATAATAATGTTTATGATGAAGATGATAATGATGATGATAATAGTAGTAGTAGTAGTAGTAGTAGTAGTAGTAGTAGTAGTAGTAGTAGTAGTAGTAGTAGTAGTAGTAGTAGTAGTATTAGTATTAGTAGTAGTAGTAGTAGTAGTAGTAGTAGTAGTAGTAGTAGTAGTAGTAGTAGTAGTAGTAGTAGTAGTAGTAGTAGTAGTAGTAGTAGTAGTAGTAGTAGTAGTAGTAGTAGTAGTAGTAGTAGTAGTAGTAGTAATAATAATAATAATATTTGTAAGGATGTAAGTAAAACTAAAAGAAATTGAGAATATTACATAGAAGAAATAGATGTGCAATGGTTTCACTTTGGGAAAAACAGGGTTTAATCATTGACAATTGGTAAAAAATTACTTCCTACTTGTAGCTCCTGGCTGGAATGAAAAACATTTTTGGCGATTTCATAAAAATCGAGTTAGAAATACTAGTGCTATCATCCAACGCGATAAATTTGTACTGAGTTCTGCAAGAAAATCAGTGCTTAATCCCTACATCTTAAATAGTAAGTCAATAGTAGCAGTACAAAGTCACAACAAGGAAATAGAGTTGCAGGGAAGCAGTGACGATCTCCTATCTTGAACTCCTTTTTAAAAAGATCAGCTGCCATTGAGAGCGAGTCATATAATTATATATAAGGTTGAGTTAAGTTTTAAAACCATTTATATTACTTTCATGATTTTAAAACTGAACTCAACCTTTTCCTAAGTAATAAAATTATTACTCAGATGTTTATATTTTTAGCATCAAATATTTAAGTTTAATATTGTGTGGAAAATAAAGAATCTTACTCACTCTCCATCATGGACAAGAGAGCAAACACTGAAAAGCTGACGTGAAGCGCCTTCGTGATGCCATCAGGATTGTTTATACACACACAGCACGGCGGAACACTTGGTTATGGTGATCTCATCATTTCTTTGGCTAAGGGCATGTGAAAAAAGAAACAATGGACTTTTTGTCCTCTCTTGTAAAACAACTTCAAAACCACTTACACTGTTAGATCACAACACCGACTTATAGATGTGTAGGCACCCGTCACCTTGCCACTCAAAGGAATATGCCACTATGCTCGGGACAAAAAAAAAATGTGTGCGTGTCAAAATAACTCAATGCCTCCAGTTTTTTTTTTTTTTTTGTTTTTTTTTTTGTAAATATGAAACGGACCAAAAGCTAGAGCTATATCTATCTTGGAGCTGTTGAAATAACTTTCTAATTTTTTAAAATTTATGTGACCAATCTAATGGTAAGGAAGGTTTTTATCATCAAAATAACTTACTTTCGGGGAGGGGGGAGGGGTAGTTCAGAGCCAGTATATGTGTGACATCAATTTGAATGAGATACATTTTTGTTTTCTTTTGGGATGTAAGGTAAAATAATTATGGGATCCCAAGGGTAATTCAATATAAAATATTTTAAAGATTGAACCTCAAATAGAGCCATACATGGGTCTTCTGGAGACATGAGAGACATGCCTTCACCAAAGAATCAGAGTGAAGTGAGAAGCCTACTGGGAATGCTTAATTTTTGTGGCGCAAGATTTGTACCATACTTTGCAACCCCCCAAAAAAAGCTCACCATGGATAAAGATAAAAATCTTTCATGTTCTACGATATGCTAATCGAGCTCTTACTCCAACAGAACACCGTTATTCGCAGACAGAAAGGGAAGCCCTAGCCGTCACATGGTTCTGCGAATACTTCCATACTTCTTTATGGAGCCCCAAGTTTTACAATCGTCACATATCATAAAGCCCTATTAACACTGTTTGGAAATCTAAAGATTTGAGTACCAGCAAGAATCTAAAGATGGGATCTTTAAACGCAAGCATACGACCGGAAGATTCTCTTTAGGCCACGAAAAGACAACCCCGCTGACTATATGAGCAGGCACCCTGCCAAGTCATCCATAAAAGACAGCAAGGCAGAACGTATAGCTCAGTCGTTTTGTCAACTGCTTCATTGATGAGTCAGATGCAAAAGCAATGCCAGTAGACAAAAATGAAAGAAGAAACTACATACAAAGCATCCTTTGCTCAACTCTTTAATGACAGCCATGCAAACTGGTCACTGGCTTAAAATACCAAATAATCTATCAGCAGATGATGGAATGACATTTCAATTATTATTTCAGAAAATTTCAAATGAACTATCAGTGTGTAACGACAACATTGTTCCCAAAAGTGAACGAATAGTTTTACTAAAATCTCTGCAAAATCAAGCTGTGCATTTGGCTCATTCTGGCCATCAAGGTCGTGTTAAAACATTAGCTCTGCGACGTGAAAAAAACTTGCTCAAGTATGAGCAAGAAAATGGAAAAGGTAGTTCAAGACTGTCTGCCATGCCGAAACTCCACACCAAACACAACAAGAGAACCACTAAAAATATTTCCATTACTTATGAAACCTTGGACAGAATTAAGCGATGATTTCGCCCATTTGTCAATTGACAATAATTACTGATCATCATGGATGAATATTCAAGATACCCTGCACGTTGTCAAAAGTACATCAGCACCAAGCCTTATCGTAAAACTTGACAGAATCTTCTCAGAATTTGGAATACCAAATCAATTAAAAACTGACAATGGTCCTCCTTTCACTCGCTCTTGTTTCAGAAATTACATGGAATATATGGGCATCACAGGAAAGTAACACCTCTTTGGCCTCGAGCAGACGGAGAAACTGAACGTTTCATAAGGACAATTAATAAAAGCAGCTGTCGCTGAGGACAAAAATTGGAAGCAAGAAATGTTTCGATTTCTCATCTCATATCGAGCTACTCCACATACTTCAACAAACTTTACTCCAGCTTAACTACTACCTAGCAGAAACATCAAAACTAGGTTGCCAGAACCTGTCAAAACAACACATTCCACACCATGTTATGATACTCTTCTAGGAGAAAATGATGCATTTGCAAAGATGAAAATGAAATCATAAGCTGACTCAAGACGCTTTATCAAACTCTCTACCATCTAAGTTGGCGAGAATGTACTTGTGAAATATATCTGCAAAATAAAGCCGATGACTCCCTATGAAACAAAACCAAACACAGTCACCAGAAAAAAAACGGTTCGATGATTACTGCTCCAGAGAAAATAGATCCATTACCCATAATAGTAAATTCTTTAAAAGTTCTAGAACTCCCACTAGAAAGGAAATTGAAGCCGACGATAAAGACACACTGACAACTCTGAAATTAAAAACTTGCAGACACTGACAACATCTTGCCTGACACCGACACAACCCAAATACTCATTTAACCACAATTACATGATTCTGCTCCCAACTCATTGATCGAACTCAACGTAACCGCAGAATACCACCAAACTGAAAGATTATGTTTCATAGACATACACAATGCAAAAAAATCGAGCTCAAGACTATTCGTTCGCGTGACGTATGGACATAATGCCAGAGTTTGCCTAAACGATTTAAAGGGACAAAAAGCTCGTTAAGTCTTGTCGTTTTTCTGTTGGTTTTTTTTTATTATTAGGATCATCTTCAGTTATCCATAACCATAAATCGTTTCTTCACCTAGGTTGTGCTGTTAATTAAGTTTTGTTTTGTTTTTCTCTTTTCCCTACTTTTTTTCTTACTCTAACGATAATTATCGTCTGTACTCTTCAATATAATACTATTGTTACATTTACAAAAGAGAGAGAGAGAGACAGAGAGAGAGAGAGAGAGAGAGAGAGAGAGAGAGAGAGAGAGAGAGAGAGAGAGAGAGAGAGAGAGAGAGAGAGAGAGAGAGAGAGAGAGAGAGAGAGAGAGAGAGAGAGAGAGAGAATGAGAGAGTGAATTCATTGATATTAATGATACATTTATTCTATTATTGATTTTATGTTGAACATTGAAAATTTCAAGCAGTAATGAGAACAAAACATCTGACATTGAAGACAATGAAGATGAAAGCCTCAGCTCAATCATTGTCGTTTAATTTTAGTTATAATTACTATGCTTTGGTTCTTAAACTGATTAATATTGTTAAGATCATTAATAATTAAGGATTTATGTTTTTATATATTCTTATTTAAGAATTGACAATCTATCCAGAAAGGGACGGATGTAATGATCTAAAACTGCAAACTCAGTGGATCCGCCTGCCTCACGTGAACTTCACGTCCGGTCAGTTGACCGCTGTTACCTTACTTCATGTTGACGGGAGGTACCGAAAGGTCTTCTTTATTGCCAACATTATATCGGTTGGAGCCACAGTGGTTATCTCACGGAACTTTCTCGTCTCCTGACTACCTCACTTTAGAAAAAGATCACGTGAGCATTTCATGGTTGCAGTAAATAGCTCCCGGCAAATCAGTGTCTTCCAATGTACAAGCTTTATTTTCCCCTACTTTACCATAGATTTTGCTTCTCGTTTTTCTATACTTTGTCCAAAATTGTACAGTAGCAGAAAAAATGTTGCTGTTTTTTTCTCTTCACCTTTAAGAGGTCGTGAAATTCTCCACATGTATCCTGTCGTTGAAATATTTGGTGAACCCAATATCGCCTTCCGTATAATTGCCTTCTTTTTATCCAGTAAGCCAACATCAGTTTCAATTCACCACTTCCATTTTGGCGGCCACAGCGTCGATTGGTAAAAGTGCTGTTATCAAGGTGAACCCAGGTTCAACCCGTGACTTTAACGCGGGCCAATGTGTTTGGTACCTCACCTCACGTTACTTTGACGGATCCACTGTGTTTGCAGTCTAAGAATGATACATGTGCTAATAACAGCAATATATTATGTCCTCTTGTATGTTTTGATTGTACTTTGGAACTCTGAAAATAAAGAGTAAAGCTAGCGTCTACAGACATGGCCGCCTTTTGGTATATTACATGATATTAATACCACACCCCTGTCCAACCAATATCATATTTACTTTCAACAAATTTTTTGTCCAATTTGTTAAACACTACATGATTTATCATAAAGACTTAAATTGCCATTTCTACGTGGTTTGCAACCCCCCCCCCCCCCTCTCTCTCTCTCTCTCTCTCGCTCTCGCTCGCTCGCTCTCTTGTCATTTGTTTTGTTTTAACACCCTGAGGAATGCGTTCAATAGTAAAAATATGATTGAATTTTTGTGAATCAGAAAATGCACAGCCAGAGGCTTTGTGTAAAATTACATGTTTGATGAGTTCAGAAAAATGCACATCAAACTAATAGGTCAATTCAATCAGGGAATGAGCTACCGGTTTGCTTAATTTGGTCTTGCATGTTTCATTTGTTTTGAAAGAAATATCAGTCTGCTGTGCTTTAGGGAAAAACAGTTGTTACAATTTTCTCACACTCTCTCTCTCTCTTTATCTATCTATTGTTTATGTTATGCCCATTTATCATAATTTTGCTTTCTCGCTTTACGATCTTATCTATCACCATCATTCTTTCCAACCCACATGACCTCTCAAAAAATTAATGTATCTAAAAACCTGTAGGCGTTTTTAAAAACACTTACCCTTATTGGTCATTGATTATAATATCATGTTTATTGGTTTACAAAAATGGAATTTCAAATAAATTGGTTTTATTAAACAATCATACTCCTTACCAAACAGGCTTTGACACTGAAACAATACCAGAATCTGATAGGCCTATGGACGATTTAGATGATGCCATGAGTGCCCCAAACAATATTTCTCTGCCTCCAGCGCCTTCAACGTCTAGAGAAGCCACAGATATTGTTTGCCTATAAAACAATTTTTATTCTACCATGACTACACCTTTCACTTATAGTTAGATGTATCCTTCATTATGTTGTCGTTGTCTGCACACAAGTAAAAAAAAATATACAAAATCTAAAAAAAAATTATTCTCTTCTTTTTCATCAATAGTAACATTATCTTAATAAATGTTACAAAATTTCATTCTACCATGTCAAATCATTCAGCTAAAACAGTTTCACTGTCACAGTGTCAACAAAGGGAAAAGCGGTACCTTGCCTTAAAAACAAATACAAACTATATAAAAGAATCATGTATGTATGAAAACTGTTACGAAATTAAAATATATTATATTGTGCTAATATGAAATTTGAAAAATTAATAATTTATCAAAACACATGAAATATCTTCTTTTATTTCCTTTTTTTAAGCTTTATATGTTACTGAGCCTAAAATAAGTGAACCAAAAAAGAAGTCTAAAAAGGCGTCGGAATCGAGAAAACTGGAAAAGAAACAAAAGTAGCACGTCATACAATTCAGGAACTAACAAGAAAACATATTCTGGATGTAATGGTAAAATGGAGAGTGGGAGCAAATTTTCTCAAAACGCTAGAGAAGAAATTTTAATCAATTTTTTGGGATTGACATGTCAAAAACGTCGTCGTGATTTTGTTGTAAGTCATGCGGAAAGGAAACCAGTTGAAAAACACAGAATCCGTCAGCCTGTAAATGTAATGAAGCGTAAGCATACCTTGTTTACAGATTACCTCAGGTAGTTGGACAACAACGCAAAGAATCCAAAACCTGTTTCTTTAACACCCTTGCTATTTCAGAGTCGGTTGTAAAATACAACTTGAGCAACAAAACAGGCTGTACTATAACCCCACCAAAGCCAAGAAAAGTTCTCAATAAGACATCACAAGAAAAAAAACAGCATTAGTAAAGGAGCATATCAAGAGCTTTCCACGAGCGGAAAGTCACTACTATCGAAAGGACACATCCCGAGAATTCTTAGAGGTTGGGTTGAATGAAAAAGAAATGCACCGTTTATTCGGTGACTTCGTAACAAAACAGGCTCGAAAAGATAAATTTGTGAGAGAGAAAATCTACGGAAATTTGTTCAATTCTGAGTTCAATTTGTCTTTCCATGAAAGGTCAAAAGATCAGTGCGGTACATGCGCAAAATACTTTGAAAAACAAAAATCCGCAACAGCAACAGAGCATGACACGCAAGCACATGAGGATCACCTTAGACATAAACAATAACCCAGAGATAACAAAGAGGAAGACAAAACGCCGTCAGATCATATTGTTAGTGCTGCTTTTTATCTTCACTAAGTAATGACATCTCCAAAGGTAAATAATGGGTGTGCTTACAACTTGAGAAAGCTCAATGCGTACAATTTTGACCATCTATGAGCTACAAACTCAACATGACATTTTCAACACCTTCGTCACCTTGACTGAAGTGGAACACAATAAGGGAACAAAAGAGGTTGCATCCTGCCTCATCAAATGGCTACAAGAGAAGGACCAGCACGGGTAGGGATACTCCAAGGATATTGTATTTAGTGATACCTGTGGTGGACAAAACCGCAACAAAATCATGTGCACTGCTCTACTGACGTTACTTGCCAACAAGGCAAAATATATGCAAGTGATCGAGCAAAAATTCTTTGAGAGTGGTCACAGCCAGAATGAAGGCGATTCCATGTATTGCATCCTTGTACCCAGTATGAAGTTGAGAAAAAGGAGATCTATTTACCATCAGGATATCACGATGCAATGAGAAGTGCATAAATCAAAAAAGTATGAGGTACGCCTTATGACAGATCTTGTATGGGATATTGAACTGAACAGAAAAATGTGCAAAACAAACGCTTTTTCAAGTATTTCGTCTGTCCACCACATTATCTTTACAAAAGAAAATGGCATCAAAGTATCAATTTTTTGCGAATGAGATCGGAGAAATAAGTATCTGCACACAGGCAAGATGTTTGTTCAAGAAGAGGTTTCTCTTGAAAAACCAGCCGACAAGATTGATCTGGGAAAAAAAACAGGGACTTGTTGAAACTGACTTAATACCTGCCTAGGGACTGTCACCCATTCTAGGAAAATCTTGAAGTACAGAAATGGTCAAAACCTTCTTGTCTTCCATAATATACCTACAGGAAAAATATACTTCAGCATTGTTGTCTACATTAAGGAGAGGAAAAAACTTATTGAAATCTTAGCTCTTTTTTAAATTGGAAATTATTGATTGATTATTGTTGGTGTGTGTTTGTGTAAGTGGGTTTCCCTTGCTAATATGTCAAAACAAATAAAAATGAAACCTCTTATACTTGTTTGAGTGAAATTTATTGTGTCTATGCTGTTTATTATCTATAGTGATTACATTATTTTATTTTTATACAATGAATTATTCTTTTTCAATGTAAAGCAATTGTCCCAAGAAACTAATGTTATTGAATAGCATGTCATTGAATACAAAAGTATCTTGAGCTCGAAGATAAGACAATAATGGCCATACACAGCAACGTATGAATGATTGCAAATTTGTCTTAAGTGCCAAATTCAAAGAAAATAAACATTTAGCGATTATGAACATTAATCATTTTTTAGATTTTGAATTTAATATCACTTACCACTCGTTTAAAAAGATTTAACAACACACAGAAACCAAATGTCAAAGAGTTTTCATTCGCGATTTTCTCCAAAGAGCAGTCATTGCACTTAAAACATTTTTGCTTTCATGGATCGATATACAATATACATGCAAATCTATCCCACTAATATTTTTGCAAAAACGAATCTACATTGATATTTATAATTAACATGAATGGGAGTACTCTCAACATGCATGCCACGAGTATTTGAGAGTGAAACTTATCATAAAATATAATTTCCGCAGCCTAGTACACTATTCTAACACATGAAACGTAGGTAGTATGAAAAGAAGGTCACTGATTCTATGCAGTATTATGTAGTTCTATTACACATCCATGCTACTCATCAGTTTTATGCTTGCTTCAGAGAAGTTTTCCTAACACTGGCACAGTCGATTTTGGAAGAAAATTTTCTTTTACTAGAGCTAACACCTCAAATTTCTAGCTACAAAATGAACTAAAGACGTTTGCTAATGCTAGTGATGGAATTATAAATGCCAAAAGAGATTTAAACAATTTCTGAGGTCACAAAAACAGGTATCCCTGCTGAAAAAAGAGGCAGTTGACAAGCCTGCAAGCATCAATGCACACAAGAGATTTGTGAATGGCTGTGATAAGGCAGTTTGGGGAGTCCACTATTATTATTACCTTCTGCGTAGGTCAGCAAACAAATATTTGTTTAAATTTTTCAAAGAAGAATATCAGTTGCCAATGCCAACATTTGCCATATCAAACAAAGTTACCAAACCCTGTGACTTCAAATGACTTCATATTAGACGAATAATAGAAGATGTTGAAGTTGAAGGCTGGAAGTTGTATTAGAAGCTCCCACACAAATCCCAGCCATGCAATGACTAGCAACAAATGCATTCAACATGTAAATGTATATTTGAAGACCTCATAAAAGGACAAGCTGATATTTTTGCAGTTGTTATGGAGTGGAAAAAAAAGGAAAAAAAAAAACAAAAACAAACACCTGTGCAACTCCTGGTTTGCAAAAAACTGTTTCAGAATTTGTCGGCATGATTGAAATTTATAAGTTATATCAACCTAATAATAAGATTACATAAATCAAAACAGTCTTGGAATCAGTTTAAAGGAAAT
Organism: Elysia crispata; assembly: GCA_033675545.1. Lineage (NCBI taxonomy): Eukaryota > Metazoa > Mollusca > Gastropoda > Plakobranchidae > Elysia > Elysia crispata. The sequence continues at coordinate 17,444 of JAWDGP010005911.1, forward strand.
CAAATAAGACAAAAGAAAGAATAGTTCTTTTTCCACATTGCCAAGATGATCGTTTCATTCTTATAGGTTTATTATTCCAATTAACTTTCCAACCTGGGGATAGGGATAAGGGAACTGAGAATGAAAAAACAAAAACACAAAATAGATCAAGGAGTTTTCAGTACAGTAAAAACTAATTTTTTTTTTGTCTTTTTAGTATATTTTCCACATCTTGGCGAACCTTTGAAGTATTGAAATATAAATAATACAGATAAAAGACAATTGGATTGTAAGCCTTACTTTGGAATTAAAGTTCCTAAGGTAAGATCCAATGAATAAGTGACTTTTCCTGATATGCAAAAACCATATTCTCAAATCACAATTAGAAAATTACGAAGCAGGACAAATTATTAGAACATTTTCAGAATCTCTTTAAATACAGATTCTATCAACACAAGTTTTGAAACACTAATGAAATTATAACTGTATATTCAATGTGTAAAGAACTGAATCTCAAATGTGTCAAATGCCCAAAAAATTGGCTCAGGCCTGTAGGCTGCTTGCAAAATTAGTAAATTTGCAAAGCTTTGTAGGAAAAATATTAAAATCAGTTTTAGTTAAAAAAAAACCACTGAGATTCTGATAAATTAAAAATCATTCTAAATGCAAATGCATGTAAATAATAAGAATGGTACTGCAATTAAATAAACAACTTAAACAAATGACACAAAGATCCTAGCATATGTTGCATTTCTTTAATTGAACCTTTCAACAACCTTCCACTCTCCAAGGAACAAAAATCTGAATTGGCCCTAAAATGTGAAAGATTGGCTTTCACGTCGATGTAGCATGTATCACAATACACAATATTGGCTCTCTGACTTTTTTGTGGCAGCTCATTCATCAGTTTACGTAGAAAATCTTTTTTTTTTCCATGCCTCTTTCAATTTGTATCAAGAACTTTGAGAAATTGACTGATAGAATATACAAAAGTAATAATAAGCAATTTAAGGCACAAAATATTCTTTTCGAGACTTCATAAATTTTCTGACATTGCCAAATGCAGCACTTGATAAATTCAGAGAGCAAAGCTGGCAATCCAGGCTTAAATACTCCTTATGGCAACGATAAAAAAAAATTTTTTTTAAGTTTTTGACAGGGTGTTTCATAATCTTTGTTAGATTAGATACTGTATTTTTGCATCAACTCTTGACAACTTGTTTACATTCAAATTTCACACCAGAGTTGGAAAATCAATAACTCTACAGATTTTGCAAGATCCAGCTGTTAAAAATCTGATTAGATATTTCAGAAGGAGCAAATTGATAATTTGTTGAAAGCTGTTACATTTTTCTTTATTAATAATCTAAAGCGGATAAACCACTCTACTGTTCAGGAGTCTACGGATAAAAACACTGCCAGATAAACACACCCTTCAGCTATACACGCGCTGTAGCAGTCGGAAAGATTTTTTTTACCATGTAATCAGTATACTCCAAACACCGCCTAAATGCACTCATTGAAATCGGTAATGATTACCAGTAAAATTGAAGAGATAGCTACACTTAGCGGAGAGAAAGGCTCTGAATAAAAAATTATCACACTGGAAGCCGTGCAAACATTTGCACTGTACCCACAAGTGAAGGGGGAGCAGGAGGACAGGAAATTATCCCTGTCCCCACGGGATGAGCCATATCATAGTTCTTGAGAAATGAAGCTACAGATATGGGGAGGGACAAGATGAAGCAAATTCAATACCTGCCTACCTTGCCTGTCTGTAGTGTGATGACCAAAACTGTACTGTGGCTTGCATTTGGTTTCAAATTAAAAAAAATAAAAAACACGACAAAAAAAAGGGAATCTAAAGGTATTTGAAGATAACAACACCTACCGGCCCCAAAAAGTTTGTGTAATCAAGGGAAACAATCTAGTATTTATGAAATGTCAAAAGGGAAGTAATTGATCATTTTTTTTTATTACTTTTTATAACGACATGCTTCTCTTAAACATACGTTATTGAAGCTTTTGGAAGACGGAGCGTTTATCAGGAGACTACTGAATGAAAATTGAGCTGTGACTGTAACACTATTTTAGCATGATTTAGATATTCTACATTAAATAAAAAATATCAAAATCATAGATCTTAAGCAGATCAGAAAATCTACATCCAGAATATAAAGACTCCAAGTGAGAAATCTATATTTAGATCGAAACCCATTGCTATATTTAGGTAACTAGATGTTCATTATTTTCAAAGACCTGTAATTATAGAGCCTCATGTCATCTTGACGAGCTCTAGTGCTATTTAGGGTTTCTTATCGATCTTATATAATACATGTAATGATAAAATTTGCATCAAAAAAGAACTATCCTGTGTAGACATTAACATTAAAAAGAATAATCCTTTGTTAGAAATAATCTCTGTTCCTTTTGACAAATTCAGATAAATTCGTCATCTACACGTAGCCTTCTATAATAAAATGCAGTCATGAGCAAAAATAAATTGAAAGGGAGAAATGTAAAAGTAAAATATAATGCCATTCATTTTTTTACATGATAATTAACAACACTGCAAAATTTTTTCTCAAATTATTATCAACAAACGATTTTTCAAGAGCAATCTGCTGAGTAAAAAATCATAACAACTATAAGAGCGAAAAGTTTAAAACAAGAGCATCACATGACATTCACAAACCATTCAAACTGGAACACAAGAAGCATGATGCTTTGTCTAGATGTAAATACAGCACACCTGGGACTCAACGAACTGGTTCGGTCACTTTTAAAAGTTTGTTGAATGCTAGGTTTAAAATAAGGCACCACACAGGAAGTAACCAACCAAAGTGAAATTACCACATTATTATCTCCCTCGTTTTTAGCAACTAACCACTTTTCTATAAAGCCACTCTGTACACTTCCCACCATTGCCCAAGTTACCGCTGCTTTGGCTCTTTGTTCCTGTATCACGATCTCCCCGGGCATAGGCTGCCTCTCCCTGCCCCCTTCCCCCTCTCCTTTTACTATCATCTCCCTGCATGTCAATATTTTGCTATCCCCTACCCCTAGTATTATTATGGCATAATGTAGCCTACACCCGATGTGTCCAACACCCATACACTTCAAGCATTTCTTAACAGTCTAATGGGGACCTTTTCAGCTACATAGTTTTTAAGTAGAAATGCATTCTTTAGTATATTTGCCAATAGTTGTAACTCGTTGAACGCGAGGACAGGTCTGAGATTAGTTCGTTTGATGCAAGGTATTTTAAGAGAGACAAAGAAGGTAAAAAAACGGATTTTTCTCTGTTCATTGAATGCAAGGTGTTCTTTGAATCCGAGTTTGTCCGATTCGAGGTGCAATGTATTTGAAAAAGGTGAAGCCATCCACGCTTGAGAAAAAAGCATGCAGCCTGTAATTGAAGGAGAACCTTTAAACCTCAGAAACAGCACTAAAATTGAACTGTGGGAAAGAGATCTTTTGACACTGGAAGTACAAAAAAATGTTTCGAAATGAGGAATGCCAACAAGCACAATTGAATTAATTACATTCCCAAACATAAATAACAGCTTGAAACTGCCAGTAATGCCTACTAACAGGTACAAATTGGTAATTTTTTTTGAACTACTAGTGCTCCTTATTCCTTGATTATTCTACTTATCACTTTGACATTAAGAGCAAATATGTATATACATGTACATTAATGAATGTGATTAACTCAATCTATTTTCCTCTAAAATCAGAAAGAAAATCAAAGTAAGACAATATCGTATGCCACTTCAGAGGATGCCCCATGGGCACCCTCAATAGTGGGAATTTCAAAGATGCCATCCTGATTAGCTGCTGCAGTGACCACAATTATCTCATGCCTCTTCATGTGCTTCTCTAGCCCAGACTGAGTGGTGAACGAGGCTTGACAGAATGAGCACTGGAACACCTCCACCACAGTCACTGTGCCTGAGGAAACAAAGGGGAAAATATTGATAAGGCATTCATTTTTACATTAATACTTTTAAAAATAATCAAAATTTGTTCTATTAAACTCGTTAAATAATTCAGCTCTCTGAATAACGTGAAAGTGAACACAGTGATTTATAGTTGTGAAATGTGTTTTAAAATAAACTTTACAATTTTGAGAGTCGAATTATTATCTTTATAAGAAACGAGTCTGAAGATTAAGTATTCACATTACCAGAGATCAAAATTTTAAAACTATGTAAAGTGGAGTACTTTGATTTTCCAATGACTTCAGAAGGCAAATCTGTATGACCTTCTAAAATAAATCCAAGGAGCAATGTGCAAGGATCGAACATTTTGACAGAAAAGAAAATTATTGCTGATCCATGCTAGATTGATCTGAGTCAATTTGAACTCAATCTAAAACAGTGCAACAGGAAATTATGCATGAAGGTAACAAATGAAGACAGTATCAACAACTGCAGGCAAGGTGTTAAACAAAAAATTTATCTCTGCTGGTTAAAAACTTTCTTGAAAAGGCAAGGCATGTAGATTTCCAATTATCTCTGAATTGAAAGAAAATTCTAATACGGTTTAATTGTGAAATTTCATTTTTCAGGAATTTGAGTTGTAATTTGAAGTGACAGAGAACTTGACAAGATGGACTCTCAAGATATTCTTCGACAGAAGTTAGATACTACTTTTACGAATGAAATCTTCAGTTATAAGTCAAGTGATACACTCACCTGGTTCTACTATTTCTGACTGATCACCGTTGTCAGTACTGCTGATGTGAATAATGTTGGTGTTATCATCTCCAACTACAACTTCCTCACGGGTCTGGTGCTTTCGGGCATGCACATCCAGATGGTTTTGACGTTTGAAGGCTGCTGGGCACACAGGGCAACGGAAGGGCTTCTCATTGGAGTGTTTCAAAGAGTGAACTTTAAGCAAGCTGGCTGTTGTAGCTGCATAATCACACTGTGTGCATTTATATGGACGGATATTTAAATGTTTGCGTCGATGTATGTTGAGCTGGCTGTGGGTGATGAATGCTGCGTTACAGTACTCACAGGCGTAGGGTCTCTCCCCTCTGTGGTAACGCTCATGAGCTGCATGTGTACCATGCTGGTTGAAAGTCTTGGGACAATAGGAACACTTGTACGGTTTCTCACCAGTATGCCGTCTGAGATGGACCTAATATAAAAAAAAAATCATCTTCAAACATTGTTTTTATGATCAAAAAGTTACTTTTCACTTTTCACTTTCAGCAGTAAAAAAGAAGTAAAAAAAGATCACTCAAAAATATTACTTTACATAACTGGACTTGGTCAATTTTAAAACCCAAATTAATGTATAATTGGGATTCAAAACTGTTGTTCTGCTTTGCATCACTTTGTGTCCTGGAAACTGACTGATGTATATTTCTGAAACTTACTCTTGATGGTCAGGATACTGGAATATTTCTTTTGCACCAAATTCAATCCAAATATTGCCAAAAAAATATTTGTAAAAACAATGTCTTAGATGACATAAAAGAAACAAACATTTAAAACCAATTTGATTTAGCATTTCATAAAAATCTAAGAAAAGCTGATTAGCAGAGCTCATTTTCGCACCTTGAGTGACATTGAATTGACAAAACGATCGCCACATATCTCGCACACGTAAGCCTTCTCTCCCCGATGCACACGAAGGTGGTGGTCAAGGTGTCTCTTCTCCACAAAGGTCTTGGGACAAAGAGGACACGACAGCTGCAAGCTCACATCATGCAGCTTCATGTGATCTTCCAAACCTCTCTTGATGCGGAAAGTTTTATGGCAGACATTGCACTCATAGGGCCGTTCTCCAGTGTGAATTGTGCTGTGCTTCATAAGGCCCCACTTGAAAAAAGAGTTTTCAGTAAACTTCAATGATTTTTTTTAATTCTAACCAAGAATATGAAATCAATGCTCTGAAGGAAAAACAAATTACCGTATAGAATTAATTCAAAATCCAAACATACTTTTAAAAAAAAACTTTTTCATGCAAAAAAAAAAAAGATTATCACTACAACTTTTCGAAAAAAAAAAGTTAGCACACAAGTTTGAAGACATCCTTTTCTTTAAGTTTTAATGAAAAAAAAGGATAAAAAAAAGACCACAAAATAAAGAAGCACATTAAGATCAATTTGCCATAATGACTAAAATTCATATATAAATATCAGATTTCATGCAAAGCAAGAATGCAGAAGAAGTAATAACAGTGCTAGGCAAGACACAGTTCATGTATTTCAAACCATAATAGAAAATCCCAGCACATCTCACGGTAGATGCTTTTTGCACACTGCATAATTTCTCACCTTTCTTTTCTTTTTTTTTTTTTTTAACCTTAAACCTTATTCTAATTTAAACAATATTTCATAAATAAAGTGTACCTTTGGGAAGGGGTGCCATCATAATTTAAATGTCAGTAGATTAGAAATTTACAGAATTCTCAGTGAACTGTATAACTCCAAAAGGCGAGATAATCTGTTAACTCACCTTGTCCACAAACGACCGCAGACACACCTTGCACTGGTGTAGGTTCTCACCATTGTGTAGGTTCATATGTTTCTTGAGGGTGACCTCCTGGACAAAGCCTTTGCCGCAAACTGCGCAGCGCCAAGGTCTCTCTCCTGTATGCATCAGCATATGTCTATTATATGAACGCATATCCCTGAAAGACTTGGGACATTTCGAGCACTGTATACCCTTGTTGGTACTATGTACTTGCTTGTGGTTACGCAGATTTGCCCTCAGACGGAAACTTTTCCCACACACATCGCAAACATGGGGCTTCTCTCCTGTATGAATTGTACAATGGTCTTCCAAAACTCTCTGGCTCACAAAAGATTTTCCACACACTGCACACATGTAGCCCCCACCTTCATGCATTTGCATGTGATTTATTAAACCTTTCTCTCGCATGAAATTTTTCCCACAAACCGTACAGGAATATGGCTTCACATCTGCATGTCTCACGCTATGGAAGTCCAACTGACTTTTACTTCTAAATGTTTTTGGACACTTGGTGCATTGGAACAGAAAACTGTTGCAGTATTTTCCATGCTTTTTTCTGATGTGTACCTCTAGCAAACTCTCAAACTTGAAAGTCTTCCCACAAAACAGACAAAGGGGATGTTTCACTGACATTCCTAGATGTGAAAGTAAATGTTTGCGGAGTGATCCTAGATTGGAAAACATTTCATTACAATGATCGCAAGAATAAAGAGTAGAGCTGTCAATATGTACTTGCAAATGGGTTTCTAAAGATTGATCATTCTCAAGGACAGTATGACACAATGGACATGACCTCTCCAGACTATTAGAAACCTCTATGTTCCCATCAATTTTTTCATTCTGCTTACTTTTAACTTTCCTTTTATTTTCTATTAACTCTGGCCCAAGAGAACTTTGAGACTTTGAGAGAGAGTATGACTCTGACTCTAAACACACTTCCCCTGTCAACGCTTCACCTTTAATAGTCTTCAGAATCTTGTCTTCAACATCTTGAAACCGAGTTGAGATCTTTACACTTCGCCCACTGCGCCTAACAGATGTCTGTGGGATATTTCCTTGCTCACTTGAGCTATCATGAGTCACACCTGTTCCGTTACACTTTACAAAGGTTTTCTGTGATTGTAATCCAGAGCTCTCCGTTTTAACCAAAGTATTAGATAAAATACTACTGCTAGATTTAACCCTATTGCAAGGAATGTAAGAATCTTTCACAGGTGTGTTAGTCAAATCTTCATTTAAAATATCTACCACTGTATTTGTTTCTGCAATAGGTAGTGCCTGGGCTATAAAACCTGGCTGTGTGTCATTTTGAGAAGCATCTGATTCTCCTGAAGATCTCTTAAAGTTTTCAAACTTAACAACAACCTGAGGCAAGCACTTCTCCTCCAGTTTCCAAAGTATGTAATTAAATTTCACGACATCCTCTGCAAGCAAATTGAGACTTTTTAAAAGGTCAAATGCAAAAGATTTTCCTGTGTCTAGTAAGAGAGATGTTCCTGCTGTTTGAATCAATGCATCGTCATTTTCATGATCCTGGGTAAGAGTTTTTGAACTTTGAAACTGATTATAAAAACAGCTCCACATTTGCAAAATACTAGTTTCTGCCATACTGATCCCTTTAATTGCTGGATTTGATTCTGTTATCTGTTGGAAATAAAGAAAAAATAAAATACATAATTGTATAAGAAATTGATGACACTGATACTGACATATATCAGAAAATTGAGGACAAAACAGCGCATTTAATTTAGTGGATCACCTCCCATTTAAGTGATTAGCAAATGGATGAAGTAAGCTTTTTTTAAAACTTAATGAATCTATCAAATTTTGATAGAAAAAAAAAACATCATGTACTTAAAAAAAAAAATTTCTTCAGATCATCTGTTGAAGAGTCAGTGTGCCAAAGGTCAGCCATCTGCTGCAGCTTATTTGTTTCAGTCGTGTTATTTCATTTTTAATCTCACAGATCCACTTCATCATATACACTAGGCTAATTTTACCTAGTTGAGTGAGCACATAAATCTACAATTTTAACATTCAGACATCACCTTGCAGCAGAACATCTGCTCTAAAATTTCAATTCGTCTCATCGAAACAATGTGTGAACTTCTATTTTTTCAAATTTTACCAAAGGTGTAAAGTTACAATTCCCTTTTATTTAAAATTCACCAAACGCAACATTTTTAAAATTTGATAAACTTAAAGTCTACTTAAAAAGTGTTAAAGATTTTCTCTCTGTCTCTATAAGCAGGTTTTTGTTGATTTTTCATACAGAGCTATAAGCTATTGCAAAGTTATATATATAGCTTATTTCTCAATCAGGATTGTGAAAGCAAATGTTAACTTCTATACCCATATAACAAGAAATAATAACAAAGATTGTTGATTGTTTGCCGCCCTCCCTCAATATTACAGGTACATAATATCTAAAGTTGTCTTTTCTTTTCCTAATAATGCCTTGTACCAGTACTTCTCCTCTTATCTCATTTAATCATTGATTAATGTAGCTTTATTCAAAGTGATCATTAATGTACAAGTAATTTAAGAGGCCTTAGAAATGATCTGCTTCATAAAAAATAATACATGTAACAAAATATGGGTAAATATATATAAATCACCTAACTTTTAAAACAATTTTAATAAAATAATTTCTAAAGATATTACTAGCCCCTACCTAGGCTTATTAGGCCCCTAACTGTGTAAGAGATGAATTTTGTTTTCAGCTGCAAAAGGATTTATACTAAAAAGAGATGATGAAAAGCGGTGAAAGCCTCATTTGTCAAAATTGGAGAGTAAATGAAGGAAAAGGACAGTGAAAAATGGTGAAAAAAGAAATATTATGATGATGGAAAGATGATATTTGTTGATAAAGTGGCACAGAATAGAACTTTTCAGTTGAATGATCAAAGATATAGGCCTTTTAAGCTTAGATTCAACTTAGATCTAGGTCTTAACTGAAGATGAATTTCCAAAGTCTGTCCTATTTTAATGAGCATGTCACAAGCAAAGAAAACAAGCATGATTTCGCTCAAGAAAGGCTATGTTACAACACTGAAAGAGAGGAAAAAAAAAAAAAAACCCAACATATAACCAAAGAAGGACTTGCTAGAACTTGCTAGGCTAACCTCTACAAAACAGTAAGATGGGACAGACTGCAGCTGACTGTGTTTGTAATCCAATAATTGGATCTCTCAATACTGCTGTGTACACAAAGCAAATAGTCACTTCTTGCCTAATAAGAATAGTTAGATCTAGCTATTTTTTAAATTCCCAATAGTTATTCCGATTGGGCATGTTGGTAAATAGATATTAAGATATGATAGAGCTTCTAGCATAATTATATGATGCCGTAGTTTTCTAAATGGTAATTCATTGTTAGAAAATGATACCATACCCATTCGGAGGTCCTTCCACATTCCAATTTACATTATAATGCCCTTCAAAGCACTTTTTACCGCTATAAAAATAAACAAATGTAACTCTATCAATGCAATTTATATTTATCTCTACATGAGAAATTAGAAGCATTCTGAACTCACTTAATACTGGGTCCTATCCCTTTAATGCTATAATGCTCTGCGCCACTAGCTATTTATAAGTAATTTTAAAAGATCATATTTCAAAAAGTTATCAATGCGAAAATTAAATTTTTTCTGCGTAGTAGATTTCTACCCAAGTTCTCCCTTGCGTAAGTTTGGCGATTCAGTTTTGTTTGGTTCATGTTTTAAGAATTTTCTAGTGAAATGCCCATTTTGAAAAAGAAAAAAAAATCCTCCATTGTAACAACTTGAGATACGAAAATATTACTGTATTAATTGCACAAAATAAAGAAGACTTGCAACAATAATAACAAAAAAAAATTACAATTAGACATCCTTGAAGAAAGAAGCATTAAGAAAGGATAGGAATCGAATACTAAGAAGACAGAAGTATTGGTAGTTAGTCCTGACAATGAGTGTCCACAGATCAACATATTTATCAACAGGAATAAACTCAAGCATGGGATCAATTAAATACTTTTGTACTTTAATACATACAAGTGATGGATGCCAGCAACAGCACTGAAATTCTTTCAAGAATTATATAGAGCAAGCAAAAAAGAGTTTTCAAAGAATTTAATCTATGCTAACAAATAACCACATCTCGATTCACACAAGAAGAGCCTGTGGAGTGATATTGATCCACTGTGATGTATGGAAGCAAGGCCTGGACAATTTCAAAACAGGTACAAAGGAAATTGGAGGCAACAGAAATGCTACGAATCTCATGGACTGCAAAGAAATCAAATGGAATAGTATTACAAGAAAACGACACAAATAGATCACTCATAAATAGAATGCGTTTACAAACAACTCGTAAGCAACCTTTTTTGGCTAAGTGATGAGAAGAGAGAAACTAAAACATCTTGTGACAACTGGATGATCGAGGGAAAACGCAGCAGGTGAAAGCAGCGTGAAAAGACTTTGGATGGACTAATATAGTGGAAAGTAGGAAAAGTGATAGAAGCACTGAAAGAGATAGAGATGTGTAGCAAGTTATGATCACCTGCGCACAGAGCACGGCACCTGATTGATTGATCTTGAATACATTCATGTGCTACAAGTAAATTTAGATTCGAAATCTAGATCTAGATTTGATTCTAGGTCCAGCTTTTCATGAGACTAAATTTTTAGGTAAATTTGCAGATATCGGCCCACCTCACTTCGGGTTTCACAATTGAATGTTTCAAATGAGATTGAAACTTGTAATTTAATGGGATTTTAGAGCAACACAAAACTGCTTATAATATCTTGTAAAGTATTTATTTGCGACGAATCAAACCTTCATATCGCGTTCAGCATATCAAGTTTATTAAGAAATTCATACAATTTTAAAGTTTAGGGTGAGTTGGATCGATATCAGCAATAATGTAAACTCGTGATGAACTTCATTAGTATACAAGAAACGTTATCTTGAAGACTTGATTTAGATAGGCTATTTAGAAGTATAATGCTAGAAGCTATTAGAATAATGTTAAATTTAGATCTGGAACTAATCTAGTTTACTAGATCTAGATTTAGACCTAGATGATCTGCTCTGAACAATGTGTTTCAATATTAGCACTGCTTTTCAATAGAAATCTCTCAGGAATCTCTCTAAATCTAGATCTAGATCTAGATCTAGATCTAAATCTAAGTCTCCATAATTTTCCCTTATTCGACATAATAAGAATAGATACTAAGATTACCTGTACCAGATCTAACTCTAAATCTAGATCACAACAAGAGTTGAAAACCTGTTCACATTGATGCTTGTTTCTGAGTTTGTATTTGAGACCTTTTTTTATTAATAAGTTAGGCTAAATTGTCAAATGATTCATTTCATTCGATATCGACGCCATCATTCCAAGAGCTTCGAACTCTTCTGTGTTTGGGAGACGAGATATTCACTAGGCCTAAATCATAATTATGCTTGGCCCATTGGCCTGGATGTGTTCATTAATTAATAATATAATTAAATTATACAATAAAAAAGCCTTACGTCTCATTTAGATGCACAGGTATTTAGAAAGGATATACCTACAATCGCCATCCCTGGACTATAGTATTACCTGTTATCCTCCATTTCCACGTACAGTTGTCTCGTCAAAGAAATGTAGAATTTTTATTACGGTTGTTTGCTCACGTTTTTCTGGTGCGAAATTCCAAACGTCGTACATCTGTGTTAATAAGCCGTTAAAATTCAATTAAAAAAAAAAAAAAAAAAAAAAAAGCAAAATTGACTCCTTATTCCAGCCTCAAATTTTTGTCCTCACGTACTTCCCATTAATTTAATAGTACGGTACTGTAGTTGATTTCGAGTGTTCAAGGGTCCTTATGTTCTAGATAGGCCTTCGTGTTGTTTTCAGAAAATAGAGATAAATTTACATTTGTGGGAAAATAGTTTCTTTTTTTTTTAGCTAAATACACTCTTAAAAGTAATAAAGTTTCAAGATTCGTTTTTATCTCTTCTCTTGCAGAAACACACTTCAAAGCAAGAAAAATAGTTTTATTTGGTAGAACTGATTGACTATCGCAAATTTAAGCCTATTCAAGATATCTAGTCAATCATATATATATATATATATATATTACAAATGAATTAATAGTTTTAATTACCGCCTTATAATGTTGTCTCTTACAGTGATCCATTTTTTTCAATAAGTTTTGAAGTATGGGCACGACACTTATGCAAACTACTTGTTTTCAACTGAATTGATGACAGAAGTCCACAAAGAGACTGATTTCCTTTACTGTTTGATAGGTTACCTTTAGTAAAATACCTTTTGAAGTTAAACAGTGAACAATAAGCCTTCTTATGCAGCTTTACTTGATCACAAGGCTTTAGAGGCTTAGAATCTAATAGAATGTAATGGATTTAAAAGTGGAATGAGACTAAATCTTCTATTTAACTGATAAAGCGCTTTATTTTTGTGTATGGAACACATGCCTAAACATCGTGAAGTAGGCTTTGAGTTGGAGAAGTAGTTTTTACTAAATTAGTTTAACTTTTTGTGTATACGTACCGAAATTAATGCGTTCTCCTGTTTATGAGTGTGTTGTTCCAATTTAATTGATGAGTATATATATTTTTTTTATTATTATTAATTTGTTCTGATGATATTATAATCATACTGCACGTCCAAACTTCCAAAGCTCCATGAAGGGATATATGTACAACTTGGTTGTAAATATTTTAATTATTATTTTCTATGTTGCTTCGCTCCTACCTGTATTTCATACCGGTATGGCCTACTCATTTCAAGAGCTTTCGGAACCTTCGTAAGTCTGTTTATCATGTACATCTTCAAATACTGAATAAAGACATGATAGAAACTGCACTCCATCCTTCCTCTCTACACCAGAGGTTGTAAAGAGTGAAAGAAGACTGCAACAATCGAAATAATAAATCCTCCCTATGAAAACACAACGGCTTGCTCACAGAACCTTAAGACCTTTCAATTCTTCTCATATTCATCGTCAAGATTACATTTTTTTTCTGTTATTAATAGCGTAGAAGTTAAACCATAAAAAAGTAAACAAAATCTTGGTGCTTTTCTTCTCGCAGTCCTCATTTTGATTATCACGCTAAAATGAAAACTTTTGAAATAAATTCTGCAGTTTAATTTTTTTTTTTTTTTGAGGGGGGAGAAAAATATAAACCAACATATCAACACCCGTGCGCTGCTTTTTAGATTTTCATTCATCTTGTGATAAAATCCCTCAGTAATTAAGCTAGAGATGGCTGTGGAGATTAACTTTGACAATACGAGCACTAGTGATTTACTTTAAAAATATGAGATTTAGATAAATACAAATTTTAATTTTCATTACACTACCACAAGGACAATGAAATAAATGACGTTGAAAAAAAAAACAAACCAAAACACACCAACATTTTTTTTTTTAAATGGTCAAAAACATGCTTTTGATGCATGACCCTCATCCTCTCTATGTTTTAGTCTGAGGGCTAGTGGACGAAACCCTTCCCCCTCTTAGAAGTTTTCGTGACATATATTTTCTGTAAACCCCTTTGTCTCTTGAGTACGAATCAGGGTATTGCCGTTTTTTAAAGAGTCAAATAAAGGAGTTATTGGCCTTGAAAGGTCATCATGTGTACTTTTGACATTTAATTTTTTTTTTTTTGTGGTATATGACCGTTTCATATAACCAAGTAAATGTTCCAAATATTGATAGAAAGGTTTTTTTAACTTTCTTCTCAATTTACGGCTCTTAAAACTTCAATATTTTACCATGTTATATAAGGATTTTGAAACTTTAATTATTTATTTTTTCGATTGCAAAAAAAAAAAGCCACTTGAAACAGTTAATAATTAATCGCCCGCTCTGGCACATGAGCTAGACCATGTTTACAAACATGCATGTAAGCAATCATGGCAGCCTTTCAGTTGAAATGTGTTGAACGTGGTTCTGAATTTTTTATTATTATTATTATTATTATTATTATTATTATTATTATTATTATTATTATTATTATTATTATTATTATTATTATTATTATTATTATTATCATCATCATTATTATTATTATTATTATTATTATTATTATTATTATTATTATTATTATTATTATTATTATTATTATTATTATTATTATTATTATTATTATTATTATTATTATTATTATTATTAATATTATTATTATTATCAGTATTATCGTTATTATTATTATTATTATTATTATTATTATTATTATTATTATTATTATTATTATTATTATTATTATTTAAAATGTCGCAATAAATCTAAATGGTCATATCTACAAATCGAGGAAAACAACGATGAATTTTTGAGCCAATGTATTCGCAAACTGGATGAGCATGGATTTGCCTGGAGTTGCTATTCAACCTTTTGCAAATCTAAAATCAAGTTTGGTACAGATGGGGTAAGATGTTTGAAAGATCATAGATCTAGACGGACAAATCACACAATCGATTACGTTCAGCAATTGTAAAAACAAGCAAACTTGCTGCTCAAGACGATAAAAATTATCCTCTCTGCTGTGCTGAAATTTCTGACTGCGCTTCTATCAAAACGAGGTACAAGCCCCATGAGTAGTAGATTTGAAAGGCTTATGAGTTCTTTAGGCCATGATATTTTAAACAATGTGACTTGTGGGCAATTGAAAATGCCAAAGCACTTGTTACTTGGAATGACGGTGAGGCATAATGGCAGGCAGTGCTCAAATGATAAACATCCTCAATCGCTTTGAACAATGTACATTATTTTCATCAAGACTTTTGGGACTAGACACTGCTATGTGTGACAGTGTTGTTTAATGTTCCTCAAATCTTCCCTCTGCTGCATTGACAAACCCAAAGATTGCTCACTTCTGCCGGGACAACTTTGATCTTAAAGAAGACATAACTGATGGAATAGGCACACACACTCCACTTACGGCATCATGATTCAAGAAATACAAAAATGGATGCTTGGAAAGAAAACAAATCAGCAAAATGTCAGCACTGGAAAAACAAAGAAAGGGTCAGCGACTTATCAACCATGTTAAATTCGTCTCTGTTTTGCAACAAGAAGGGCAACGTCATCCCTCAATGTTATCACCACAGAAGTGACGAACAGCAAAGAAAAGCATATCCACCAAGACAACTTTCTATGGGTTTTCTGCAGGATAAAGTTAAATTCAAAACGTGATGTATTCCCAGGCTGGAAGGGCTGGCTCTATTTAGCAACTCCACTTTCAAACGATGTCAACGAAAGCAATTTGACATCTGTTGTTGAATACTTGCCCGTCATTAATGCTCCCATAACTGAAACAGCCACAGTACAGAAGGTACTTCAAATATCTTTGGAGGCAATACAAGAGCTAGGACAGCAATACACTTTTGTGGCATTTGATTTTGCAGTTGCAAAGAAGGCTTACGATATTGTCTGGCAAAACCCCTAGCTTTACAAAAAAAATGGGATAATTCATTTAGGTGTTTTGCACATCATGATGTCATATCTCGATGCCCTTTGAAAGTTCCAAATCGAATCAGGGTTCGAAGAAATAGTGACAGAAGCAAAATTGTGTGCTCATGGTTCCGTAGACAGGGTTATGAGTGGGAGAAATTATAACACAGCTCTATGTGTCTATGTAACAGTTTTAGAGGGTCTTGGGAGACTTTTGCTTACAAAGTTTGAACATAGCACAGACAACAACAAAGTCAGTAAAGACCTTTTGGCTGGTGTGAAAGGACTAAAAAAAAAGAAGTCACTCAAAGCAGCAAAGCAATAGAAACTCTTGACTCAAACTTCGATATGATTTTGTTTTCTGAGTATGAAGCTTTTAAAGAAAGTATCCGATCAGAAAACCAGGGGGGGGGGGGGGCACAGTTCTGGATCCATTACATGGATAGAGTTTGGCTTCTCCTTCAGTTGCTGCGAGCCACAAAAAACCAACAACTTTCACTTTTATGCTGCATGTTTGAAGAATGTGTCCACTCCTTTTCAGCATGCACAAACAGAACTAAGTAAAATATCTAAGTGTTTATTTTGTTTCATTAGCAAACTTGCTTCATTCTCATCAAGGAGCAGAATCAATGTTACAAGATAATGGCCTCAGTGTTTCAAGATCAAGGCAGTCTACAGAAGAATAACTGTTGACTATCGAACAACTATAAACAAGCATGCAAACACAAAAGGAGGTATTGTTGATTTCAGAAGAAGTCTTCCAAGTTGGAGTGTGATAAAGCACAACCGTGCTGGGTAGCAGCTATAAACATAATAATTAACAAAAACTCTATTAGCACAGACAACCACAAAGAGCTCAGTCCTGCTGAATAAATGAAAGGTGAAATGCAAGTGCAAAGAGCCGTTGAAGCGTTTTCAGCATTCATTAGTCCATTAGAAGTAGAAGATGGTCTGGTCAGTCTAGCTTCAGGTAGGAAAGTTCAAAAGGATATATCCTATGATCAGGTATCAGTAGGTACGGCTGGCAAAGCATTATTTGACAGCTTTGTTAAGAACAGACTGAAGCAAAAGACTGTCAACGTTCCCAGCCATTCGAAAAGGCCATTGCAAAGACCAAAACATTTACATCATTGAAAAAGTAACAATACTGAAAAAAGACAAGAATCAAATAACAATAAAAGCACAAAGGAATCTGGGCAGCTTTTTGTTCTGTCGCAATAGCACAATGTAGACCTTCAAAAAGTTCTCCAGTACCCTTTGACGCCGTGACCTTTAGCTTCATCAGATGGATCACCTTTTAAAACCAACAAGGTAACACTTTTGCACAAGCTTGCTCCACTTGCCTGATTGAACGCTGAAGATTATTCAAAGAACCGACACACTACTCACATTGTCGATGGAAATGCCTTATTACAAGCTCTGTCAGGAATTCTAAGTACATTTGGTGAAGTAGTTGCACATGTATTTGCCCCTCTGCCACAATCAGTATGTGTTCACTTTTTCACGGATAGGAACAAAGATGATTCTATAAAACGGATAGAAAGACAGAGGGGACGATCTTCTGAAGACAATGACTGTGTACCAGTCCTGTTGAGAGGATCTGCAACTACAGTGCCTAGACACTGGAAATCCTTCCTAACTTACAATGAAAACAAGACATCAATGACCAGATTTCTCTTAAAAGAATGGGAAAGTGACGAATACGCAACAAAACTAAAAAACAGGGAAGTGTCATTCGTCTGTGAAGAAAGGTGTACGATGCTGTTTGGTGACTCTGGTGAATCTACAACAGCCATACCACTTCCAGATCTCTACTGATCGCAGGAAGAAGCAGACACACGGATCATCTTACACTGTATCTACGCTTACCTTCAACCGAACTGTGAAACAATTGTTGCGAGATCACCTGACACCGACGTCTTTCTGCTTCTTCTCTCCTTCTGTGGGACCATCGGAAAGACTCTGATCTTTGATATGGGCTGTGGCAACAACTGGCGACAAATCAAGGTTCCCAAAGTAGCAAACACTTTGCTCAAGCAACTTCGAGACGCATTACTTTGGTTACATGCCTTTACAGGCTGTGACACAACTAGCTGCTTTGCAAGGAAAAGGAAACTGAAACCCTTAAGCTTGTTAAAAAAGAGAAGAATCTCCAAAAATTGTTTTCCAGATTTGGAACATCAGCGTCAATCTCAGATGGTGACAGCCTCAAGCTAGAAGCATTCGTTTGCAAATTATATGGCAAAACATCACGCACAAGCGTCACTAAAGAAAGTTACGATAATGTACGACAACGTTTCAAATTCAAGGGCAAGAAATGTGCACTATCGAACAATGGTGGAATTGATCTGTGCCAGATGCCTCCATGCAGTCAGGGTTTGTAGCTGCATATGCTAAGAGCTAATTTTCAAACTCTATTTAGGAGGAATGCAGCCTTACAGAATTCAAACATCCCCAAACCAGAGGATAATGGATGGGAGAAAATTGCTGAAGATTAACTAGAAAAATGGTGGTTCTCTGACGTCTTCTTCCACCAAGACGTTGTCTCAGATGGAGACAACTGTGAAGGGGAAAGTTGTGCTGACAGTGATTTCCTCGATGACACATCTGGCGAGGAGGAGGAGCTAGAAACCGATGATGAGGGTTTCAATTAACAACATTATTGTCAGCAGCTGAACTTGTTAATTAGAGTGAAAATGATTGTACTGATTCGATGAATTTTTCAAAAGCATGTTCCGAGCAATTTAAAACGCCCTAGTTTGCCAATATGAATGTTATAAAACCTATTTGTTTCAAAAAAATTGTTTCTTCTACAGGTTATTTCAAACTAGGGAAAAATGAAAGGCTTTATGAACTCATATGTAATTTTATAACATATTTTGACTCCAAATATGTACAAAAGTATATATAAATCATCATATTCTTATATATATATATACACACACATAATATATTTTAAAATATAATGGCCAACATTAACTCTACCACTAGAATAGACAAGTGTAAAGGGAGGCCCGTTCGGCAACACATAATATGGGGTATTTCTGACATTTCAAACTAACGTGCATATTTTTATTTCACCAGGTTAATGATTTCGTCAAATAAGGATATTGCATTTATTTCTCTTTTTTTTTTTTTGGTACCAGAAATGTGCATGTGCGACCAATAATTATAGCTCTTTAGTCTCTTACAAAATGTCATCCTTTTTCGAGCCAAGGCACGCAACTTGATTTTTTTTCCAATAGGGCATAACTCTGTTAGTTGACACTTAGTTTTTCACTCAAATGTGAATTATTTTGGCAAAGGCGTTCTTTTATATGAATAACATAGAGGCAAATACTCCGAAGAAAAAACGGGTGAGGGGAGTTTCCACTGGCCCTCACTCTATTTCTTCTGCTCTTTCTCTCTATTTCTACATTTTACATCTTTCACATTCTACTAATTCCTCTACCCTGCACTTAAAAAAAATCGCTCTGTTTCTCTGTCTCTCTGTCTTTCTCCCACTTTCTTTCTCTCTTTGTGATCATAATAGTTTTTCTTTTTCTTGTTTATCTCTTCACTTCTGTCTCTTTTCTTTGGCAAACCTGTCTGTCTGACTGCGTGTCTCTCTTTCTCACCGTACTTCTCTGTCTCTCTCCGTATCTCTCTCTCTCTCTCTCTCTCTCTCTCTCTCTCTCTCTCTCTCTCTCTCTCTCTCTTCAAAACATACAGTTCGTAGCCTTTCCAAAGTAAAGACAAAATAATCATATCGACTCCACGCAGTCTTAATTTGATTCAGCCGTATTCTGGTGCGGGGCTGAGATCGGTCGGTGGCTCAGTTTTCATTTTGCGGCTCTGGTAGTTCATGAGATTCTCGCTTCGATATTTCTTGTGGTTCAGAAGGTTCTTGGTTTGTCGACTGTGCCAGGCTCTCTTGTGTTTTGGTGAATACGTTACTCAATCCCATCTCTCGGCTCCTAGACGTTTCGAATAAAGGAAAGACAAAACATTATCAACACTGACTTTTTAAGGTGCATTGATAAATTAAAGTTAACATATAATTGGAGATTTAGACTGTGGAATCTTAAAATTAATTTTCGATGTGTGATATGAGATGATGGAAAGGTGATATGAGGTACAAAGGCATGACACTAGATACTGATGATAGAGATGTGCTATGAGATGATGGAAAGGTGATATGAGGTACAAAGGCATGAGACTAGATACTGATGATAGAGATGTGCTATGAGATGATAGAGGTGCGATATAAGATTCAAAGGCGTAATATAAGAGCTGGTGATAGACGCTTAGTAAGAGATGATGTAGACGTGATATGAGATGAAAGAGGTGTGGTATGAGATACAAAAGCGTGATATAGGATGATAGACGCGTGGTAAAAGGTGATGGAGATATGATATGTGATAATAGAGTTGTGGAATGAGCTGGTAGAGGTGTGATATGAGATAATAGAGGTGGGATATGAGGTGATAGAGTTTTGATAACAGGTGATAGAGGCCAGATATGAGATGATGGAGGTGTAATATGAGATGATAGAGGTGTATTATGAGATGATAGAGGTGTAATATGAGATGATAGAGGTGTTATATGAGCTACAAAGGCGTGGTTTGAGATGGAGGAGCAACACGAGATGGTAGAGGTGCATAAGACCTGATAGTGTCGTGAAATGTGATGATAGAAGTGTGATAAGAACTGATAGAGTTTTGATAATAGGTGGTAGAGTTGTGATAAGAGCTGAAAGAGATTTGATAATAGATGATAGAGTTGTGATAAGAGCTGAAAGAGATTTGATAATAGATGGTAGAGATGTGATAAGAGCTGAAACAGATTTGATTACAGATGATAAATGTGTGATAAGAGCTGATAGAGTTTTGATTACTGATGATAGAGGTGTGATAAGAGCTGATAGTTTTGATAATAGATGATAGAGTTGTGATAAGAGCTGAGAGGGTTTTGAAAACACATGATAGAGGTGTGATAAGAGCTGAGAGTTTTGATCACAGATGATAGAGGTGTGATAAGAGCTGATAGAGTTTTGATCACAGATGATAGAGGTGTGATAAGAGCTGATAGAGTCTTGATTACAGATCTGAGATAATAGACGTGTGATAAGAGCTGAAAAGGTTTTGATAATAGATTATACAGGTGTGATAAGCGGAATATAAAGAAAACGAAAGAGACATAGACGAAACATTAAATTGAGGAAAGACATGTCACAAATCGATGCACGTTTCTAGATATTGATTTTCAGAGTCTAGCATTAAGTTGTGGATGCAACATCATTCTCTGCAAACAAAAAAGTGACTGCGAACATAACAAAATAAACTTTCAGGAAATTCTTTTTTGTTGTGTATGAATGAAAAAAAAAATATTGATTACATGATAATTTTACAACACTCGTGATACAAACATATCACTGCTTACATTCCTTGTTACACAAACACATTCTTGTTTCACTCATTCCCTGTTATAAACATGCGATTGCTAACATTATCAGCACCGAAAATATGCCATTGCTTACATCGTTTGCAACATAAACATGTCGTCGTTTACAGCGTCTATATCTCAAATCCGAGAATTTAAAAAAAATGTGTGTGTGTGTGTACCACTGTTCCGCGAACAGTCATATAGACCTCAGGTCTAGAAATTTCGAAAAAAAAAAGAAAGTAAAAATCTATTGCACCACAAGATACTTGCTTTAAAAAAAAAACCATATCTTACCTTTCATCGGCGCATTGAGGTATGTAAATAATGGCCTTTAGATTACAAAGAAAATAAATCGAAGAAAAGAAAAGGGAAAAAAAGTAGTTTGGGTGTGAAGGAATGGAAACAAAACCAATATACTGTATCTACAAGTTACTTGCAGCGCATAATTGGAAAGTTTTAACTGCCTTTTTCGTGTGCCCGTTTCTTTGTTCCTGGATATACCGGAACTTACACAATCATAGATGAGACTATGAAGCAGGCTAGAGTGGAGGCAGCACACACCAGGGCGGCTACAAAGATGCTCAAGTCATACGGCTCTTGCTTCACTGAAGGCGGTATAAAGATTAATGGAGAACAGCTCATTAATGTTATCAATTAATTAGGCAAAAAAAAAAATAAAACAAATAAAACTAAGTAAATAATAAAATAAAAACAAAAACAAAACAAAACAGAATTTGACTTTGATACGTTTACTAAACTCTTGTTTTTAAGAGGGAAAAGGTTAAAGAAAAAAAACTTAATAAATTGAAACATTTTTTTTTGATATTCCATACTTGCATTATGTGTGTTACCTTGAAAAATTAAATAAATGAATGATAGTAAATTGCAATGTCAAAAGAAGCTTGTTATTTTCATCTCCTTGAGATAACAATAATTATGAGATTCTTTTATTTGGGAGCACAAAAGTCTTCTGATATTTTGTTTGATCAAAAACTTTCAATACAAAATTTTGACATTTTTAAGTTACGCCGCTCTTAACACTCAAAGCATTGACGGACAGGTTAAAAATCTTCTATTTTTTCCCCCAGCTATTCCCCAATGGAAATCCCCTTTGTGCAAAGTTATTTTTTATCATTTCATGGGCTCATTCTGTGCAATGCTTCCATGAATAGCGATAATTATACGGTTTCGATAAAAAAATAGATAACTAAAAAAGTCAACCTGGATTAAAAAAAAAACAATAACGAAAGAAATATATTAAGCTTGAGTATAGACAATCATTCAACCTCTACGTGTATGGACAATCTTTAGAACAAGATTTATATTGAAACGTTTCGCCTTCAATGGCTTTATCAGTTACAAAAACATGTAAACATTTAAATATAACCAGAAACAAACCTACAGCTTATACAGAAAGTAAAAACATTGATAGGTAGATGTAGGGTTAAAGAGTGGTGTTGAGGAGCAGAGCGACCTAGCAATAATCGTTATGTTAACAATGTGTTCGCATTGCTTCTCATTTTGAAAAGAGTATTTTTTTATAACCTTGTATATGATATTTAAAGATCAGTCATGGTGATTAGTTTGTTACAGACCTAAATTTGGCTCTGTCATCACACTTTCTTCTGCCTTGTACTTACCGGTACATAGCAGTCGGAGTATATAGGCAGCTTGGAAGCTTCTCACTGATATATCTCAATCAAATAAACATTTTTAAACTAGAATGTGAGTAACATTATTACACCCGAACTGCAGTTGATAGGAAGTTTTGCAGTCTCCAATCGAAGTCCATAATCCATTTTTTTTTAAAAGAAATACTCGTCTTTTCTTTAAACAATAACAACAAAACTTAATTTTTCCTACATCACGTTTTTCTCTTTTACAATTCCTGTTTTTCGTGCTTCAAAGTTGTTTGATTACCGATTACTAAACAATCTTCACAAATTGTATCATCATTAAAGCGATCAACTAAAAAACTTGACCCAAAGTCACCATTTACCCCACTATTAGCGTCTTACAGATGTTTCGGAAATATCTGTCATACTTTTACATTTTTTAAGTTTAGTTTTTCTCTCCATCTATTATCTTTTGTACTCTGATTTTTGCTTAGCTTGCGGAGGTCTCACCCAGATCGCATAAAGGCCCCGTGAAGCCCTTGACGCAACCCATGGCACACTCTCCGTCAGATATGTTGCAGTACTTGTGTCGTCCAGCACAGTTAACGCTGCAGTTTTGGGAACATTTGGGTCCGTACGTGCCCGTAGCACAAGCTGCCACAATTGTTAATAAAGAAGTAAAATGCTACTTGTTTAACGCAAAATGCACAAACAAGAATTAACGTTTATATCAATGTCTAAATAGCATCAAATTAAAAAAAAAATACTTTATCCTGATAATATAACAAAGCATGACTGCTCGTTCAAATGAACACATGGTAAAGAATAATACATTGAAAAATGTGAACTTCATAAAAATAACAGATTTATATCCTCCAGAATCATGCAACTACATTAACAAAGACAAATATATATGTATATATATAATATATATATATATATATATTAATATATATATTATATTGAACATTGGCACTCTTCTCAGTTGTCATGAAGACATTCAATAAATGAAGGAGAGATCTCAGGCAAAAAAGCAAACTAAACTTGGGTTCAACCTTTTCAGTTTATCTCTCTCTCTCTCTCTCTCTCTCTCTCTCTCTCTCTCTCTCTCTCTCTCTCTCTCTCTCTCTCTCTCTCTCTCTCTCTCTCTCTCTCTCTCTCTCTCTCTCTCTCTCTCTCTCTCTCTCTCTCTCTCTCTCTCTCTCTCTCTCTCTCTCTCTCTCTCTCTCTTTCTGAATATAGAAATAAAGAAAGCAGTCAAACAACGTTAGAGGCTGAGACAGAAGAAGCTAGATCTAAGAATCTAAAGATGCAAGTGACTGAAAATAATGAAATAAGTAGTATAGAAAAATCAACCGCAAACCTAGATCTAGCTTGAGACCGACAAATGAGACGAAGGACGTGGAAAAATTAGAACTGATGGAATGAACAGGGATCTGTTCTAATGTTTTCACGTCCTTCGTCTTATTTGTCGGCCTCTCTCTTTCTCTCTCTCTCTCTCTCTCTCTCTCTCTCTCTCTCTCTCTCTCTCTCTCTCTCTCTCTCTCTCTCTCTCTCTCTCTCTCTCTCTTTCTCTCTCCTTTTCTCTCTCTCTCTCTCTCTCTCTCTCTCTCTCTCTCTCTCTCTCTCTCTCTCTCTCTCTCTCTCTCTCTCTCTCTCTCTCTCTCTCTCTCTCTCTCTCTCTCTCTCTCTCTCTCTCTCTCTCTCTCTCTCTCTCTCTCTCTAACTTTCCCTTACGTTGTATGCAAGTAGGTTCTCTGTATCCATTATCACAGCCATGCGTACACGTCCCATTTCGGCTGCTACATTCCTTTCCATGGCCAGCGCAGTGCTGGCTGCAGTTGGCAGCACAGCTAGGGCCGTACGTACCTTTGACACAAGCTGATGGAGATAAAGTAGAATTTGATATTCCTTCTCCAGCTACAACTTTCATGACGACGAAGTTTATACAAAACAAAGCAAGGCGTATCAGCGATTTGAAACAGCCGTGATTTCATTCTAGAGAAATGATCGAAAAAAAAAAATACTTGGTCCTAAGTCACTTTTAACATCATTGATATTCTGTAGCTGCATTATCCTTCATAATGTTTATAAATGTTAGTTTTCCTTTCCATCTACTATATTTTGCAAGCTTATTTATTTGACATGCCCACGAGAGACGATTATCAAGTCCTCAATTTAAAAAAGTATGAAAGCTAAAGGAAACGAATAGATCATCTCTAACACATTATTTTCTACGGGTACTTCTTCGAAAAATGGAGATTCCAAGGTTATGTGCTCTCATTGTAAAACCGTCTAGGCCTTACTTTCATTACAGAAAGCTCCTTTATAGCCACCGACACAACCATAGAGGCAAGTTCCATTTCGTACGTCGCACACTCCCCAAGCACACCCGACGCTGCATTGGTTTCCACAATTTGGTCCGTATTTTATCTTAGGGCAGAGTTTATCTAAAACAGACGGTTATCAGGGATAGATTTTAAAAGACTTATATAAGATCTTGTGACGCAAGTAACTAGCACGCAGCTTCGATGACTGTTTGACATTGTGAAGACCCATAACAACAATCATCATGAAAGGAGTTTCGCCTCCGCCTGCTTGATAGGATCGAATTTACGCACAGTCATAATGCCAAGAAGCAGGTTGATATGCTATGCTCACATCAGATCTGGAGATGGCGGTCTAATCCCTTAGTCTGATATAATGACAGGCCAGTATATTGCCCGTTAACCCAAAAGAAATATTTCAAAATGTTATTCATTACTTTATACTCTTTAGCTTGGCCACAAGGATAACCGATCACCCTTTAATGAATCACTAATCACGATAAACCTAGATTCAGCGATCAACAAACAGATAATATGCCTTTAAACAAACAGATATCGAGAAAATTTTTTTAAAGTTACGGTATAAGATATCAAGAAAGCCGGAAAAACAGTTCTAAAATGATTCCATTTGAATAATAAAAAAACCGTCTTATTAACATTCTATTTCAAGACTTTAAGCGCTCGTTTCCGTTTGAAATACAATTCAGGTACTTTTAGTGCAAGCACAAGCTTTCTCTTGTAAAGTCTTAAAGTTTTTTTTTTTTTTGTGTTAAAGCAGCATCTTGATTTTAGATACTGATTGATTTAGTGTTTGTTTCTCTTGTCATTTTAATCATGATTATTTTATTTACTATAAACTTGACTCAATTTGTTAATCCAGGTGTCAACGTTAATTGTGTTATTAAATTTTGACCTTGTGATCTAATTTATGAATCTGATCTCCTAATTTTAATCAAGATAGAAAAAATTTCGGTGTAAATTCAAATTATAATTAATCTGACCATGTCCAATGATTGAATCCCGATGTGATCTTTTGTCAGATGTAGTATTTATAAAAACTATTAACCCATAGACCTTTACTTATAAATTTTAAAATAGCGCACTGCAAGATTCAGATTGTTTTCAGAATTTTCTCAGATCATTTAATGAGAAGTAGCAAGATAAAGACAACGCTAAAACAGCGTTGATTCAAACTCATTAGAACGTTTGAAATTTTTTTAAAGTCTAGCGATAATTTATAAACTCACGATTGTTTAAGTGGTATTCAATTACGAACAATTTGAAGTATAATATTACCATCAATGTCAAAGAGTACGTAACACATTTCGAGATCGAAAGTACCTGGATCTTTCTCGCACACAAATGCGTGATTCTTTGAGCATAGCTCGTCCACCCAGAACCCTTTCATTATGCCAGGCGAGTTGATAAGTGCGCAGATTGGGACGTTTCCTGAGATGTTGGGGTTTAATCGGTACCAATTCAAGTGAATGGGCTTCTAAAAAGGTAAAAAAAAAAATATAAAAAAATGAAAACATAGCGCGTTCAGGTGGATGTAAAATACTCTTCAGGCAAAAAGAAACACGACCCAACATATCAATTGTATTATTCAGCTTCAGCTTTCTTCGCATTATATCAAATAAAAGTAAGGTATTTGTAAAAAAAAACTTACCCCAACTGTTGTAGTATCGACCCAAAGAAAATCGCTAGAAGACGTGTTTTTTTTTAAACCGATCCAGTATGTAGCATTTCTTGAAGCAAGTTGTTCTGTAATAAATTTAAGAACTATATATATATATATATAATTTGAAGATAAGTTGGATTAACTGATAAGAGTGCTCAGCTGTGGGAGCGGAGGACAGGCGACACCTTTGTCCTCCGCTTAAAACACAAGTGTAGTATGCAGATAATTTAGATCTTCTATATATATATATATATATATATATATATATATAGATAGATAGATAGATAGATAGATAGATATAGAAGATTCCAACTTATCTTCAAACTACACACACACATATATATATATACATATGTATATATATATATATATATAATTAGAAAAAATGTTGTACCAAGTTATGCGGTCCACGACTTGGAAGTTTCGTGCCTAACTGTGGCACTCGTCAGGTGTTGTTGTTCTTGTCTTTAAGTTGGCTAGGAGGTATTTCTTTTCGTGCACACAGTGTGAGAAGACCTCTTTCCGGTGGTTTAAACTGGGCTGTAGCCGCAAAATTTCAAACTTTTCTTCCAAACAAAGTGCGCAATATTTTTTGTCTAATGTGATTGGTCTTACTTTTTATTACGATTTCCCAATCTATTCTGTGGTCTATGCTGTTATATTTCAATTCCCAAATTAATATGTTCGCTCAGTCCTGAAACTCATTTTTTATGTTCCAGTTTGAAAGATGATTTGTGTAGATTAATATGTTGTTTTAAATGCATTTTCAGTGAGTCCTATATACGTTTCCTTGTTATTAGATTACTTTGTCGCTATTAGAA
Organism: Elysia crispata; assembly: GCA_033675545.1. Classification (NCBI taxonomy): domain Eukaryota; kingdom Metazoa; phylum Mollusca; class Gastropoda; family Plakobranchidae; genus Elysia; species Elysia crispata. The sequence goes on from JAWDGP010005911.1 coordinate 45,235, forward strand.
AATCAATGTCACATTTATCATTCCTATAATAATTACCTCCAAATGAATGTTCAGTTTAAAACTCAGTTCAATATTGATATTTTTTCGTAATTTATATACTTTCAACTCAATAGATTAATAAGAGATTCTGATGGTACTAAAACTATTAGTTATCTAAAACAACAAGAACAACAACAACAACAACAACAACAACAACTACTACTACTACTACTAATAGTACTACTGCTGCTGCTATTGCTGCTGCTGCTACTACTACTACTACTACTACTACTACTACTACTACTACTACTACTACTACTACTACTACTACTACTACTACTACTACTACTACTACTACTACTACTACTTCTACTACTAATACTCCTACCACTCCTACTACTTCTACTACAACTACTACCACTACTACAACTACTACTACTACTACTACTACTACTACTACTACTACTACTACTACTACTACCACTACTACTACTACTACTACTACTACTACTACCACTACTACTACTACTACTACTACTACTACTACTACTATTCCTCCTCCTCCTCCTCCTCTGTTTAACAACGGGAAATATTGCCAAAAAAATGATTTTTTCCCACCTCGAAAGACATGTACCTGTTGACCAATCTCATTGCCATAATACTATGCTATACGGATTAAATTTATCACACTTTTTAAAAAGAAAACAAGGATACTCTAACAGCTATTGGATATTGAAAAAGTAAAATTTTTATAAATTCTCTAATTTTTTTTTTAAACATTATACTGACCAAGAAAAATGGATTTTTTTTTCAAACCTTACCTGCCAAAAATATGCTTCGTTCACAACCATGGCTTCTAACCAAACTTCCTCCCTCGGATTTGCAGAATGCCAGAGCATCCCCAAATGGTTTCTTAGCTCCAAAGAATCTTAAACATTTTAGTGAAACAATGTCTTTAATCCATCCAGGAGAGCATAACACTTCAATGAAAAAAAAATCAGAAATACAGAAAATAAAAAAAAATATATATTATTTTAATTGAGTATGTTAATCCTAGTTGAAAAATAAAAGGATAGAAAATCTAATCATTATGATACCTGATCATTACCTGTTTTTTCCACCTCTGTTTTAGATTATATCATTGTTTTTTTTTCCTGTCTTTATGAATTTTTGGTACTCTACAGTTTTTCTTCCATCAGCGACTATTTTTAAGCTGTCCAAACCTATCATTCATACGTCAAGAAACGTTTTCTACGGCAAAGGATTAATACAAAGCAACATTTAGAAAAATCGACCTGTCTTAAGTTTCGAAGACACAGATAAATGAGAAACAGCCCGGACAGCAATCCAAACGATGAATGAAGATGAACGAACAGTAGGATAAATGTATTATTGCATTTAATATCAAGCTTTCATAACAATAATAAATCTAATTCAAGAAAAATGAAATAAACCACCTTGAAAGAAGTAATAAAATAAAAGTCCATTTAGCCAAGAATTGCACAAAACCTATGCCTGACTAATTCTCTGAGCCCCCCCTTCCCCAAAGTAACTTCCCTCATAAACATCATTGTGAATTAATGCCAAGCGACACGTTTTTCTGTCATGTGATAAGAAAAATAAACCAAACCCTGAAACTTTTTAATGTAGCAACTTGAATGGTTGACAGGCGACTCGGGAGAGTAAGACAACAAGAAACTGATGAAAGAAAGACCTTGACAACACAGCTGAACGCTGAGAACGCGAGATTGGCATTGAAAGAAAAGACGAACACTACGCGGCATTTCCAGTTTGGGAAGTCCCATTCGAACCACAACAAAAGTTTGTAGGAGTTCTTAAAAGCCAGCCTTTGTACTATAAACATTGTTAAAGCATTTCTTTGCTAATTTTTTTGTCTCACTATTTTGTAAGGTTTGTTGTTATTTGTTCTAAGTTTAAAGTCAGAACAAACAGTTAAAATAGATGCGAAAATCCATTATTTCATTATGACGGGCCATAACAGAGCTCAGATATCAGTTGGCGAAGTGGTATAGTGCTTGGATTAGCAATCCAGCCAAGATGAAGGTGCGTTCGAATCCGGCGCTATGCAAAAAGATTGCAGGATGACACCTAGGAGTCATGACCAGGGCATGGCCGCCCCATCTCGCCCCCCCCCTCCTTTTTTTTTTCGCTTTGAGTGTCATACATTAAGGGCCAAAATACTTTCTATAAGGGAGGGATCTTTTCTGAAGACTCAATAAGTTTCTACCTACTATGAATATTTTTTTTCAAATGGCTAAAATGGCGGCAGGGCCAGCCAAAAAAAGGAGCTGAATTTCACCAAGTTTATTCGGATCGGATGGGTGTTTTCAAGATTAAAAATATTAGGAGCAATGCAGCTACAGTTTTATTCTCTTTATTATTATTCTCCTTCTTGTCCTTGTTTGAAAAACGCTCACTTTCTACAACTTAATATCAATTTCTTTCACTCTCAACAGCCAAACCTGTTTATTTATCCAGGAAGATGTCTTCACTCTCAACAGCCAAACATGGTTATTTATCCAGGAAGATGTCAAGCGACATTAGGAACGCCTTTTTTGCGCTATAAGTAGTTCTAAGTCCTCAAAATTTATTCTTAGACCTTTAATATTCTAATGTAAATACTTTTTGTTTCCATCTCCAAGTTTTTTAATTGTCCGGGTGACATCTCCAGGGATGGGGTGAGAGGATTCAAGGAAGGAGAAGGCTGTGGACACGACCTTGGTGAAGACATGTTCTACACAAGTTTGGCATTTGGGAATAGAGGAGGGGGGTGGAAACGGACCTCTTCTTCGGAAGATTTACTGAGCATACGTCCATTCCTGACTACAGATACTACAAGACTGACTACAGGCAGAAGTCAATATCGCCTGCACCTGGAGACATAACTTCACAATCTCGCCAATCATACACATCCTATGACGTCATAATGGGCGGAATTGCCCACGCAAACCCAATCACACCACATTGGCAACTGAAATATAGATCTATATGAAATTTATAAAATAAAATTAAAATAACAATTTAGATCTAGAACTAACATGTTTTTAAAGTCTCTAAAAATACCACATAAAGAATAGACCAAAAGTATTTTCCTTTTTTTAATAAGACAATATTTTTACCAAAATCTAAAAACTACAAAAATTTATGTACATTCAGTTCAAAAATTAAAAAAAAAAGGGGGGGGGGGGGGGGGGTAGGTGGCGGGGGAGGGGATAGATCTTGAACAAATCCCAGCGAATACATGTAAAGAAAAATGTTTCATAGATAATAGAATCTATGAAACAATTTACATCTAGAAATAAATCAGATGATCTAAAATAGATCTAGATTTGTTCTAGATTTTCATAGAAACATTAAAGGTTCACCTTACTTTCATATCTCGATGAAAAATTTTGCATCAAAATTAGATCTAGAGTGTAACTGAGAATGCAATAAAACAATACACTATTAAATGAAAGTTTCATTTTGAGCTCAGGCTTATTAGAAGGAAGACATTTTTTAAAACTACTACGTCTAGATCTGTGTTGAAATCTAGGGAATGCAATTTTCATGAAAACCTTTCATCCAGAACCTAGCAACAAATGCAGCTTAACTTTCTCTTAACTGAAACGCCATGAAGAAGTTCAGCATCGAATTTAGTTTAGATTGCAAATTCCCGTAAAAAAAAAAATTTCTGAGTTGTAAAAAAATTAAGCTTTAAAAATGGTTATAACGTTATTTTTAAAAGAAACACTAAGTTAGCTAATGTTGTGTAATTCTATTTATATTGAAAAGATTTAGGGCTTCTATTATTATAATGGAGCTTGGCAAAAAATAAGGACCATCTAAGCGAGCATTTCTAGACCACCTACGAACGTCAAATTTGGCAGAAAGTTGTAAATTGTCCTAAAGATTGAAGTGGTAATATTATTTTTCAGCAAAATAGTATTTGTCGAAAATCAAAGGCAAAACTGTAATGATTATTTTCTTAAAAGAAAAAGGCGAATGTGCGAACTATTTCCTGTAAGCACAGCTGGGCAGAGATGGCAGGAATGAAACTCAAAGTATGCACACAATGTAGGTGGCGGCAGATCTAAAACCGTCCGGATCAGATGTACTATAATTTTATGTAAAGAATCCAAAAAAATTGCTTTCATATAGATTCAAGATCAAGGGCCTAGATAATTACAGCAGCTAGACTCAAATCAAAAGGTTAAGATCTACAACTAGAGAAATCTGGATTTTACTTTCAGGCTTAGGTCTAAAGGAAAAGGCACAGAACTTACGAGTTGTGTGTCTATTTCCTTTGAGACTTTGTAATATACCATTTATAGACACACACGCGTCTTTTTGGATTCTTTGTAATTACCAAATTATCTTCCAAGTGAGGTATTTTTGCTTTCTATTTGGATTTACTGCTTTTAGGCTTACACATTTTTTTAAAAACCTCATTATAATGTAGCTTTTAATATCTGCTCAGCTAAGAATTCCCGCGCCAGTGCATTTTTATGCACTTAATGCGAAAATTCAAAGCTTTCTAATAAGTGGTTAAAAGTAAGTAAAAATATATTGGGAAAGAATGGAATTAGTCCATTTCCTTTATTCCAGAAGGATTTTATTCTTTTATCTCAACAAGCTGAAAATCCCACTCTACGAACGCGATCCTGGTGTCAATATGCCTAGTTCGACCAAGCCATTCTATCAGGACCAAATTAATAAGCTTAGTATTTACTTTTACATCGATGAGCACAAAGTCTACCAGATTCAGATCGAACCTAGGCCTGGATTTGATTCCACATCTAGATAGAATAAGAGTCTTTATTTTACATCGATGGACAGTCTAGCTTAGATATTTAGATCTAGATAACTCTAGAGATCTAAATGTAGATGTAATATTCTAATTGAGAATAGGCTAAACTCCTAGATCTAGTTTCGAAGTCCAACTTATCCAACCGCCACGGGATTTAAAAATTAAAACAAACGTTGTGTCCGTTTCGCGTTAAAAACAAACACAGAATGGATTTGTACGGCTAATTAAAATGACTGCCTAGATCAATTGTTTGTCTCGTTAGCTTATCAGGGTTTTAAAATGTCTTTGTAAATCCCTAATACAACTTTGAGATTTAAAAATATGCCCACGTAAAATCGGGTGATCTAGAGTAGTTTTTCCATATTTATTTTTTGGATTTTATTGGCGGCCCACAAATATCTGATGACCGTTACACGTTTGAGATTACGATCTATATATTATGATTTTGTGTTTAGAAAACGAATTATATAGATATATAGATTTTAGGTAAGGATTGGTTGGGGAGGCATATATCTGAATAATTTAAGTAAAAGGAAAGATATCAAGACAAATATAAGCCCATTTGTACCGGCAAACTGACACCATGGTCCCATTCATAGAACGGGGTTTACAGCCCGTATTAATCATTCATGCATTTACCAATCTTTGGGCAGATATGAATTTAAATCTGACAAAAAAGCAAAACAAAACAAAACAAAAAAAAAACAAAACCAACAGACAAACAAACAAACAAAACAAAACTAAGAAATGTAACTGCGCGATATTGGCAGAGCTAAGTAAGATGCTGTGGTTCACATCCAGTGGTTAATGTACGTTTCTGCTAAAGCAACACTCGGGTAAATTTGCGGTCAAGTTCGGTTGCATGTCAGGTCCTTCATAACTTGAATGGTCACAGGTCAAAATTACAGACTCGTTCTAGCCCGATCATTCTTCTCCAACTGCCACACAGAGTGAGGCTTGAGTGGACCAGGGAAGGGTAAGGTATGGAAGGCGGCATGGAGTATCTTCTCAACTTCTTGTATGTGGACATTCAGAAAATAAAGAGGTATTCCCAGCTTGACGTCAGCTCCGATGAACCCTCAGCTAATGACAAAATGAAGGAAAGAAGAAACCAGCCAAGATCATAGGATCAGGTCTCATTGCTCCAGGTGGTGATGTTCATAAGTGGCAAGTAGTTTGGTTTTAGCGATATTAAAAGTGACACGAGCCCATGGATAAAAAGGCAAACCGGTGATAAGAAAAGATAAAGTCCATGCCGCTGTGATTTAGGTGCCTATTAAAATAATAAACATTCAGCAAAGACACATTAGCGGACCTGCTACTTCTGCAGAGACTCTCACTAAAGCATCGTGCACCAACAACGGGAATTATCGTCAGCTGGAGGTCTTACGCAATACAAACCTGACGGCAGACTTGCTGTATAGCAGCAGTCCAGAGATCCACATCAGCTTTGTTTTCCCTAATACCCTAGCATAAGTTTTACTCCCCATAGCCACGTGTTCCTTCTCAGGAACTCACAGATAGCCACCGGGCATACTAGTTACAGTTCCGTGCTCAGGGCAGATCCAACCTGTTGCAGGTGATCCAGAAAACCGTGGGTAGCCACCACTGACTTTTCCTACATTCGTGAAGACGCAGCAAAAAAAAAAAATAATGAACTTGCAAAAAATGGGCATCCAGAGCACCATACCTCTGCTTTTGGAGAAACTATGCACAAGGACCAGCCGCACAATGTATGTTAAGCAGGAGTGACTGTCTATTTCTTGTTTTTGATCGTAACGATGATGTCCAGAAAATTTATCGAAGTATATGAGATTTCTTTAGTGGTGGAGGTAATTTATGTAGCTGTTGAACTGGGAAATGTAAATGGCATCACTGGCAAGTTCAGATAGCCAGCACTCAAACTTATAGAAGATTTTTTTTTATTTTTCAGAACGATGTCAGTGGCAATCCCAACATCCCTTTACAGGTGTCTCGCCAAGTATCTGCATAAGATCTATACCTTGAGTCATTTAGGCAGATTCTATCCAAGGATCTATTCGGATTGCAAAGAGTTTGGATAATCAGGGAAACGTCTTAACTTTTAGGATTATTCCTAGCTTTCCTCCCGCGTGGACATCCACCATAGCGTCACCGCTGCGTTATCAATGACACCATCAACAAAATTCTCAGTAGTTTTTTTTTACAATTGAAAAAGATGACTTGTCATCTACAGTCCTATATTTTGTTGGGATTAAAATGTTGCCAGCGGTTCGTTAAGAGTTGGGATGCAAATATAGGAGAGATGTCCCACGCCTTATGCTCTCTTGCCTCAAGGGGTTTCACCGACTTACTCGTTTTTGAAGTTTTTTAAAAGCTATTTTATAATTAAATTATTCTTGCTTTTTAGTTTACAATATTGTTCCTTTTTTTCTCAATTAATGCTCCTTTTGAAGCATCTCACCATCTCGCTTTATTGGCATAGGTAGATATTGACTGAAAGAAAGTATTAGCTTTGATAAGGACATTGCGGACACAATACAGCCCAGAGCGCAGCAGAGCAAGGCTTTTTGTGGCTGACTTAACCATCCATAGAGCCAGCTGATGACTGAGTCGGGTTTTCTCTGCTCTTCGCCGAATTCACAGATGACGTCAATATCATAGTCTCAAGTTTGCCTTATTTTTCTTGTTGTTTCAGGAGGAAGTGAGTGCAACACAGTCGTCGATTTATGTCCAGGCTGACAAGTTTTTTCGCGGTTGAAAATTATGAGTCAAGTTGCTCTGAACTTTCAAAATTGTTTCTTAAATGGGTGAAATTCAAAGAACCATTTTGATTTTTGATGGTGCTAAAATCCTTTTTTTAAGAATGGGGCGGCTATTTAGTCCTTAGAAATAAAACGAGTTGTGACACTCACTGTTATGTAGAGAACTCGAGCCAAAATGATTCAAGTTATTCTCGCAAACTTACAAACATACATAATTGTAGGTTTAGCTGCGTGCAAATTTTGTCTTGCAAAAATATTTCTTTATGTCTATTCTAAAAAAATAAAATGTGTTCAAAATCTTTTTTTTCTTGCTTTGTGCTTTGGTTAAAAGTGAGAAGGTGCGTGATATAAACATCACCTGGTTCAATTATAAGAATATAGAGAAACAGCACGCGGACTTTGATTTTCATTCTTGCATGTCCAACTATTTGCGATTAAAAAAAAATCCCATGATTTTCTCTTGCAGGCCGCTTGAGCTGTTTTAAGCTATTCATAGTTTCACAGCCATATCATGTTTGATATGAGGTGTGCATGTGAGACTGTTTTTGATTCTGAAATTTATGATCAATCTTCTTCTTTTGACATTGTTTGTAAAGATATAATTTGTCCTGCCTTCGCTCAAGTAAAAGATGTATAGTTCATTCTTATTGTCTTGTTTCACAGTTTGACACCCAATAAAAAAAAATCTAAAAAAAAAAAAAGTGCAAGTAGTTGTCTTACTATCCATCTATCAAAATTTGCCAATCTTAACGCTCAGTTTTTTTTTACTTTTCTCGATGGATTGAATAAATTGCATGAATTCTGGTATTTATCAATTTTTCCAGGTTAATCCGGTAGGCTGTGAAATGATTAAATAACCGGGCGAAAGGAACTTTTTTAATATCGTATAATCTTACTTACATTGTTCAGTCATCGCAACCTTCATATTTCATGCACAAATGCTATTTACTGTACTCAGACGAACGTTTCCGTCCGTGCTGTCTTAATGTGAAAGATAGGCGTTTGAGAGTATTAATTTTATTTGTTTATCACGGGTTGATATCCAGGAGACACCCTCTTGAAGCCTGAGGATGGGGCGCTTAGTTACCCAGAAGATGATCTTCGCATAAAATCAGCGATGTAGCCCATCTTTCCATAACCAGCCATGCAGCCCAACAAAGGATCATCGTGCGTCGATTTCCAGCGCCTACTGTGTCAAGGTTTTACCTGAGTTATATCCTTAGCAGAAACAAACACACTCATCTTTGGCTTGATCCTGCCCCTGCTCCTCGGACGAAGAGGGCTTGGTTGATTGAGCAGTGTGAGCCACACTGCCCACCCGTTGAAAGGGACGGTAAGGGCTAACAAAAGCAGCCAGATGGCAGATATAGCTTCACAGAATCTTCAGCGAGACCACTCGATTCTAACGGGGTGAACGCCAAACTGTTTACTAATTCAACTGAACTATCAAATAAATCAAGTTATACAACAACAACAATTCCGACCAGTGCACCAGGCACCATTCCGTCCCAGGGCTGTTTTTTGAACGGTTCATCATCACCACCATCTACAACTGTAACCAATACCATTACTTACACCACCAACGCCAAAACCACCACTTTTTCAACAGCAAAAACAAAACCAACAACAGTAAGAACAACAAGAACAACAACTCCGAAGCAATCCAAACCAAAAATTCAGTAATACTGAAAAGCCATTGAAATGAAACAGCCACTGAGATTTGATGTCAGGAAAAGGTTTGCATTCCCTACAAAGAGCAGAGAAAAAGATTATTTTTTTGTTATTTTAAGAGAAAAGTTGAACTAAAAAGACGAGGCTGTAAGGTTAATTGAAAAACTCCAATGATAAATAGGAAAACGTGGGGATTTTTTGTGTGTGAATATCAGCAATGTTGAATAATTGAAATGTAAGGAATCCCTGAACTATGAACACAGCACAAGTTCTCCAATGTAAGCAAAATACTATAATCAAAGTCGAACACAATCCAAGTCCTTACTGTTTGAATCAGAATCTCTGGGCATGTCTGCACGTCAAAAGGAATTGGAATATCGACGTTGGCGTTATTAGCTGTCTTGTAAAGGTGAATACTGTTTCAAAGCCAGTTCAAAGCAAGTTATCTTTGAAGGCCTCAAACATAGACGATTTTTATTGCAGTATATAATTCTAAAGATCGCTAAGATAAGAGGTGTATCCCGTACCACGCCTCGTCTTATATACCAGAAATGTCTAAGGT
>JAWDGP010005911.1:62500-77500 GCA_033675545.1 Elysia crispata
TTGAAATTATTGAAAGGAATTTTATTTAAGCTCCAATCAACTCAAACAGTTTAAGACTTTTTTTTTCACCAAGTTCATGAAAACTTTAAAGAAGATAACTTTTAATCTTGATCCCCATGAGGTCAACATCATCCCTCACTTATGGCAAAACCTACAGCACTATTTCTTTGTCCTTGTAAAGAACATGAAAGAACAAAAAAATGTAATGCATTGGGTGCTCTTCTTGATACACACTTCGAGTTATATCATTTTGTATTTGTTTTGATTGAACATATCTGTAGCTTATTTGACACGATTTCGTTGATAATCATATCCTTCCACTTTTTTTTTCTGTAGCCTTTTAAAGTGTATATGTGCTCGTCTGACGTTTTGCGAGTGTATAGTTATTTGTCCGACACTTTGTCCATTTTCTGACCATGGCGCTAAATTTTTCTATTAGTATTCTTGTAATGTAAGATTTAAAATGAGTCAGAAATTTCGACACCAGAGCAATGTTCTATGATATTTTAGAGAGAAGATAGATTGATACTTTGTATGAGTTACATTTAGTAAAATATGTTAAAGTATGTCAAAACTAAAAAAAAATCAAGAAACTATCAAATTGGAGAGTTGTACCAAAATGTCAATACAAACACAAATGCTTATCATATATCTACGTGCGTTTGTGTGTCTGTGTGTGTATTATTGGTGTGTATGTGTAAAAGAATTGTAGTCTCTTATTGTGTCATATTCTGTGCCTTGAAAACTCGCATTAGAGGCAAAAAAACAGTAGGTTTTTTTTTTTGTTTGTTCTTTTTTTTATTCTGGCTATTTTTAAATTATGATAATGAAATATGGCATTTTGAGTAATCTAGTAAGGCCCTAATCTATAGCGGAAAGGCGTCGATTTCAGGTCGTGATTTAGATAAAACAGTCATAGTTTTTCGATTTTTCTGTATTTAGAAATCTGAATAAAAAACAAGCAAACTGTCAACTTAAACCTCGGTAGAAAATTAGCCATGTAAGTTGTAAATTTTTATATAAAAACGCTGGTAGGGGTGCCCCTTTGATGCTTGTTGTCATGGAAAGGAAGTTTGTTTTGACCAAAACTAATATGTCGGACAACATTAGAGACCACGAAACGAAAGGACAGAAAAATTGAAGTTTTTGCTCAGCCGGTACATCGGCGTGTCCTCATTAACCTGCGAGTTGAGCTATGGAGGGGCCACTATGACACGCAGCAACAAAATACAAAAGTAAACGAAGGACACGGATAAGGTAGGAGAGTGCTACTCTGTTATAACTGGAAACAACAATAAGCGATGATTGTACTCAACACATATGAACCCAGAAATTGAGAAACAAAAGGAATATTTGAGAGAGGTGTGCTTGCAACACACAACGAATAAATACCAAAAAAGAACCAGCACTCTGGGGCGGCGATTTTGTATTTGTTTTGATTGAACATATCTGTAGCTTATTTGACACGATTTCGTTATTAATCATATCCTACCACTTTTATTTTCTGTAGCCTTTTAAAGTGTATGTGTGCCCTACTGACTTACTTGTTGCTGGTGTATTATCCCAGCACTCTCGGGCGGCGATTTCAAGACAAAGCGAGGTACAAGGACAATACGAGAATATGGCTGAGGAAGATAACCGAATAATTAGAACTAGCCGCAGCAAAGAATAATACAAGAGTGGCATCACATTTAAACAACTGAACTGCCGAACGAGAAGAAAAGGAAAGGTAGAGAGAAAAAGAATAAAGAAGGAGAGAGAGAAAACAGAGCGAAGGAAAAAAAGAATAAGGGAAAAGGGAGATGAGCAAAAAGAAAAAAAACACGAGAAAGAGAACAAGGGAAAAAAAAGGAAATGAGGTTCCTGGAAGAAAATTGAAAAAAAAAAAAAAGAAAAAAAAATAGGAGATGTGGAAAGAGGAAAGAGAAAATAAAAAGGAATGATGAAAGAAAGAGGAGTGTAAAGGTTTTTTCAAAATCATTCATCCTCTAGACGACAGACGCGCAGAAGTCAATCAAAGAAAGATGGAAGAAAATGAGAAAATCGAAGAAGGAAAAAGCTACATATTTAAAAATGTGATTTTAGATTAAAAACAAAAAGCAGAGCTAGAGACATCAAAGGCAAAGTTAAAACTAAAAACAGGAACATGGCCGTTTTGATCTTGAGGAAGGAAAAAATCATTTTAAAAAAATAGAACGAGGGTGAAGAAGAAAACGAGGAAATAAAGACCATAGAGATGAAAGAGAGCCAAACACAAGAGAACAACAGTCTTGATAAATTAGACCCCTCAGGTCCGACGAGCAAAGCTAAAAAGAGAAAATGCCCAAAATAGACTAGACAGGCCTAAAGAAAGGAAAGCCAAAGCAAAGGACAAAAGTAAAACACAATTCAGTAAGGACCTCGAGCCCTAAAGAAAATAAATAAAGGAAAATAAGGTTCTCGGAAGCACTGCCCATGAAACCAAACCAAGTCTGTAATGATACACACAATAGTGGAAAGTAAGAGAACAAAGTGAAAGGGAAACAAAATTACAGGAACAAACATAGACACAAGATAAAAAACTAAGAAGGACCAAAAAAATTAGAGCCAAACAGCTATGGAAAACATTGGTGAACTCGAGAGATAAAAGAATATAACTGGAAACCCTAATGGGAGGGGGAAAATTAAAAGGGATTGATTTTGAAAAGAATTGTATAAAAATAGTACCTAACACTGAAATAAAGTTAATAAAATGTAAATTTAAAAGAAAGATCAAACTTTAATCTATTTAATCTTAAAAAAAAAAAACAAGGTAAAAAATAATGGTAGCCTGTTTTTAAACGTAAGATATTTTTCTGGGTCAACCACATTAAAAAAAACAAGGAAGTAACGGAGTGTGTATCCTTCAAAGCTGTAAGAGATAACCAAATATGGTCTCGAATTGGGTGTTTCTATGAGATTCGTGATGCAGCTAGTAAAGGAAGTTTAAGGCAGCAGATAGATAGGTATCATCATAGGCTACACATGACCAAAGGGAATACGCCATTACAACATCAAATGTGAGTCAAGAAAATGCAGTTGCAAGATAACTAAATGGACCTTGCAACGCGCACTATGACCTCGCCCAATAATACTTCGATTCATCAAAAGATGTTCATCTACGACCAAAGAAATTTTTCTTTCTGTTAGTGTAAAACTCTTGAAATTCCAATTTTTTAACGCTACCCCTAAAAGGTTTTTAAACTGTAGCCGCCTACAAGGTGGATCATAATGAGATTTATATTTCTATTGCAAAAATCATCTTGGTTTTCCTTTCCCTACAAAGTGGGTCATATTAATGGGATAATTTGTTACTTATTCATAGTTGATGTAAACTGAACAATAGGAGGCTACCAAGAAATCTCTGAGATAACCTAGAAATATGTGCGTGATTCTTGCCGCATAGGGTAGTCAAGAAAAATTGAGAAGGAAAAATAAGATCCTTCTATTTGATATTTGATCATGTGTCCAGAAATTTTAAAAATGAATGCCACATGCACACTGTCAAATACATAAAGCCTAGCTCTTTTTGAAATTTGTTTTTAAATTTAGTTTGTTAGGTGAAGATGGCATGTCTAAAACTCCAGTACAACATCATTATTTATTTTTTCTAAAAATATCATTTGCGGACACCCTTAGATCAATATGACCCGCTTATTAGGAATAGGGTTAATTTAAAGTGCTAAAGTGACAGTTTATTAGGAATAGGGTTAATTTAAAGTGCTAAAGTGACAGTTTATTAGGAATAGGGTTAATTTAAAGTGCTAAAGTGACAGTTTATTAGGAATAGGGTTAATTTAAAGTGCTAAAGTGACAGTTTATTAGGAATAGGGTTAATTTAAAGTGCTAAAGTGACAGTTTATTAGGAATAGGGTTAATTTAAAGTGCTAAAGTGACAGTTTATTAGGAATAGGGTTAATTTAAAGTGCTAAAGTGACAGTTTCAAATTTAAAGATGTTTGAAAAAAATAAATAATATTCAATAAGTCTTAGAACTTTTGTGCTCCTTTATTGTTTTAATAAACTGAATGCTGCATAATGTGAACACTACCATTTTTTTTGCCTTATGCTGACAGTAGTTAACATTTGTGCATTGTGAATATTGAAGGTAACATATAAAAATATGCATACCACCATATTGTGGACAAGGTGAACTAGTTAATGAAATAACGCAGCTAAGGTAGAAATAGAGGACCTTCTGTTGTAGTAAGAAACAGTTTATTTTGCCTTTAATGTGTTGTTTTAAATGAGTAAAGAGATAGTGAACAGGGACTGACAACTATTTGGGATAATATAATTATGGATGGCTTCGAAACCTACGGCATCGTTCTGTTGATAAGTTTTCAAAGTTCACAAAGTCCTGTTAGTTTTTGTTTATTGTTGAATTTTGCTATCTTCACGTTGATAGTGACCAAATTATTAAAATCTGATATTCGTGCCAGGTACATAGTTAATCTTCGAACTTTGTAGTGATATTAAAATGAAAAGTGGAAAAATAGTTTACTCTTCTTATGTGTTTTCTGCAGATGCAAAAAAGAAAAAAATAAGGAAATAAAATAAAACAAAACGAAGCAACAAAAGAGCAAACCAAAAAGAATACGAACGATAATTTTTCTTTCAATCCGTTTTTTATATGTTCTGTACTATTGATTTATTTCTATCAAATTACCTAAATGATTTTTATCTTTCATAAGATTCAATTGGGTCTTAGTATTTCAATTAACTACACGGCCGCATTGTCATTTTGAATTCCAATTCATTATGTGTGAGAGTCGTGATCTGGACCTCTCAGAATAGACAACATGGTGTAAGTAATATTATACATAATCTAGATGTAGCTGCTACATAGCTATGGTCGCAGTGGAGGCACTTCTCTTAAGGTTATTTGGACCCGTCAATCATCAAGTGAACTTCAGATTAAAAAGGAAACCTACCGTCCTGATAATCAATGTTTTGCTGCCCATGGTCCTCTTATCTCTAATGAAAATAATTGTGTTTGTTATCCCTGTGGAATCGGGGGAGAAATGAAGTTACGGTGAGTTACGGTGAGTTACGGTGAGTGACTTTAATATACTAAACACTTTGAGTTATTATCAATGGGGACCAAGATATATATTTCGACTTTCTACTTCAAAAGATCAAACATTTTATTCATTCAGCAGTGACAGTTGGCTTTTAAAAAGGAAACATTTTTGGCTTTTGAATGAATTTTAATGAATACATTATATTTTTTTATTGTTTACAACACATCTTTTTTCCACTGCAGGCTGTAGAATGAGGTTTTGCAATACCATTTAAAAATGGAAATAATTGTTTAATTAATCGTTTAATTTTATCATGACATGTGTAACGAGATGGAAATCTGGAAATGATCTTTAAAGTATTAAAATGATCAATGATCATTCAAGACAGGATTCGACCCTCATCATTGTCAAGATGCACCATGATGAAGACCAGGTGGGTCAATAATTGTTTCACAATCGCCACGCATTACATTCGAAGCGCCTGTAAAATTGTGATATTTTTGCTTTGAGTTTATTGTGAATTTATGGCAAAAAAAACAGTTTTATGTCATTTCAATTTCCTGAAAATTTCTTAATCTATAATCTACAACTGTTCATTAAGACATGTTGGTTTCAATCTAGGTTTTTACGGATTCTTCCAAAAGAAAACGAAAAAAAGAAATTAAGGTCTCGGTATTATTTCATTGTTCTTGCCTATTATCACGTTGAAGATATTTTATGTAAAAAATTAGTAATCAAATCTTTCCTCATTCTGCACTTTTCAAAACAGACACTTTGTTCAAGAAGTTCACGCAATAACTTTTATTCAACCCTGGAAGTGAATACAAATAAAAGATTTCCGAACAGCGTTATGAAATAAAGACATTGGATATGAAGCAAAAAATTTTGAAAATATTTTTTGTAAGAATACCTTTCTTCTGTCCAGGAAGAAGAAAAAGCACAAGCCCAAACGGAATTAGCAAACACTTCCCATACTACTGATACGCGTTGGAGACGGAAGGCGCGTCCCATCTCCAATGGGAAACGATATCACGTTTTTTTTTTTTTTTCCGGCAGAGAGACGACACGACTAACGGCATGTCGGAACTACTGTCAACCACGAACTCTTCTGCGTCGTATCTGTGTCGTCGTCCTCTTCACTCGAGGGCAACAGGAGCAAATTCTTTGACATGATGTCCCTCACTGTGTTCGGCCTTGTCTGGCTGGGCGTGACTCGTTGATTCCTGATCAAAGTGACATTATGATTAGAATACACTGAACACTTTGAGCTGAGCAATGATTCTCTTCTTTTGGGTTCCTGATCAAAGTGACATCATAATTTGAATGCACTGAACACTTTGAGCTAAGTGGAGATTCTCTTCTTTTGGGTTCGTGATCAATGTGGCATTTTGAGCGGAATGACTGAACACTTTGAGCTGGGTGATGCTTGTGTACGATGGATTTCCTTCTCAGGGTGTGGTACTACACTCGATACGATGAAAGAATATGAGCCAAGGGTGTGACAATTTGTTTTACAGACCAGGGCAGTGCTCGAGCTCATTGTTCTTAAGATTAAAAGTTTGATGAGGTAAAAACTTGTCGGGGGGAAATGTCGTTATAGAGATGGAGAGTATTCATCAAGGTAGCACACCGTACTTCTTACTGTGAGATTGTTGAGGTGAGTTCTTAGAGTAGCATATTACACATCATTTAAGACTTTAAGAGCTAGGTCAAGTCAACAATTGGATTTCTGGGATGGTTCATGATCTGAATTGATGGTAAAGTAAGGATGTGAATTCATTGAGTTTCCCGGTGAGAGTTCTAGTCCGTCAAGCCCTAGAATTTTGATTATCTTCTCAGTGACTATACGTGTTCTATTATGAATGCCCTGGGGAACGATAATATTGGTCCAGCACTACGATCTCAAAAATTGAGCAACTCTGTTTTTACTCTAAATCGATTTAAACGTCGGCAATCGAAAACTCTGGGACTGATATGTTTGCTTTACCACACAAAAATTGACGCTCATAGTTGCACTTATCTGTGATCGTGTCTGTCTCATATTCTTTTTGGCTGGCGAATTCCTTTCAAAATGTGAAACGAAATTTGCACACACTACTGTCAAATTTTGAAGAGTTTTTTCCCTCTCTCGTCTTTTTCATAGCTAATTTAAGCGAGAAATTTTGATGCTGAAAGTAACTTTTCATTATGCCTCGAATTTGTGAGCCTACCTGAGCTGTTAGAAATTGATTAGCCAGTGGAATGGTTAAAAGACATGTTTATCTAAAGTTTCCAAACAATTGAGAAGGAGGTGATGTTTTCTAGAGTCATGTAGTGGTGAAATCTTTTTCCCCTTTAGATATTGTGAAACTTGTGAATTTTCAAGGGAAATATAGAAAAACTTTTTTCTTCATATTTTTCATTTTTTAGCATCGTTCATAGATTCCTTAGGATGCACACTCAGGTGTAACTTTCCATAATATAACATTTTGTGTCTATTGCGAATTTTATTCTAATTTTAAGTGTTCCATTTAAAACAAATTACAATGATAAAACAACAACAACAACAGTAACAACGACAACCAAAGCAACGAAAACGTTTTGTTTCTTACACGACACATTTCGATTATCGATCATTTTGCGATCATTTAATGCCTATCTATGAAATTCGAAATAAAGAGGAACACAACGTTCTCGCTCTTTTTTTTTTAATTTTTTAGTAACAATGACAAAGAATCTTCTTTTATAAGTGAATGGCATAAGAGTTGAAGGGAGAGAGAGGAAGAGAGAGAGAGAGAGAGAGAGAGAGAGAGAGAGAGAGAGAGAGAGAGAGAGAGAGAGAGAGAGAGAGAGAGAGAGAGAGAGAGAGAGAGAGAGACAGGAAGAGAGAGAGAGGAAGAGAGAGACAGAGAGAGACAGAGAGGGAGGGAGAGAGAGAAAGAGGGAGAGAGAGAGAAAGAGGGAGAGACAGAGAGGAAGAGAGAGAGAAGGAGAGAGAGAGAGAGAGAGAGGAAGAGAGAGAGAGAGAGAGGAAGAGAGAGAGAGAGAGAGAGAGAGAGAGAGAGGAAGAGAGAGAGAGAGAGAGAGAGGAAGAGAGAGAGAGAGAGGAAGAGAGAGAGAGAGAGAGAGAGAGAGAGAGAGAGAGAGAGAGAGAGAGAGAGAGAGAGAGAGAGAGAGAGAGAGAGAGAGAGAGAAAGAGAGAGAGAGAGAGGAAGAGAGAGAGAGAGAGGAAGAGAGAGAGAGAGAGGAAGAGAGAGAGAGAGGAAGAGAGAGAGAGAGAGAGAGAGGAAGAGAGAGAGAGAGAGGAAGAGAGAGAGAGAGAGAGAGAGAGAGAGGGAGAGAGAGAGGAAGAGAGAGAGAGAGAGAGGAAGAGAGAGAGAGGAAGAGAGAGAGAGGAAGAGAGAGAGAGAGAGAGAGAGAGAGAGAGGAAGAGAGAGAGAGAGGAAGAGAGAGAGAGAGAGAGAGAGAGAGAGAGAGAGAGAGAGAGAGAGAGAGAGAGAGAGAGAGAGAGAGAGAGAGAGAGAAAGAGAGAGAGAGAGAAAAGAGAAGCAGAGAGAGTGAGATTTTTATTTCTTTTGCAGAAATCAATTGAGTTAGAATGGTTTGTATAATTTCATACATACTTCCCTGGATTACTAGTAGACCACTAAGCTAGTACTGTGGGAGACGCGCAAAAGGATGGCCCGGATTTTTTTTTGCTATTTTGAGATAATACGAAAATAAATGGTTTGTGTATTATTTTATCCATTTCTGTAAGTTTTTGAGTTCTTATCTCTAGAGAAAATGTAATCAAATTGGAAAGAAAAATAAAGTCTTTTCTTGAAATTTAGACGACTTAAACAGATTTAAATCTTTGTTTATCAAACAGAAAAACATGGTAATATAAACAATTATATCATAGTGCTGTCATTAAAGACATATCGTTACTAAACACATTTTGAACAAAAGCACAGATATAAAAACATACAAGTCGCCATGATTCAAAACAGCAGCTAAAAACTAATAAGCATTCAAATACCTTATATTTTTGCTCTCAACACACGCTGTTATCAAATTTATAATAATTGTCTTGGAAATGAAATCCCAGAGTAATCAAATCTGAACAACGGCTAAAAAAAATATTATTAAACAAATTTATCTTTATGCCTGCGAAATACGGCACAATGAATTAGATCATCATAAAACATTTTTTTCCTTTTTGCATTAATATGTAAATTATCACTATCGCAGAATTATATTAATATCTTAGCAGACTTAAGTACCGACACAACATAATGCCTTGTTAAACACACTTAGAGCTTGCAATATCATGACGTCACCAAAGTAACTACTATCTGAAAGATGATAGCTAAAACAAAACTTAATATCGCCTCTTATCACTAGAATGTATGTAAAAAGTATCTCAAAACCATACCTAAAAGTGGCAAGTCTGAAAATTAAAATTGAAAAACAAAGGTACAAACAAACAAACAAAAAGCAAAAAGATTTACTTTTGTCCTAATCTAAACAACCTAATGATAGAATACCGATGATTTTGTTACATTTTTACCAACCAGACACTAAAGAAAAATGCAGCGCTCTAAAAATCCTAAATCGAGCTAATGAGAAAAATGCGACTCACTAGCATTGGGAGTCGAATGCTCACATCAGACAATAGCCGAGTCATAGGGAGGAGCATCCGCCCTGACTGCGTTAGGACTTTGTTTGCTTGTCCGAGTCTCACACCGTGGGTACCCACAAAAAAAAACATTGATCATCAACGTGTTATGGAAGGACAGTTACCAACATCAACAAACAAATAAACAGACATTAACTCAGCAGTACCCCAAAACTGTCATGAAAACCAAGGAACCCAGAAAGTCCTCGTCCTACCATCTCAACAGCCACTCTCAACCTACCCAACTTCATTTTGCCGTGACAGCAACTATGAATCCCACGGTGACAGCCACCCAAGCTATACCAAACACTATAAACGATACCAAGTCTATGTATTTCCCGATCAACTGGTATTTGTTAACCTTGCCCTTGACAGTTAAGCTTGAGGTAGAAGATTTGGACATCTTGCGACAACGAATGTCATTCACGAGATCCATGTCGAAGATCTTTGCCCGTCGAAGGGTCAGTCCTCTAGCCGCAGGACCATCCTCGAGGCTGGCTGTAAGTTTGTGGCGAGGAGAGTCGGCCGCCTCCAGTCGGCCTATATAAGGTACCGCGGATTGATAGTTGGCCTTTGCTTCCTGAAATTTTTCTTCTTTCTGGGAAAACGGGAAAAAAAGAAATTGAGTTAAGAAGTGATTATATAGTATTGAATAATGTATGATATTTTAATGCCATTTCTGCACTCGCAAGATTTTGCAAAATTATTGTGCCTTGTTAGGTCCTCACAAATAGAGGAGATAGATTAGCAGATTGAGATTTCAAAATGCACCGCAGTCCGTTGAACGATGATCCTTGAGAATCTCTCAGAGACCTGGAATGATTCCTAACTAGTCTGTGCATATATTGCACAATGATGGCCCAAAATTATCCCAGTTTTAACAAGTTCCCAGCCAATTACTCACTAAAATGATTGTGAGGTAAAAAATAAGGTGGTTTTAAGTTACATTCTTAAAGCACTTTACAAAAATTCCCTGACAGACTATTACCCACAAAGACGTTTTTCTGCACACAAAGAGAAGCAGCACTTATGAGAAACATCGCATATCTCTTGCATTCTCCATCGCCTCTAGACTTGTACCCATTTAACAACAAAAGCGAGAGCCTCTACTCACCTGCTCCATGTTGTGCAGCCGCACGATGATGACCGAGTCCACCACAGTTAGCACCGAGTAGGTGAGGAGGATGACGATGTAGTTGATGATGATCGGCATTGATTCTGATGACGGCGGCAACATTCCTGACGTGAGACTCATTGACAAAGACAAAGCCAGCAGAACTGTGATTCCTGGAGGAAAAATCCAAACTCATGTGGATTAACAGCGAGAACGGCAAGACCCAAGACAACACTAAAAACAAAAAGAATTATAAACAAAATTCGGAAAACTTTGAAATATCTTTAGTTGTTAAAGACTGATCATCAATTAAGAATATTAAATTCACTCTACATATGACAAAAGCGTACAGTGTATAATAAAATAAGACAAACGCAATTAAAAAATAAAGATGACGGTATCAGAACAATATGCAAGTATATCAAGAGTGTTTTATTCAGTAATTATCCACAAAACACTATAATGAAAGCAGAAAACAACGACAAATGAGAAACAGCAACAAAGTATGAGGTCAACGATAACAAACAGCACAATGTGAATATTACTTTAAATATTTTACCGCATTTCAATGCTAAGCTAAACAGAACAAAACTTGTTCGAAAATCACGAAAGTTCATTGCAATAGAAATATGAAGAGTAAAATAATAATAATAATAAAAAAAAAACTTATAAAGAGAATGTCCAAAAACTCATTGTCTATTTCTACCGCTTGCCACGCCGAAAAATAAACGTCCAACATGGACGAACAAGAGACTCAGAGGAGAACCCACCGTAACTGATTTTCTCTCCCGAGTCTACAGGGATGACAAACACCAGGAGATTCAGCAGGGACAGAAACACGATGGGCAGTAATGTGCTGAGCACCAGGAAAGTCGGCTTTCTCTTTAAATCAAAGCTGATCTGAAGACGCAAAAAAGGGACGGGGAGTGGGAGATTTACTAGTGTTATGAACAAACAAAGCTGCCATCACCCCAGCCTACGTTATAAAGTAGTTAAATATGTTTGTATTAAACTATATTTTATACAATGCATACCCAAGAGATTTTGGCAAGGATGTGGGATTTAAAATCAGAACCGTTAGATTTGCTAGAAACTGATTAATGTTTAGGTAGACTCTCTCGCAGTCTTTCATTTCGTACTAAGCTGAAGATTGAGCGCTCAAGTAGAGAAACATCTTCCACCTGAGTAAGTTTGGTTTAGTTAAATATAGACGTTAGTGTTATAACTAACACAGTCTACACAGTCTCTGCATGGCGAATGATTTATGAGCATCCATGCTTGAATGTTTTCCATTTAGCATCGTTCTATACGTACAAGAAAAAAACAAAACAAAAAAACTTCAAATTCAGAAGAAAGTAAGAGGCTCAATGCGCGCTTGAGCTAAGATTGTGTAAAAGTTTTATTTAATTACCTCGCGTATAGCACTATGTTGCCGTATGTGAAATGTAAATTTTCTAGCCTTGATTTCCATTTCATATTTGTGGTATTCTTTCTAATCTTATTCTATTTTTTCGTTCGAAATGACTGCACGACAGAAAAAAAACAAAAACAAAAAACATACTTCTCTATAAGCAAAACTTATTTTTGCTCTATCCGAAAGTAGAACAATAATTTCTCACCAAAAAGTCTTGGTCTAGATCTAGATCTATGATTATTTTACACATAAATTTGGTATAATTAGACCTCTTGAAATCTAGATTTCTTTACTTTATTTCAATATTTTATCAATTTCTATGAATTTTTAATGGTTCTCAATCTATCGAGTATGGGTAGATATTGATCTTTATGGACCGATACCATTTTGTTTCAGCCGATAGCGAATTCATTTTTTTATTTAGAGGTAACCTGTTTATTTTAGTTGTATCATATCTCGCCTTTTCTCAATATGCCGATGATAACAAGAAGCAATGTTTAAAAAAAAAAAAGAATGTTCACTTGCCAGAATAGACCCCATTTCTATGCCTCTGACGTTAACTGTGGGCGTGGTCAGAGATTGGTTCGTGATATCCCACTGTTCATTGGCCGTGAAGAAGTCCAAGCCTAGGCCTTTTCCTAGCTCTACAAACAGAAGTTTAGAGCTGTCATAATTCATGATGATTATCTGGCGACAGAAATACGATCTATGGATTTAAGAAAAATATCAGAAGGAGTAAAATATAAACGTTTCTTGACTAGCTCTCGCTTATTTTACTTTGTAAACGGCAGAATTTTTTTTTTAATTTTAAATCCATACGCATCTCGAAGATGTTAGCTTGAACAATAGCTGCCGCCGAGAGGATTCCTCTACATTTACCATTTTTCCCCACCGTAAAAAAAAGGATTTGACAACCCTTACAATAGGCAGCAAAAGTGGAAAAAACATTAATAATTACATTCCAAATTGTTACTGACAACATTAAACGACTTAAAAAGTTTAATGTAGGAATACAAATCTATGAATTTCGTCAAGTTTGTCCCTTCTTTGGGGGGTATTGCGAGAATATAATGAGTTTATACCAATTTAGTGTGGTATTCAAAACTTTCGTAAGTAACTACTTGCGATGGAGAAGAATTGTCATAGGCAAAAATCGGTGTGGTGTAGGACATTACTTAGAAGGATTTTTACTTGTGAAACCTTAAACATGAATAATTTGATAAAACTATTTGAATGGCTTTTTACTATTACCCTGTCTAACTGACCTGAATTTCACAGTGCTGTTCGTCAAATGGAAACTTGGTCAGATCCAGTTTGCAGGAAGCCGGGATGATAGCGCCCGGGATCCATTCTACTCGTCCGTCAGAGTGGACAGTCAAGGGTCTGAGGAGTATAGCATTCGTCAATTAATGAGGAACGTTACACAAGCGAAATAATCATGGAGTTATAGCACTCGTCAGTTAATGAAGGACGTTACATAAGGGAAGTAATCATGGGGTTATAGCATTCGTCAGTTAATGAAGGACGTTACATAAAGGAAGTAATCATGGAGTTATAGCATTCGTCAGTTAATGAGGAACGTTACACAAGCGAAATAATCATGGAGTTATAGCATTCGTCAGTTAATGAAGGACGTTACATAAGGGAAGTAATCATGGAGTTATAGCATTCGTCAGTTAATGAAGGACGTTACACAAGTGAAGTAATCATGGAGTTATAGCATTCGTCAGTTAATGAAGGACGTTACACAAGTGAAGT
The DNA here is from genome assembly GCA_033675545.1 of Elysia crispata. Lineage (NCBI taxonomy): Eukaryota > Metazoa > Mollusca > Gastropoda > Plakobranchidae > Elysia > Elysia crispata. The sequence goes on from JAWDGP010005911.1 coordinate 76,464, forward strand.
AATCATGGAGTTATAGCATTCGTCAGTTAATGAAGGACGTTACATAAGTGAAGTAATCATGGAGTTAAAGCATTCGTCAGTTGAGGAAGGGCGTTACATAAGTGATGTAATCATGGAGTTATAGCATTCGTCAATTGAGGAAGAACGTTACATAAGTGATGTAATCATGGAGTTATGCATTCATCAGTTACATAAGTGAAATAATCATAGAGTTATAGCATTCGTTCGTTTTGATCAATTTACTTGTTAAAGCGTATGTTTTTTTTCCTTAGATCAGAGAAGGTGAATACATTATCATTTTATCGCCACGTTTCAAATTTTTAAAAGGTCATTCATTATTGAGGTATATACTTGTTAAAAAGTCCCTCACTTTCAGCGGTTGAATAGGTTAACAAACAGACTTTTTCGTCCACAGCAAACCAAATTCATAGACACATTACTTATTATTGGATTACTCTAAATTTAAGCTGTTTGTCTATAATTTCACAGAAAATAGAAATGTCACATTTTGGATCACGGTTAATCTACAAGTTCGAGCTTTATAGCACACCTTCAACTAGGATAGTCAGTGTAGAGGATAGACCTATTAAAGCTTTGCACAATGCTTCCTCTCTACAGAAGCATGAGAATGCAGAACATATTTTTTTCGAATTGTGTCTTCTTCAAAAAAAATACTCCTCTATTCAAAAATTGATCAAACTTTCCTTAATCACCTTGGGAGGAACGTAGCCCGTACATCAGCTTTTGGACTAGACAGGTATTACGTCAGCGGATTTTTACAGAGAAATGCCTGAAATTTTTATCATCCTGACAAGAGCCAACACGGTCATGCCAGATATGTCCAAGAATACCAGCTTGTGTTCCACTGACCCCAAATGCTTTCTTTCTACACCTACTAATTTTCTCATGGAAGACTTTGGTGTTGAGATATAACAACCAAATTGATCAATCGTAATCAAAATTAGTTAGAATTCGAAAAAAAAATTGTTTTTGAAATTCATCGTGAATAAGGAAAATAAAATCATAATAAAAGAAAC
>JAWDGP010005911.1:82500-275000 GCA_033675545.1 Elysia crispata
CTAAAGGTTTGTTCCACGAAATACCGATAATTACCTCTTTGGGTGCTGAAAAATATAAATCAGTTTAACCTCCATTAAATAACAGCTAAGAAAATTTTGAAAAATAAATTTAGTTTCAAACTACACATATATCGATGAGGCTTAATAGATAAGATTGGACTCCACAGCTAGGGTATAACCCAGGCAGGGAGTGTATCGAAAGAGCCTCTTCATTGTCTATCCCATGCCCTACTTACTGTGCTACCTAGTTTTCACTCTAGCTTTGTTGTATTGCTTATATTAAACCTCTTAATTTGTTGATGGAATCGACTTCAGAATCTTTTTAAAGTAGCTGTATTTTCCCTTAAGTACATTAAAATAGAAATAAATCCCTCATTGGGACGCATGACACATCATGATGGATTTGATTGCAAATGGTGATATTAAGAGCTGCCAAATTGATGCTTAGACTTATGTGCATACTAATTTAAATATTGACAACTAGAAAATGTGTCAAATTCAATTCACAGATATTGAACTTCTGAAAAGAACAATTCGCACCTTACAAAACAAGATGTACCTTAGGATTCGTTTAGGAAATAAACATTTCAATCAGGATTGCTTAATGATTAAGACGAGAAGATATCTGAGCATGGCAGATTCCAATTGCAAAATATGACAAGAAAACCGAGAAAATGTGTCAAATTCAATTCACAGATATTGAAATTCTGAAAAGTACAATTCGCACCATACAAAACAAGACGTAGCACGGCAGTCTTGAGCGAAAACTCCAGATCGTGTAACTTCTTCCAGAGCACATGCCACAACAACTGAAGTTCTAGGAAATATTACGACAAGAATTGAAATATTATTGGAGAAAGACATAAAAAAGGGAATTTTTACCCAGAGAGGGTACTATGTGATAGGAATTTTGAAACATAATCGAATCAACAAAGTGTGGAAACATTGCACAAAGAATTCCCATACTTACTATTCATAACAATGTAACAGATAAAGGTTGGGAGATTTTTCCAGTAATATTGATTTCATGCATTGATATGAAAGGAAAAATTGATTGAGTTTTGGAAAAGATATTTTAATCATTTATCACACGATCTAAGAAAGGCTGGGAAAAGATATAAAAAATACTTTGTTTCATGGCAAGTGTTAGAAAGAACACCTAGCTGTGGGCAGCTTTGTGGTGTAAGCACTGTCAGCAAACACTAGAGATGTTCAACAAGTTAAAGAGTTAAAGCCCGGGTCACGCTTCCATTACTGAGAGATTTAGATATTTGTGTGTCAACATTTTAAAGCCACGACAATCGCAGGGAAACCGTGCTCTTCCTGTATCCATTCAGTTTTTAAAAGCGAGACAAAAAAGGAGAAGTTTGCGTTGTCATTACGTGGGGCTAACTAAAATATATGGATAAAAACACCGAGTTAAAAGTTATACATTGATAATTTTATAGCTATATAAGGGAAAGAGTGAGTGATAGTAACTATAGCTTTTGTTTTTTAAACAAATTAAGAAAGATGTAATTGAACAAGAAATATAAATGAAAGGACAGGCTTAGTTTGGTTAAGATCAAAACTAATAGTATTTGTCCTCTAAGAAAATTAGTGGCGATATCTTAAAAAAGATAATTAAACATTCTACAAACTGATATCTTGGAAGAACTAATATTATTATCTAAATAAGACAGACATTGATCTCTTGGAAGACCACTTTTTATGTGGTATAAAGAATGCCTGTTACTAATAATTTGGAAGAGCCTGACTATGAATAGATTATCGGTTTCTTGGAAAGCTGTTATGTTATGTGTTCTGTGTCCTGTATATATAAAGATATATATATATATATATATATATATATATATATATATATATATATATCTTTTTATCTCTCTTTTTCTCTTTTCTTTTCCTTCCTCATAACCTTTTTTTTTCCTATTAAAATACTGCCCTTTTCATACTTATTCCTTTAAGACTTTATGTTTTTTTCCTTATTTTACTAAATCTGACTATTCTTAATTTTTGATAATATGAATTTGAAATTTTATGCTAATCAAAGGTTCGGAGTCACAACTTTTCAGCGCAACCAAACTAAAAGATTAAAAAAACCGGTTGCTTAAGAGTTTTTAGCAACTTTTGGAACTTTTCCGTTGTCCATGACGTAATTTCCTCTTTTTTCCTCAGTATTTTCCCTTCATTTTAGTCCTGGTCGAAGTTGTAAAGCTCATAATAGTCATGTTTCGCAGACAGAGTTACGTACCGTAAGCATGAGTTATAACGTAGCTAACACGTGGTTTCCCTAGTGACGTGTGCAAATCGGCCTGCATTGTATACATCGGAAGCGGCAAACGAGCGTTACGTCTGGTCAGTCTGGTCAGCTGTTAAAACCAGTGAAATCTGCTGCTGCTGGTAAAACTGTCTCGGATCATGTGATCGTTATGTAATGTAACTGTGTGAGTATGCAGTGGAAACACACTCCACACAGGGCATTTGCACCTGTTCCAGGCTAGTACTCATTACTGGTAGCATTAAAGTATCGCTGGGAGTCATCATGTAACCCTTACATAACAGTTGCGTTCTCGGTGGGAGTGCTAGCATGTTTGCGAAAAGCGATTCTGCTAAGTACCGATGAGTGGGATGAGTTAATGCAAATGATGTCGGTCAGTCTAAAAATATAACTTCGTAGTTTCGCTTAGGGCTCGTAAGCCTTTCCTGCGAAACCTCAGAAACACTGGCTCCATTACTGAGTACTGAGGAAACTGTAAATACTGAACCAGTGGCTCGCCACCTTCCCATTAGTATCATAAAAGCACGCTCCAACTAGACTTTGCTTCTTTTCCTCTTTTCGGTTTTATTTTACTCTTTCACCTATGTACTGCCTAATACAGAAACATAATATTATGCCCTTACTATTTCAAAATATTTTGAGAGAGGGGCCTATGTCTTGATGAATCTATTCTAAAAAAACTGTCATAGCAGCTGGATAGGTTTTTGGAACAGTGCATCACACCCAAGTACAGCTATCTATTTAAGTGTATTCTACAGTTAGGACAGGAAAATGCACTTTTTAGAACCAGGAGGTATGGATTCTTGAGAGAAAGTGGTATCAATGATTGGCCCTGCTTTGAACCGATGAATTGTCCTACTAAAAATTCGACATCGCTTTTGGAAGAATTAGAAAGTCACTGTCAATTCTGAATTATTGGGAAGATTCTTTGTTCGGTCGATATCCTTTTATTATATAAATAAGGATAACATTTTACAAATTTATTTTGTGAACTAGTTTTCGTCCAGTGACCTCTTTTTTTGAATATTCAATCATGTAACCATGATAATAATCGCTGAAAATATATTTATACCATTGCTCTTTGGGGGTTTGGGTTTAACTATCTGATACCCACCGGAGGAATGATGCGAATGGTATTGTGTGGGTCCAACTCATTCAAGAACGTTATGTTATACAGCAAGACTCGATCAGCTTTTGCACGTGCGTGTTACCATCTCTGATTATCTTTTGCTTCTAAACAGGACATGTCTAGTTATGTCTGTTTTACCCTAGTATTCTTATTAAACAGTTTCTGGTAATATATGGAAAAATCAGCTTGGCACTATAATGTGATCTAATAATTAGACGAAAGGGGAAAAACACAGGTAGGAATATATTTATGTTATGTACAAAGGTCGACTCCACCATGGCAAACAAACTGATGCGTGTGATGAGGAACTTCTTTGCTTTCTAAATGGTTTAACTTTAAAATAAGTTAGATTGAATCCGGCAAAAGGTTGTTACCTCTATGATAAGCCGCAAAGAAATATCCCAACTTTGTTTTTTATGTTCCTCACAAGTTTGAAAATCGATAACAAATCTTAAAGAAAGTCTTTCATCACGTGGTTTTTAAATAACAAGCTTGTCCATCATCATGCGAGAAATTGATGACAAACGTTTTCAAGCCTTTACATCACGTCCTTTTCATTATCAAGCTTGTCCGTCAAAATCCGAGACATTGATGACAAACGTTTTGAAGCCTTTACATCACGTCCTTTTCATTATCAAGCTTGTCGATGAAAACGAGAGAAATTGATGAGCTCCGAATGCCCGAATAAAGTTATTCAAAGTTCTCTGTATTCCAAGACTCTCTTTGGAAAACATCGCGGAAAGAAGACAGAAGAAAACGCATCAAACAACGTCTAAAACAGCAACCAGCCAGTGTCCAACAGGTTAACTGATCAAGGCTTTTAGATCGCGTGGCGTTGACCCATATCCTGCCTAATTAGATTCATTGATTATAAAATTAACATTATTATTAAAGAAGTTCATGTAATAAACTAGCTTTAGGCTGCAATGAGTGTTCTAGTTTATTTAAAGGAAGTCTTACACAATAGTGTACTATTTTTTAGCAAATTATGAATTGATCGGTTGTGTTAATATTAGTTAAAGCAAAATCTATTAAAACACATTTTAAACGATCATTATCATGCAGGTGAAAATAGATATACAGCAATAAGGTATTACATTCAAAGCAGTATATTTTAGAGACTTTATGAAGGAATTAGACTTCTGGTAAGCGCCAGATCTTTATAAAAGATAACGAAAATAGAAACTGAAATTTAGCGTAGTGCTCCTATAAGAATACTTTTAGTGTAATATTTAGCGAGAGGATTGGTATCTAAGTTACAGAAAAGAAAAAGGGATAATGACATAATCTTTGCCTAATGCATTAAAAATCTACTTCAATTCTAACAACATACACAAGAAAGTGAGATCGATATGAGTTCAGCTTGGATAATATCTAGATAGATCACACTTTGCACTTATCTGTGACACTTTGTTTGCTGATTATTTGTACTTGTATCTAAATATTCTCTGTACTAAAGCATAAAACTACGCCAGTCTAGCCAAGTCATACCATCGTGTGGAAGATCTAGATTTTTTCCATGATTATCATATCTTTTGTATCGACCGTTGATAAAGGAAAAAGTTGTTACCATTTGAAAAAGATTGTATTTTCAGCTTTAACTCCATTAAGTTTTTCTGCTGTTGAGTCCTCATCCGTCATGACTTGAGAGCTGTTTAAATATGGCACTGATTGTTTTAGTTTGACACACGAGTGTCAAGCGTGTTTGAACAACATCTCGGGCAGTTATTCTCTTCACGTTCCATGATAACTCTTAGTTTGGATAAACTTTACAGCTCTGAGTCTTTCGAAAACACCGGGATTTTTTTGGTTTTTTTTTTTTTATTTTTGGCTCGACTTTTTTTGTGCAATCGATGTTGAAATTCTGAGCGCATACGGTTTAGATAATCATTGTCATAAAGATGATAGATAACAGAACAGGGCTCTAAAATCTCAATCATGCAGGTTTTGTTAATCCAAGCTAAACATAGCTTTATATTGAATTCGCCTAGAAGAGATAATGAGAAATAGACTGGGAGAAATGATTTCCATCATGAATAAATTATGTTTTATTTGGAAATCTCGCAAAATGAAGCACAATTAATAACTTTGTTCTAGAGATTCGATCCAACACACTTGATACTCCACAATAAGTCATGAATCTCACGGCTTTTGACAAAGTTATCTCTGACTAAACGAGTACACTATAATAATGTAGAGGTTTATAGCTTAGATTTAACCACATTGTCCTGGTGAGGTGAGGCCTTTTGGTAGACATCTCTGATACTCTCAAAATGTCACTGGTCTTTGTTTAACCGAACTGATATAATTGAATGATCTCTAGTTTCTCGTAGAGCAGCTTCGTCCTGTTAATGAAAGGGAGGAGAGGGAGGTAATATTGTTACCAAAGTACAAAATAGTATTCCTACTTATTCGAGTAAATGCAAAAACCGTAGACATTTTTCTGGTTCTGATTTTGAAATTGCTAGTCCTTGTAGTGTTACTAGTGTAGGACTGGAAGGTTTTGAATAAACAAAGAGTAACTCCAAATACGAGTCCATTACGAGTGAGATGTTTTCTCATGTGTCCTCAATGAAATCTCTTGAGCCAGTAACACTCTTGTGAACTTTTTAACTTAATCTCTTTGAAGATCTCTTTTGTTTCCATTTTTTTGACTGTGTGAACTTTCTAGCTAGATGACTATCTCTCTCTCTCTCTCTCTCTCTCTCTCTCTCTCTCTCTCTCTCTCTCTCTCTCTCTCTCTCTCTCTCTCTCTCTCTCTCTCTCTCTCTCTCTCTCTCTCTCTCTCTCTCTCTCTCTCTCTCTCTCTCTCTCTCTCTCTCTCTCTCTTTGTCTCTCTCCCTCTCCCTATCTCTCTCTCTTTCTTCTACGTATGCCCCTAATTATCTTGTAGATCTTGTCGGTATGTACGTCCCCACTTGTAGCTTACGATCAGGTAACAAAGCTTTGCTGTCAGTTCCATGCAAACCATCAAGAAAAGACGGCCATAGAGCATTTGTACAATGTGCACCAGTTGTCTGGAATGCCCTTCCCCTTTCCATCAGGGAGGCGAGTTCTATAAGTCAGTTTAAGACCCTTTTGAAAACCCATTTGTTTACTGCACATGAAGACCTTAATTAGTCTGAGAAATTTGTCTTATTGTCAATGTCTATTCTTATTTTCTTTGTACATGTAACTTATTTATTTTTTCCTCTTCTGTTTGTTTGAATTGTTAATGGACTAGGTTTTAGACTATAGACTAGTGTCACTATGTTAAACGTTTGTAAATAGACTATTGTAAAGAGCTTCGAGCCTACAAGTAGGAAGAGGCGCTAGGAAATAACTTCATTATTATTATTATTATTACGTATGCATGTGTGTTTTATGTATATATGATTGCTGTAATAAGATCTTCTCTGAAATAATTTTTTGGGAAGAACTTGTGTCTAGAGAAACACAGAAAAAGCAAATAAAAAAATTGATGCACAAAATGGATTACATTTATCCAAATTGGAAGAACTTAGCCGATTAGAAGTAGAAAAATTAAGTAGAATCCCAATTTTTTCAAGTTCAAACAATATACGGAAACAAAAAAATACTCCAAAATATAAGATGTTCAGACACAATATTTCATTTTATTTTTTTGGTTCATTGTACATACGAGGAGGTGGATGGTGACATGTAATTCAAATAATCATTTATAAATAACGAGATAACTTGACATCTTTTTAACTTTATTTAATAACTAAAATAATCAAATTTATTGATATGTATTAAAAAGTTTTTGCTTTTGGAGATCTTAGTAGATAAGCTTTCCCAAATCGTTAAGATTCAAGAATTTTGTTTTTTTACTGCAACGGATAATTGAAATTCTTTAGACTTCTGAAGATGTTTGTTATTCAAATAACTGTTTTAAATGCTTTAAGATAAATTGAAATCATTACACTTGTTAATTTGAAAATAGCATTTGAAAGTATATAAAAACTCTAATCCTCCTTATATTCCAAAGTATAAAATATTTCATTTTTCTCCGCGGGGAATCATAAAGACTTCATAAAATCCTCAGAATTGAGAACGGAAGAAAAAAAGTGTGAAAATAGCAATATGTCACGTATATGGACTGTAAAATGCTAAAACTAAAACATCATATTTTGTAAGGTCAAGAGGCTTGTGACTATGATGCAAGTGATAAATTCAGATGGAGAATAGATTCTTTCTTGCCCATCCGTCCCCTTGGAAACTGAGGAAATCAAATAACACGTAATGTTATTCTGCACCTATTAGCCAGCAAACTTTCATAATCAAATAATACTATAGAACCAATAATTTTTTATTAAATGCTTCTAGTTTTCACATAATTTAGTTTCAGCAATTTGAATTGGTTAGTTTTAAAACATTGCAAACACCCTTTCTCTTGTGAAATAACTGTATCATGTTGCTTGAAATTTTGTGAATGAACCCCAGCCTGTAAAAGTATACTTTTAATTCATCCTTGTGTTATCTCCGTATTTACACCGCTATTCGAGAAGTCAGTATTAACAAAGATAATTGCCATTATAATGCCAAATGTTTATTATAATTTTCAAAGGGTTTATAGAAACACCATATCTTTTTGTTTCTATTCTTATAAAATTCAAACAACGAATGGTTTTTGGAGAAGAGCATTCATTGCTGTTTTTAAGATTATAGATGAATTCTCACAAAGACACTCTTGGAGTTTCGGGAAACCGACTTTGTGTTCTCCATTGTGAAACCAACACTAGCGCCTTCTCTAATCCGGTCTCCAAAAGCATTTTCAAGACGCTAGAAATTAGGTTAACAAGTGGGAAGATGAAAACAGATACACTCCAGACATGGGAAAAAAAGGCATTAAGTGATAAAAGCCATCACGTTAGGATCAGGACACAGGGAAATGTATCGCAGAAATTGGTGGTTGATGCGGGCAGGAACAAAAATAAAAACAACGGAAGGAGTCAAATGTTGCATACACGTGTGAGGACAAAACCTTGTTTCACGACCATTCAGGATAAACTTATGTTTTCTACTTTAACTATCAGTAGCGTTTTATATTTGCCTTAAATGTAGCATGTCGAGAGATATATGGAACTGACTTTGCATCATAAAAAACAGTTTCTTAGTACTTGCATTGCAAGCGAAAGATTGTCACCCATTTGATATTAATAATAGTACTGCAACTACATTGTCTATTGCGAATGTACAGTGATAAAGACCATTGCATAGGAATTGAATACTAAGCATGATCGCTTTTAATTGATATGGTCTTTACTTTCTTTAGTCAGGCTGCGTGGGAACAGAGATAGATATCCACCAAACCTGTGCAAGCCAAATATTATTCTTTTTAATGAGTTTTAAGTATGATTAAAAGGAGTTAATTTTAAAATAAATTAGATATGCATGGTAATTGCGTTAACGAGAACCACCCTGTACCTTCTTGTCACTTTGTTCACACAAGGAAAAAACAATTGATATAATCTATTATCTTCTCGATTGCACTGAACCATCCACCCAATGGCTTTTAAGTTTTTTTAAATAAACCTTTTAATGCAACCTCTTCCTCTAGCATTAAAGGCAATTGGATAGGTATCATTACTTCACCTGATAAATTCATAAGTAAATATCTTATTTCTTGATTTATTTTTATTTTTTTCCCTACAGATATCTATTTTGTTGCCGGAAGAGGGCATAAAGCTGTTGGGCTTGGGAAGGGAAGAGATGGCATTGCTAAGGGAGGCATTGCTAAGGGAGGCATTGCTAAGGGAGGCATTGCTCCCTCTTTTCATCGGCTAAGCGTGCGGTGCTCTTAAAAAGAAAAAAAAGCGCTGAACAGATTGGGTTCGCCTTGAGAACCTCAATGTTTCCTTCCTGTCTTTCATTCTGCAATAGAAGTTTGACCGAAACCAAGAACCTGTAATAGGATAGGAATCTTAACACAGCGAATAATACTCTTCTTTCATTTGACTTTGAGAAAATGACATGTGAAGGATATTTAGAGTATTTGATGTATTTTACAACACGGCAATACCATTTGTGAGTCTCTGCCCCAAAGTCACGGTATGGACATTGTTTAGTGATTTCTTTAAATAAATGTCAAAAAAAAAAACAAAAAAAAAAAAACACGAAGTAGCATTATATCACATCTTCGAGGAATATTTAATAAATAGAAGCCAGTCGTTGAGGATGGTTGTTTTTTTTAACTCTGTGGTAACCAAAACAACAGCTATCAACACTATGTAGCAGTTTCGATGGATAGCATTCCGAACTGAGTGTCAACTCTCATGGATGGCTGTTCGAACCGAGTGCCAACTCTGATGGGTGGCTGTTCGAACCGAGTGCCAACTCTGATGGGTGGCTGTTCGAAGCGAGTGCCAATTCTGATGGTTGGCTGTTCGAACCGAGTGCCAATTCTGATGGATGGATGTTCGAACCGAGTGCCAATTCTGATGGGTGGCTGTTCGAACAGAGTGCCAATTCTGATGGGTGGCTGTTCGAACCGAGTGCCAATTCTGATGGATGGCTGTTCGAACCGAGTGCCAACTCTTATGGGTGGCTGTTCGAACCGAGTGCCAACTCTGATGGGTGGCTGTTCGAACCGAGTGCCAACTCTGATGGGTGGCTTTTTGAGGCTTTTGCTATCTCCGATGGATGGATTATAAAGCCGTTTGCTAACTCCGCAAAGTAGCTTTCTCTATATTGTGTACCAAGATTGAGGATAATTATTTTTTGACTATAATTATGTCAACTCTGATCGATTGTTTCGAGTGTTCTTAGCCAACTCCTGTGTTATTAGCTCCATCGCGAACAGATGAAAAGCTTGTTTACACGGCTAATCATGTATTGGATTTGGTCCCCCATCTATGTTCTCATTTTACGCATTGTTTTATGAGTTAAATTAATTATGTAACAACGGGTGCTAGAATCACTAAAGTAGACTGCTACATTTGTGACGATCTGAGGAGAGATCTGAGAATAAAGCATTATAGAAAATATACCGTAAGTAAAAAACAAGGTAAAATGCTAGTTGAAATCTGTAAAACAATTTGATCAGCAAGGTTGAGGGCTTCTTTTCCCATCACCACTCATGTTACAAGACCTGTTGGGTTAAGGTTAGTCACATGAAGGGTATACAATGTTTTTGATTGATAGTGAGGGGTGTAGCTTTAACTTTATAAATTGTTTGTATATTACCGGCTTTGACGGAAACTTTAAACCAATCAGTGGCAATGACTCCACACAATTGACAGCGCCTAGAACTTCCCAACTGAATCCAGCACAAGCATTTGCCGTCTTGTAAGTGGTATGGGTCAACCACATGAACCTGTAGGAGTGGACAATAAATACTCATACTGTGAGATCACAGTGGAATCTATTATTATCTTCATTCTCTATCCCATGTACATCCATGTAAAACAAATTCTAAAAGTTCAAATAAAAGAATTGCCTCTTTAGATGCCTATTATTTTCTCCTGTCATGTTTAACATGTAACATTTTTCTATATTGCCTGTTTGACAAAGGCTGTGGAAGACAAGATAAGATAGTACTTGAAGTTATAAAAAGAAGGCGGGAAGAGTTATATGTTAGATTTTGCTAAAACAAAAAATTTTTGGTACATGAACCAAATACACGAGGGGTTTCAAGAAGTCTTTGGGAAAGGTATGAAGCAATAAAGATAGAGTTTTGTAATTTGACACTCATACTTTTGTTAGTCAACATAGTCACTACGCAGAATTTCACATTTCTGCCTCATCTCTTTAACATTCAAAAGTTTTTGAGACTAAAAGGACTCAGAAGGGCCTCTAACCAATCTTTGATAGCTTCAGTGGCGTCTTCATTGTAATGGGAACTCGGTCTTTTGAGTTAATTTTTAAGATTAAAAATCTGGTGAATAAAGTGGTTGTGGCATCTTTCAAAGTCGCACTGCTTTGCTGCCTGAACTGCTTCTTGTTCCGTGTGCGCAAGGACGTTGTCATGTCGTAGGAGGACTCCATTATGGAATTTTCCACTCCTTTCTCAACAGTTCGGACTATAATTTTATCAGCAAAGGCGAGTGAAGTCTTTGTAGGAATTGTATATTTTCAAGATAGCCAGTCATTATGCCTCGACAATCCGCGAAGCATGAGAGCATAACATTCAACTTAGCTTAATGGTTCTCCTTTGCCTGCTTTGGTGACGGAGAAGAAGGGATTTTTCATTGCATGGGGAACATTTTTTTGCTCCGATAAAAATAATTAATCCATATTGCATCCATAGCCATCATGTTTTTAAAGAAATGTGTTTCACTGGTCTCCATTCAAAAGAGAGTTTTAGAGACTCACTCTCCTGTTTCTTTTCCTCAATGATTAAAAGGGGAGGTAAACCACCTCGAAGAAACCATCTCCATGCTTAGATGGTCATTGAAAACTTGTTTAATTTACCGTGCACTGATTCCAGTTTCACTTGACAGCTATTTGACAGATATGCGTCGATGTTATAGAGCCCATTTATTAACTATTGTAATGTTATCTTCAGTTGTCACAAAGGATGGTGCTTTTTATGATCTTCATTCATCGCCGACATGAATCCAGATTTGAATTTTCTCTCCCAGTATGTCACAGTACTATATCTAGGACATTTGTCACCTTAAGTGTGAAATTTTTTCCTGAAATGAAAGGAAATTTCTTTTCAAATATAAAAATTTGAAAACCAAGCGATATTCAACTGACTTAATGACGCAGCTCTTGCAAAGAAAAACAAAATATTTTTTTTTTTACTTTGGTTTCATAAAACCCGTTAGCAAGTGCCTAATTATGGTCGGACTTTTCTCAAAATTTGCATTTCCGTTCCTAAGAAATGTTTTAAAGGCTGAAAAAATTTCAATATTCTACCACGACTAATTCTTACCCCTAGTATATATACGCGAAAGAATGATAATCTGATTCACCAGGTCAACTATCACAGATGCTCAGAAATTACAAATTGGGTGGTTTTTTTTTTCCTCGCATCTTTCATTGCTCGATCACGAGTTCACGTTGTCAAAGTTAAAAAGATTTAATAAACAATGAAAATTCATTTCATTTCAACATTACAGACGTGAAAATGCATCTCTTACACAAGCAAAAAGCTTTTGTGTTTGTTTGATCTTTAACTGAATTTTTTAAATCTATTTTTCTCTCAAACTTACCATAATTTTGTATTCACCTTCCTCAAGATTTGTAAATGAGACCAACCCATGAGAATCTTGTGAATCAGGCTAAATACAAGGGAAAGAAGAAACCATTTTTTTTTAATCAGTGAGCATACTACTCCTGGTAAAATTTACAATGAAAAAAATATTTGATTTGAATTTTTAAAAAAAAGAAGCTAGGAATGCCCTTCTTGGAAATTGTTGCAGAGAAGTCTCGGATTACTCTCCTGGCAGTTTTTTTTTTAATTAAAGTGCCAATAAGCCATTGTCTTTTAATTTTGAGATTTATTTATGTATGCTGCGTTTCAAAATTTAAGCAGCAGTTTTAAAGTTGTCAGAAATAGTTGTTGATAACTAGATAGATACCAAATAATGAAGTTGTGGCTGTTATTAAAACGTTTGACATGAGAGAAAAAATGATAGGTGTTCCGAGTTTACATTTAATAAAGGAACTGATTTTACAAGGACTGCTGATAGTGTGAGCCTCACTCTAAGTTTTAGCAGTCTAAAAACCAATGATACGCCAAAACGAGAAATCCAATGCCTGATTAGTGTCATAGCACATTCTGAAGATGATGTGCTGTTAATGGGAATAGCTTCTGGCCAACGTGTTATCTATCCATGATGGTTAGGAGAAATGAATAAATGAATGTGAGTGAATCTTTTTTGGGTACAGTTATCTTAGATCCAGGTGAACGTGTATGTGTTTGAAGTTTAGATTGTTGACAAGCAGCCAGACATTCCTTGGTCCATTTGCTAAATTGCTTTTCAAGGCCTTGCCATAAGAACTTTTGTGTTACAAGTTTTACGGTGGACTTGTGGCCTCGATGAGCAAGGCCATGGATGGTGTCGAAAACCTGACGCTAAAAAATCAGTGGAACCAGGGGTCGGGGTTGGCCTGTAGAAATGTCACAGAGGAGTTGCTGCTAGGAACCTTGAATAGGGAAGGGAACAATGTTGCTCTAGGAATAGATTATGCTGCAATGGCAACAGCTCAAGATTCATCAACAGCCATCACTGGCTTCAAGAGTAAAGCTCACACTATCAGCAGTCCTTGTAAAATCAGCCCCTTGATTAAAATGTAAACTCGGAAAACTTTTCAGACCTAAATTATTCGAAGTGGCTCGTTTGTCAGTGCGGTAGGTCAATTTTTTTTATGACTTCATGAGTCTTAATGATACATAAATATTTCTCTCTATTTGAAATAATAAAAACACAATTAGTTCAACATTATATCTTTTCTTTCATCTCTAAAACCACCTAATGTACGGTAATAAAGTTTACATAATTTTAATGTGCAAATATCATTCGCGAATATGAGCGAATATGAGCAATATAATTGAGTTCCTCAATTCTTTATTGCCAGTATGAATTTAATCCAGATAAGAACTAATGAGGAAATAAGGAGCATGCAATCTGCAATAAGATCTAGATATGTAAGCACAGTTGCAACGCATAAATTGTTCTCGTGTAGACACTTTTTACCACATATTTTACAATGAAAGTATTTTAAAAATTGTGTATGAATATGCCAGATTTCTTAGACATACTTTCAACTCCTATAAGAAGCAGCAGTAGTTATTGGTTGTGATAACAGATGCGGGAGCAGCAGCAGCAGTAGTAGTATCAGTAGTAGTAGTAGTAGTAGTAGTAGTAGTAGTAGTAGTAGTAGTAGTAGTAGTAGTAGTAGTAGTAGTAGTAGTGGTAGTAGCAGCAGCAGCAGCAGCAGCAGCAGTAGTAGTAGTAGTAGTAGTAGTAGTAGTAGTAGTAGTAGTAGTAGTAGTAGTAGTAGTAGTAGTAGTAGTAGTAGTAGTAGTAGTAGTAGTAGTAGTAGTAGTAGTAGTAGTAGTAGTAGTAGTAGTAGTAGTAGTAGTAGTAGTAGTAGTAGTACGTGCATTTGCTACTGCTGCTGCTAATACTACAAACAGTAGAGATAGTAGTACTTGTAATAGTAGTAAAAGTAATTGTAGTAGTACAAGCAGTAATTTGTAGTAGTAATAATGCGGTTGCTGCAGAAAAAAATTCGTTAATTTATATCTTATATTTTTAAGATTACCTTCCATTATTGATTTATTATGATGAATGCAGAATCAAGAAATTGAGAGAGTTTTAATATGTGCACATTCTAGAAGATTTAAAGGAGACTATGGAATAGACTCATGATAAACCAACAGCAATTAAGATACAGTTCTTTAAAAAATCAAAAGAACTTCAAAACTCTATTCTTTGTTGATTGACTAACATCAGTTTTAAATTACATCTTTTGGGCTTATGCATTTGGTCAGCATTATGGGAGCTAGTAAGACAGCGCAAAATGTGAAAAACTATTAATAACATAAAGTTCGTTGCTTAAATAAGTTAAACTACACTACTTTACTAAAATCTTAGTTGTCCATATTACCTGTCATAAAGTTCTATAAAATATGAGGTCTCGTACAGTTTAAAGACAAAACACATCAGTGAATTTGGCATCCAGGTTGATATGTTTCTGAGGCAGCCTATTTACATAGTTGTGATTATTTTACTATTTTTTTTTCCTCAGATTTACATTTATACTTAGACAGGAAAAATTTATAAGCAGAAAATGGAATGTATAAGAAAAGTGAAACTAAAGCTTCGGATCGGTTGAAAAAATTTTTTCTAGCTTTTCACAGCTACCTTAACCCAAAATCTGAGCTAGTGGTGATAATCTGCATTATAGTGTTTCTCCATTCTCTTAAACTCAGCAAAGTGGTATACACTTATCTATTTCACTGAGATTATCCCTGAAAGTCGATACTTCTGGTCTCCACTTGTTCAGAAAGAATGAAGCAAACCCAAATGGCATGAACAATGTCATGACATACAAGTATGTAATTTGATTAAAACAGATAGTGGCCAGGCATTTAAAATGAAATTGTTGCTGTGTAACATCAGCACTTTTGAGCCGCATGTTATAGTGCTTAGATTTCTAAATTTGTAATCTCACACTGTCACTTTCAATCTCAACTTATATTGATAGGCCCTCTGAAAGCAATCAACAAATTATAATATGACCATTTATTTAAAAGGGACCTGACAAAACTGTGTGCATAAAATATGAATATATACATGTACCGGCACTATAACTCTGTATCTAACGGTGCCGCCTCGAGTGATATGATGTTTTTAAAAAAATGTGTATGTTTTATCTAACAAAGAAATGATATTTGATTTTTTACTATGAAATCAGCGTACGGCTACTCTGTAATTTATAGATGCACCACATTTTTTAACTGCTGAACAGGCATTTTCTCGAAATCTGTAACTAACATTCTAATTACCTAATTACCTACACTTCCTTTTCTGCCAATTATACTTTTTATTTTCAAACTCTGATTCTGCACCATGCATTGCGTTATAGTTTTTTTCATTTCTTTTTTCCTCCAGACCTGTGTGTAAAGGAAAGAAAAGGCAGTAACAGTTACTGTTCCCATCGCTGCTTTAAAATCTTATTGACTGTATGGGTTTCAATCAGCAGCTAATATCTTTTATCACATTCAAGAGAATTCTCCATATTTTAGAGCACGTAAAGTAGGAAAAAAGACATGCAAATTTCACGCATTTTCTCTCTCCTTTTTTTAAAGCTACTGAAAATAATGTAGGCGTGTCATTGGAAGTTTCAGGCTTTAAAAAACTGACTGTAATATTTCTCAGAAATGCAGGCCTTGATCTTGCTTATCTCAAATTTCATCTTTTCTTTAAAATTGTTAGAATTTTTTTTTCGTTATTTTTTTTAAAACCATAACGAATGTTTTTGCGGATAATAAATATGCAGAGGACCTCCGAAAATAAACTGACTCTGCCTTTAGTTTTTAACAAATAGTGGGTAGTCTTTTTATGCAAAGTATGTGCATTGTCGGCTAAGTACTTAGTGTATAAAAATTTTTGTGATTTTTTTGTGATTATAAAAAAAAGTTAACGTTAACATTGAAATATTTCTTTAAAAACATTGTGACTATGGATGAGACATGAATTGATCGTTTTAATCCAAAACAAACAATTTCCTCATGCAACAGGAAATATCTTCATCTCCTTCTGAAAGATGACAAAAGTGATACTATCACGTGGAAAGGTCATATTGTCTGAGATTGTGAAGATATCATATTGCTGACTAAATGAAACTTGACAAATCGTCATAGGAGACTACAGCTTGGATTTGCTGCTAAAATTACGGTTAGAAATGGTGAGAAAAGGGCGTGGAAAAATCATCAATGGGGTCAACTTACAAAGCCCTTGAGCACATGACACAACAAGCTGTTTAGGCTGCCACACCCAGCTTATTCAATAAACTTAGTCCTCTCACACTTTTGTTTGTTGCCGAATCTATAAAAAAAAATCGTATAAAGGACGCCATTTCCATGATAACGAGGAAGTATTTGAAGACTTTTGAAGACTGGTTGGGGGCCCATTAAGGGTCTTTTAGTATCAAGGAACTTTGGAGGCCAACGAAAAGTGATTGAAATGTGTGGTTCTACGTGTTGGCAATGTAGAGCAATAAAAGTAAGCGTGCTCAATTATAGAGGTCTATCTTTATTCTTTATTTTGAATCTTCCCCCTCGTATATATCAGAAGGGGTTTAAATTTATAAAGATTTGAAAAGTATATGAGCAACCTGGATTGAACCATTTCAAAACAGCTGCAAAAGAAACGAGGCAACATAAATATGGTTGCACACTCGGAATGCTGCAAATTTCATGGAATCCAAAGAATTCAAACGAAAGTTTCCAGGAAGCTGATACAACAAGATCGCTCGCTTATAAATAGAATACGGAAACGCCAGGTCATTAGACTATAAAATTATGATGATGAGAGACACAAGAATATCCTGTGACAACTGTAATGATTTAAGGAAAACGCAACGAAGAAAAAAAGCTAGAAAAGTCGTTGGATGGACTAAGAAAATATCTAGATGTGGGACGAATAACACATGCTCTAAAAGCGACGTGGCAGGTCATGATAGCTTACACTAAAGAGCAGGGCACCTGACTGGTTGATTTATTGATGAGTATAGTATAGCAACATGCTATTGTTGCAAAGTTGTTTTTTCTTCAACGTAGATGTTCATTCAAACGGGGAATTGCGCTTCTATCTTTTCTAATGGTGTGTGCCCTTCTACCTGCGCAAACTGAAGGTTAGGTGAATTCAGCCCTTTCAGTTTAAACAAAGCTAAATCAATTAAAAAGTATCTCATCTTTTTATGTCTGTCAATATCTTGAAAAACTACCATTTTGAGTCAAAACGAGCATCAAATAGGATCTAGTATTTAATACCTTTGAGAAAAAAACAATCACAACCCCAACTCCCTATCAAAAAAGGATAAAAAGAATAAAAGTTTAGAATAATTGAAATGTGATATGATAGTATCTGATCTTCATGGCATGTTTGCAGCCGTTCATTATTAATGTCAGGTGACATGTGAACTGCCAAGATTTGGAATATCAAGCAGTTTTAGCTTTCTAACTGAACTCCACTACTCTTTTCCCTTTCAAACAAAAAGACGAGATACACTATTCAAATGGCATGAGGTTTTGCAGCTTTTGTCTCTCTTTAATGGGTCGACGCGTTTTGACATCTTGGAGCGCTTTCAGAAAGAATTTGAGAACAGTAAAATCTAGATAGATGTATAAATCTAGACTCAGCTTATAGCATGCGGATCTAAAAGTCTGAATTTAATCTGAATATGTATTTCATACTTAAGAGAAAATAAATAAGATAGCGTAGACATGAAATTCGACACATTAGAAAGTATTGAAAACATAAATTATAGATTAATAATATAAAAAAATATATATTCAACCACCAGTTTGCTTGAACTTTTGTTGTTGTTATTGTAATTGTTTTGTGCCGTTTAAATAAAAAATAATTATACAGATAAAAAACTAGTATGAAATCCTTTACGCTTTACATTGCTGCGGTTAAAAAATTAAGGACAGTTTGACCCATATAGATGCCTAATATTTACAGGATTTTTGCTTAGCACCCCGTACCATTCCCATATTTCAGGTTTACGTCAAATAGAATGATGTTTGATATACATAATTCATCATTTGTCACTACTCTGCTGAATCGGTCCTAAATATTACAGCATATTTAAAAGATGGGATATACCATCAAAACATTTAATTGATAAACTTATACACAAACACAGCATTTTAGTTCAAAGTGTTCTAACTCAACCAAAAATTTTTTCGATCAAAATATTTTTTTTTTGCGAGAATCTTCCTTGCTTTTACACCACATGCAGAGAATACTACTGAAATGAAACTTTGGTTGGATTCTGGCGATGTTCATGCCAGTTGCCCACGCCATGACAGACAATATCTTATGGCGCCAAAATTTACGGAATGGTATGAAAAGTTAAATGATATTTTTGATCATGTTGAACGCTGAGTTTTCATGCTTATTTAAATATTTTCAACAAAACAAAAGGCAATGCAACGATTAGCGTTTTTTGATGCACGGGTAAAAAGTCCCTGTTTTTAGAAGGAAGGTACCTAACAAATAACAGACGGCTGGGAGGCATCTCTGCATCTTAATATTATCCAAGCGAAAAAAATTCATTTGGTAATTCTTGATTTAGCTCTTTAATTCTTAATCTACCCCCACTCATCAATCACCTTAACAATTGGTACCAGGTAGCCCCAGTAGCTTCATGATGCAGATTTTACATAAAACTATAATCATAGCTATTACTAAGTAGCAAAAAGCAAAAGCTCTCTTGTGCAATCAAATATAATTATCCAATGAATAGATTATTTACAGGTGGCTTAGTGACAACTTGAGTACCACTCACTTACACTTTATTGTATGAATTTACAAATAAGAGTGAGTAAATCTTGTTTGCCTGTTCTTTATAAGGCTTACTGGCTCGATGTAGAAAATTGTCTTGAACTTCTTGTGCTCATCAATGCTGCGCTTGAGCAGTATTACGTTAAACTGAGTGAAGTTAAAACGTGACGTAGAGTGAGAAATTTTGACTTCTATTGCACCTTCCTTACGGCTTCGGGCACTCACAGATGGTACCCAATTTGATGGATCCGAGTATGCAAAGAAAGTAAAAAAAAAGCATATTTCTAAACAAAGACTATAGCATTATTTGAATGTGTGGCATCCTTTGACATCAGTGTTAGACTCAGCTTTTATTGTTTTTTTTTCCTTTTTTTATTACAAACATATTTCAATAGCAGTTACTCTCCGTGAAGAAGTACTATCAGCCATGCAATCAAAAATACTTACAGTAAATGTAAGCATTCACAGATTACATATATACATTTATTAATGATTATCTTGAGGATTTTTTAAATGAATTTATTTTCTTTTATTCTATTTAACAATGGTTAATGTTAAAAAATTGTTGTTGGAAAAGAGAATATATTCTAGGAAACTGCATGTGAGGAAAAAAAATCCATATCAATCTAAAGTTGACTTTGCAAATTATGTAAAGTTCAAATTACCTTCCACTATTGCAGAACCTGCTGTCATTGTCAATGACATAAAGTTTGACTTTTTCTGGCTTTCCACTAAATTTTCAGGTGGTGGCATACTGCACACTTTCACCACATAATTCTCTCTCGGGCTCAAAAATGGAATATTGTACTGAAAACGTAACTGTTTCAAATAAAAAAAAAGAAATGGAAATCCATAAGGTTGGGAAGCAAATAACATAAATTATACGTGTTGTACATTATCAGGAAGGGCATGCGTTAAGGAACATAATATGCAAATATGATATTGCATTAATATTTTATGCTTTTAATTTTTTTTTCAACTAAATTGATTTTTTGCAGCAAAAACCTTGGACAACCCCTATTACCTGTAGCTAGAACAACGGAAAAAGTTTAGTTTTCATAAAAAAAAACTTGCAAATTTCTAACTCAAAGATAAAAAAATATACAATTCTTAATAATTTACGCAAAGAAAACACACTTTAGGCTCAAACATATATACTTATTTTTACATAAATTGCAATACTTTATCACGTTGATTTTTCTACATGCTTTGTACGTTGTGGAAATAATCAAGATTTGAGGTAATGATATATATATATATATATATATATATATATATATATATATATATATGTATTACATTGAAGTGTGTTGCATCAATATGTAAATTCGTGATAACAGTAAAATTTTTATGAGCCACTTGAAATCAATAAGGAATATGTTTATGAATCAATCTTGGTAAACCAGACAGAGAGCTTTGGCTTGTTCAGTTTTATATGACATTAAGAGTATAGTAAATTTTCTCGCTTAAACAAAAAAAAAGGGTAAAAAATAAAATTCTGGCTTCAATGTGTCCTGAGTCCTCAACTTGAAGTTTATTAAAAAAAAAGGTCATGAAGTAGTGTATTTTTACTTAATGCGCTAAAGCTCAAATCTTAATATATCTCTTTTGTGTCTCAAACATCATGGTCCATTTGCCAATTATGTTTTAAATTCAATTTTCTGACACTTAACTTACACTTAACTTAACTTCTTTAAAACATTTTGAAACCAAGCTACTGTAAAATAAAATATTGATATCTAAATTTTGCACATGATCAGGAATGGTAGAAAATAAGGAACAATAAAAAATCTAAATACACGTATCTCAAGGAGACCGTTTTTTTACAATCTAAAGCAGCATCTTTGATTTTTCTTTTTTATGGCTCAAACTCTGTATGGCAATTTAAGTAAAAAGATGCGTTTTCTCTAAAGCAATTCCATCCCTAGAGCTCTAAATGGCAATATTTTCTCCACGGTATTGTTAGATTGCAGAACCTTTTTGCTTAACAAGTTTGTCCTGCTAGTATCAAGCTGTAAGAGCGTGCATCACACTTCGGCACTGTTCTCCCAAACCAACAAGTAACCTTTTGCTGTTTTTCCTTGACAAACCTGGATTTAAAGTTGGGAGGGAATAATAGAAAGAGAGCAAAGGAAATGGAATTATTAAGCAATTTCAATTTTTATTACTTTTTAAGAAAGCTTTGCATTTTTTGTTTTGTAACAAAGGCCTTTTATTTTCTTTAAATTAGTATTTACAACTTATATAGTGCTCGTTTTTATCTAAGATATTTTGTAGTTGACAACTTTTGTCTAAAAAGTCACGAAATCGTGTCTAATTTATAGCTTTCCCGCAATCTATTAGAATAAAGAATTATCTTATTGTTCTCTTTTTTTATCAAATTCATTTCACTGGAATGTATAGGCACCTATTTCTGATACAGCTTCAAATTATCCAGAATAGTCTTCAAGCTTCCATTGACCGTAAAATTTTAAAAAGTATTTAAAAAATTAATTTGCTCCTAATTAAAAAATAATTGATTAAAGAGAAGAGAAGGGCATAGTGCACTTTAGAGAAGAACTGTTCTTCTTCATAAAGTAGAAAATTGAACATTTTTGATAAACAGCAACAAAGTGGAAAGCATAAGAAGCCTTAAAAGTATTGAGATCCATAATCTGATACTGCGCTTATATGAAGCAGACTTAAATGGCTCCAAAATTGAATGATGCTTTTTTAGATATGACGATATTTTCAATATTGGTGTTTCCCAAATTTGCCTAAAGCTCCAGCGGTAAAAAAGGCAAGAAAGAAATTAAAGCAACACCAAGTTTATTTTACATTTAAGACAATCGTGATGTTCATTGAAGAAGAAAAAGATCCGAAGAAAATTATCTGACAAGTTGATATTTTCAAGGTGGTACATGTATTGTACAGAGTAAGGCACCGATTAATTGTCGGTGAAGAACATAACTGTGTATGATCAAGGCTACAAGATCGTATGAAACTTGGCTGTAAAACGTGCGATCAAATTATGCTTTCTAAATCTTATCGAACGCTTTGCAAAAAAGTATTTCATAATTAATTTTTCTTTTTCAAACCGATGATTGAAAATTTGAATATAGTTTATTTAATATTTATGAATACTACTTACTGTCAAGAGGAGAACTCCAATTGACGTAAACTGATGGACCAAAGTATAATATGTAACTATAATATTCTCTTACTGTCAAGAGAAGAACTCCAACTGACGTAAACTGATGGACCAAAGTATACTATGTAAGTATAATATTCTCTTACGAAGGGCGTAAGATCAAGTGACGCTGGCCTCTGAACAGAGCAATCATCATCACTAAGAGAAAAGCCAGCTGGCAAATCTGATCGGTTGAAGTGCTTTAAAAAAGGCTTGCAATCTGAGGAGAAAATTCATGACCAGCTTCTGCTAAATATGCCCTTGTTACGTTACATATTCATAAGATCGCTTTTTGGACATTTTGTTTGTCAAATATTCTTTATTTTTTAAAATACATAAAATACATAAATTTATGGTACCACTACGCTGCCTGATGTTAACTATGAATGCTATTGTTTAACATTTTGACGATATTTTCGAAAATTGAAATGTTGTGTGTAAGCAAAAAACAGACTTAAGCTGATGCTTGTAAAATAAAAAGTGCAGGTGACTCAGTAAGACGCTTGAAAATGTCTGTTGTGAGATAAATTTCGAACAGGGGACATATTCCATCGAATCATTCATAATGATATTGATTGCGGAAAAAGCGTTGAATCAATCAAGTTCTATTCTGTGCACTTTAGAAAACAATTTGTCTCACCTGAGTCTTTGTACTCCTTTAGGCAGAGATTTTCAATCTATAAATAAAACATTTTATCAAAAGATGTAATTGAACAAATTGTTTGGCAAGATTATTTTTGACATTGACAAATAAAAATTTAATCTACATCAATATACTTAAATAAGTTTTATTCACTGTTACCATAAAAGAGTTCATTTGCCAGTAATTCCAGTAAAGGTACGTGTACTTATAGCACGTTTAAATTAACTTGCTAGAACGTTCCTTGTAGGTACAATTGAACTAGAGCTGAATCTCGTTTAAAAGGCAAGATTTTTATGTGCTCAGTTCAGACTGCATTACTCCATCTCGATTTCCCTGGTTCTTTAGCTATCCTCAAACGCTGACACAATTATTGATTCTCAACAGGGGGATTACAGGGGTACTAGTACATCTAGTCCTCTGGCCTCTCTCAGCACCTCCTGATCCCACGAGAAAGTGTAAAATAGAATGAAGTTTAACGGGGAGAGTTTTGTGAATTGAGGGTCAAATTTTCCCGGAGCATTTAAGACGGTAGCTTGAATAGATAGATCATATTATATAGAATTGTTTTTGCTCTTTTTAAAGCATAACAAAGCATTGTTAAAATTCACAAAACGAAAAACGAGACTTTGAAAGAATTATTTAATTGTGCATAGGATCTTTCATACTTTCCATTATCTACTCTTTCAAGATCAGCCACCGAACAGCGACTCGACTGGACAATGGAAGATGGGCGAAAGTCACCAGCACACACTAGCCCACACATGTGCCTTCCATCTTTAAAATTGATGTTCTTACCGATAGCAAGAAGTCAAGAAAAACCAATAGAACTCTTTGCTTTAAGGTTTGCTTGTGCCAGAGAATTCGCACTAAACTCAGTTTGTCCTATTGTCTTCTGTGGTGCTCTGATTTTATAGTACACAGAAGTAGAAGCAATAGATGTAGATATAAGAAGTTTCCAGAGGAGAAAAGGTGAGCCCGGAGTAAGAGTGTAGAAGAATATGACCTTTCTACACTTCAAATACTCCATTACTGACCTAGAGACATGACGTCACAATCCCGCCAAAGATTGTCATCCAAGACATCATAATGGTCGGATTGGCATAAGCAAACCCAACCACTACCAACACAAGAAGAAGTAGAAGAAGAAGAAGAAAAAGAAGAAGAAGAAGAAGAAGAAGAAGAAGAAGAAGAAGAAGAAGAAGAAGAAGAAGAAGAAGAAGAAGAAGAAGAAGAAGAAGAAGAAGAAGAAGAAGAAGAAGAAGAACAAGAAGAAGAAGAAGAAGAAGAAGAAGAAGAAGAAGAAGAAGAAGAAGAAGAAGAAGAAGAAGAAGAAGAAGAAGAAGAAGAAGAAGAAGAAGAAGAAGAAGAAGAAGAAGAAGAAGAAGAAGAAGAAGAAGAAGAAGAAGAAGAAGAAGAAGAAGAAGAAGAAGAAGAAGAGTTCTGCGTTATGTCTCCATCTGGATGCTTATAATCTTCAATCTGATATCATGATCAGTTTTAAAGAAATGGAGAGCATTTTTGAAATTCGCCCTCCCCTCCCCCAACAAAAAAAAAAAAAAAGAAAAACCAAAATCATGGTTTTTTTTTAAATCAAAATGTCAATAGAATATTTATATCAATTAACGTTTCACTTGCTTCACTTAGTTGTGCAATTCCAATGCATTAAGTGAGAAGTATGGTCTAAACTTACAAAAAATGAATTGACAATTTGAAGAAGAAATGATAATATTTCTGGTAATTAAAAAAGGTAAAAGTAAGTTATGACTTAGGGAAGAAATTTTAAAACATACTGCTTTTTCAAGTCTCGAAGCTCGCAAAGAGCTTGACTGGTCTAATGCTTTACCAAAAGATGTGTTCCTAACAACTCCAAATCTTGTACTCGAATCACACATATCTTCTACGTTCCTTGCTGTCACAATCCTCGTTTAACCTGTTCTTTCAGTTCTTAGTCTCTGTACCTCCTGTGTGTCTGTAGGGTTTTGTCCTCCAAACTGTTTTCCTTGTAGCCTTCTTCTCTTCTTGCTGTGCTGTTAACAAGTCAAAGAGTTCTAAGCCTGTCCTCCATCTTGTCTAAAAGTTCTGGCTTTTGTCTCCATCTGGATGCTTGTAGTCTTCACACCTGATATCATGATCTGATTTCTTTCAAGAAATGGAGAGCATCTATGTTATGCCAGAAAAAAAACACAATAAAAATAAACAAGATCGGAAATCCTTTTGCTGTAAATATACTTCAATTTTTTTTTTTAATTTATATGGAGAAAAATTGTTTATATACATTTAATTTCCATTTGCTTAAACTTGTACAATTCCAGTTCGTTGACTGAGATGTATTGTTTAATTATTTCAAAAATAAATTGACAATTTGAAGAAAAAAATGATGATGTTTCTACTAATTAAAAAAGGTAAAAGAAATTTATGACTTACGAGGAAATAATAAATACTGCTTTTTAAAGTCTATTTGCAAGGAAAGAAGGTAATTGGTCTGATGCTCTGCCAAAAGATGTGTCCGTCATGTCCGTCACAACTCCCAACTCTTGTGCTCTTCCGTCTTGTCTTAATGGTCCACTAGTTCTGCGTTATGTCTCCATCTGTATGCTTGTAATCTTCAATCTGATATCATGATGTGATTTTAAAAAAAGGAGAGCATTTTTGTTATGCAACTCCAGTTCTTCTACTTGATTCACACATGGCCTCTACGTTACTTGGTGTTATGATTCTTATTCAACGTGTTCTTTCAGTTCTTAGTCTCTGTACCTCTTGTGTATCTGCAGGGTTTTTTCCTCCAAACTGTTTTTCTTCTTGCCTTTCCTTCTTCTTGCTGTGCTGATAACAAGCCAGAAAGTTCCAACGCTCTCTTTTCCGTTTTTTCCTAAATGGTCCACAAATTCTGGCTTTTGTCTAATGTAGGGAATGATCAGTTTGGACTAAACCAGATCCTAATAATAAAAAAATAAAAGAAGTGTAACATCACTTGTAGTAATCATGATCCCGTCCATCCTGTCTTGATGGTCCTACTAAACCAGATCCTAATAATTAAAACAATGAAAGAAGTGTAACATCACTTGTAGTAATAATGATCCCTTCCATCCTGTCTTAATGGTCCTACTAAACCAGATCTTACTAATAAAAACAATGAAAGAAGTGTAACATCACTTGTAGTAATAATGATCCCTTCCAGCCTGTCTTGATGGTCCCACTAAACCAGATCCTAATAATAAAAACAATGAAAGAAGTGTAACATCACTTGTAGTAATAATGATCCCTTCCAGCATGTCTTGATGGTCCCACTAAACCAGATCCTAATAATAAAAACAATGAAAGAAGTGTAACATCACTTGTAGAAATAATGATCCCTTCCAGCCTGTCTTGATGGTCCCACTAAACCAGATCTTACTAATAAAAACAATGAAAGAAGTGTAACATCACTTGTAGTAATAATGATCCCTTCCATTCTGTCTTGATGGTCTCCACTAAACCAGATCCTAATAATTAAAACAATGAAAGAAGTGTAACATCACTTGTAGTAATAATGATCCCTTCCATCCTGTCTTGATGGTCTCCACTAAACCAGATCCTAATAATTAAAACAATGAAAGAAGTGTAACATCACTTGTAGTAAAAATGATCCCTTCCATCCTGTCTTGATGGTCTCCACTAAACCAGATCCTAATAATTAAAACAATGAAAGAAGTGTAACATCACTTGTAGTAATAATGATCCCTTCCATCGTGTCTTGATGGTCTGGTTTTGTCTCCATCGTGATGCTTGCTCTCTTCAAACCTGATATAATGATTGTTTTATTTCAAGAAATGGAGTGCACTTTTTTATGCACAAAAAAAATTATATACAAGCAGAAGTCTGACATTTTATTGTGCCTGCAAATAGAATTGTTTAAAGAAATATTGGGGCCAAGATTTTAAAATATGTTTAATTTTAATTTTCGTTACCCAGTTTTATAATTTAAACTCTTGATTTAAGCAGTTTCGATTGAATGGGTAAATAATGTCTTAACTTTATAATAAAAAGTGTAAAAAAAAATTCAACATAACTTATAGTAAAAAGAGAAGAAAAAAATCACGGTCTCTGCAATTAAAGGTGCTAGGGAGAGAGCATTTTAAAAGACATAAAATTTTCCTATTGAAAAGAATACCGTCTCTTAACTGTTTGATTAATGTAAACTTGATCGGTTCAACGCTCACGCTCACCAAAAACTGTGTCTTTTTCCATTTGAGAAAGCGTCCTTGTTCTTTGTGTTTAGATTATCATCCTGTCGCTTGTTTGACAAGAAGGCTGTGTGCCTATTAATCAAAGGGAGATAATTTAAAATCGGGCTTACTCCATGCGACAAAAAAAGAGTTACTTTTCTTGAGACATGCTGAAAACCAAAATAATTTGTTGTTTTTTCGCTTTTTTAGTATGACTTAAAATAATATATCTTGAAGAAAATGTTGCACACTCTTTGCCCTCTTCTACTAAAACTATGATTTAAACTACTCATATTATATCTATCATTACTACCGCTACATTATTCCTTTTCAAAATAATATACTAAAATTAAAATAAAATGTAGTTCTCATTAAAATATTAAGAAGTGCATTGAAATTGAAATATACACTATATTTAAAAAGAAAGAAAATAACATTACTCATTAGAAGAGGATACAAACTGTTAATAAGCAAACTATTGCATTTACTTGTTAGACTGACTTCTCTTGCCTTTTTCCTCCTTATTAGACTTTGCGTGCGACTCCGCAAGCCACCGTGGCTGCATTTATATCTCAACTGCGTCTACCACAGAGATTCCGTTTCATGCTGAGACTACCATTGTGATTGATAGTGTCACTGCTGCATCCTAATCTTGTTGTAAAGAATTAGGAATAAAGAATCAGATTGAAAAACCTAAGAACTAATGAAATTAAATGAAATTCAACAATTAGAATAATGACAGTACTTACAATACGGAATAAAACAATATAAATGTCAGTTATAATAAATATTATTATTAATACTAAAACCAAAAAATCATTATGATATGAAGTTTTACTGATAAATTTAGCCTTTTGTGGCTACGCAGCCTCTCACTGCGTAAAATTCTTCACGAGTTGAAGTTAATGGAAATAAAATGTTTCATCATTATTCTTTCGGCAGTTTTTACTTTATTTATTTCCACGCATCACCCCCATACATCAGAGTAAGCTCTATATAAGATTAAGGAACTCTTTCACTGATAGCTGTGAGTTAATGTTCCTCCCATTTAAAGTAAGGGTTATGTTAAAATCGTTTTTCCAATACCACTAGAGCCATTAAAAGTTCGGTTTTTTTTTCAATACCACTAGAGTCAGCAGCAGAAACATTGAGTCTTGAAGAATCATCTAATAGCACATTGATGTTGAAAATGCATATATTTGCAAATTTCTCTATCACATTATAGCCGTTTGTTTTTAGCTGCTTTATTTAAACTATCAATGAATTTGTAGTAAAAAAATATCGCAGTTGATAAAAAAATAACAATAGAGCTTTTTAAAACGATCTGCGGTAACCCAATTCTACAGAGGTGGCAGCTTACGTTAGGAGATCAGAAGCAACATGGCTATTTCTCCTAAGGCTTTTTTAAAAAAAAACATCTGAAAAAGACGAACACCATGTAAAAAAGTCTTAAATTTTTTAAAAAATCATTGAATTTTCTACGTAGCTTCGAGCCAGCGACTTTATCCCTGACACTAGACATCGGTACAATGCTAGAGAAAACTTGTGGTGAATTCCGGGAAAAAGTAAAAATAATAGTCAGAAGGGTCAAGATCTGCACTATGTGGGTGTAAGATGGGAGGGAGGGGGAGGAGAACTCTATCTTGCCCTTTGAGTGTAGCGACTTGTATAAGGACGTGTATTGTCGTCCTGGAAACCAAGATGTTTAGTTTCAGTGACAACTCGATAAAGTCTTGGTTTAGTCTGTGAAGACGTTCAACACACTGGTCGGAAATAAGTGTTTTTTTTTTCTCTTCTAGAACTCACTATCTTTTTTATTGTGTATTACATAGATTTAAAGCCAGTAGCAACAACTGAAGGCGAGTCTGGTCATGAGGTTCTACATTTTCTGATACATTGTGCTATGGACACTATTGACAACCCAGAAAATGGTTTATCAGATTATGCTTATCATTCTATTCTTGACATGTCTATAACTGATTTAGTTCCAGTAGATATGAACTTTGTAAATGAGAGGGAAGCGATAGGTGATAATGATGACTTTCCAGAAATCAGGGTTACTAGTGGGGAGGGTTCGCATAATTTACTTCATGAGATGGTTGAAGAAGTGAACTCAGTTAGAAATAATGATGTCCATAGCGTTGAGGAGTTCCAGGAAGAAATGGTTGGCGCAGAGAGTACTGAAACAGCTTGTGACGGCAATGTTGAGGGAAGACGGAAAGTGAAGCTCGGAAAGGAAGGTTGGAAAAAATGTACAAAAAAAGACTTCGCCAAGAAGGAAAAGAGTACATCGGAAGAACACTGGGTGCGACCAAAGTTGTAGCGGAACCAAAAGATGGACATCAGTGGATCAGTGTAAGGGCCAGAAGCCAAGCAAAAACAGGTGTAAAGACATAACTGAGGAGGAGCGAAAATCAATTTTTCAACGTGTATGGAGAATGACGTGGGAATAAAAGACAATTTTTGTTCTTGCCATGTCTGAAATGAGCGCTTGCAAGAGAAGGCGAGCAAGTGAGACTAACTTCAAGAAAAAAGTTTCCAACCAATATTTTTGCAAATAGATGGTGAAAGAAAGAAGGTTTGATTCAACTTTTTTTTGGCCACAACAGCTCTGACAGAAAGTTGGGTTAGAGATGTCCTGAAGAAACATCAATAGCCAGACGAACAAACTGAATGTGAAAAATCTAAAACGAGCCAGAATGTGAGTGAAAGGAAACAGCAACTCAAGAATTTCTTAATTGCCTTGCCAAAGATGGAGTCGTACTATTGCCGAAAGAGTTCAATGAAATTGTATCTTGAACCAGTTTTTCACAGTCTTCTTTCTGTCTGCAGGGTGTACTCAGACTCTATTGACAAACCTTTGTCCAGGACAGTTTTTGAGAACGAATTTAACGATATGAGTCTGTCTATTTTCCGCCCGAGAAAAGACCAGCGTTTGTTTTTCGTCTGAAGCAGGTAACACCAGTGAGCAGATTTACAGAGAGCACAGGGCAAAAAAAGAAAGGCACAGCATCAGCATTGTACTACAGAACAAAACTCTGTGTACATAACTGCACTGTTTTTTATCTTAAAACTAAAGATGTATCCTGTTACATATGGAATGAGAGTGAGGGAGGTCTTACAGCAAATGAATTTGCCTCATGTTTGATTGACTTTTGGAGAAATCCTTTATAAATTAAAATTTGATGATGAATTGTCCACCTTGCCTTTGCGGAGAAATGAGTCGACTCAGATTGTGAGCGAACCATCACCTCTGTATGACGCAAGACTGAAAGTCTCAGAGACCAAGTTTAAGCACTTGCAGGAGTTAAAGTATGTGATCCATGCAGATCATCCTCAATTTTATGATAGTCTATCACATTAAGTATCATACTCTGGTGTTGGTCATGGTAGCCTAGCAATCTCAACCTTGGTTTTTCAATTTAAACATTCATGCGCTTAAATGTTAATAATGAAAAGAGGGTTCAGGAAGATTAGATTGAACTTGATGACAAAAGGTTTAACCATGATTGTCTGTCATTAATGCTAGGCCTATATCCTCAGTATTTGATTTAAAAGAGATTTAATGTTTTGCTCTACAAAAGTTACCAGGAGTAAGATAATTTCACTGTTTAGTCATTTAGATTCTATTATTTTATATTCTTTCACGCAGATCTTGTTAGTTTGCAACTGATTTGAAAATAATAAAAAAGATAAGATATGAAATTTGGCTTTATTGAGCTTGCTTTTGTACAATACATGTACTTGAATATCTTCCTTAAAATGAAAAATGTATATGATGGTGAAATGCTGATGTGGTCGCTTGTACTGTTGTTGTAGTTATACATAACGGTAAGATATGCATCCTGTGCTGATTTATTTCTTTCATGCAGATCATGTTTGTGCTTATTTAAATGAATTTATTGGGCAAAAAAATGTTTACCTTGTTTATTCTTCTCTCCCTTATTTGAAATGCATCTTTTTATTTTTTTAATGATGTAATTATGTTTACTTTCATAAGATAATCCGATAAATTTAAAATTTGACACTGTATGTTACCAATATGGCAACTTTGCAAGTTGATTTAATATTGTGAAAATAAAGTCTGCAGTGGTTTAAAGGACAGCTTTGCATTTGTTCATCTTAATAAAACCTTATGTTTTTGTGCTCCAGTTTTGTTTTAGCGTGTTAAAGTACCTTTCAGTTTCAATGTCTGTTTCAGTAATGATTGTTGCTTTGTTAAAATTTGAGCTTGTTTTCAAAGATTTACATGTATATTTTTTCCTGCTAAAATAAGCTTTTTGCTGGTCTAGTGAAACTAGAATTATTTTTTTTAAGAAACTGAAATGAGGAAAAAAATGCTTGCAGCAAAGAGAGCTTGTACTGAATTTGCAAGAATTCTAAACAGGGATTCAAAATCGCCCCTATAGGAAGTTTGGGAACAGATAAAAAAAAGAGCAGTTCATTAAAATTTTGACACTAGATTACGAGTTATAAATTTGAAAGTATACAGTGAAATTTATGAAATTCATCTTAAAAATATTGACTTCAAAATACTGTTCAAAAGTGAACGTAATCTGATTAAGAAATAAATATGACAAACAGCATGACTGCACACACATTATTAAGTATACATACTTACTATGGCATGTTGAAATAAGGAATTAAAAAGGTCAAACTAAAGATTATTCTACACTAAACTTACAATGCAGTCAATACAATGTAATAGGTGTTTTCAGCAAAGAAGTAAACAAGAAAGCTTTATTAACTTTGTTTGTTACTAACATTAAGCTGCGTCTATTTCATCAAGTCCCTTACGGACAGGAGTAGGTCGGCGGATAACAACAAGAACGTTACAAAACTACACACCAAGAGAACTCCCTCTCCGCGCATAAACCAATGTCCATTATAGACAGGAGTAAGTCGGCGGATAACAACAAGAATGTTACAAAACTACACAGTAAGAGAACTCCCTCTCGGCGCATAAACCAATGTCCATTATAGACAGGAGTAGGTCGGCGTATAACAACAAGAATGTTACAAAACTACACAGTAAGAGAACTCCCTCTCGGCGCATAAACCAATGTCCATTATAGACAGGAGTAAGTCGGTGGATAACAACAAGAATGTTACAAAACTACACAGTAACAGGACTCCCTTTCCGCGCATAAACCAATGACCATTATAAACAGACACGGACGCGAAAAGTGGCAGTGCTGCAGAGTTAGACAGCGATTCTCTTCCCGCGGATATTGCCAGCCGAGGATATACTCGTATGGAGAAGTAAAAAATCGGACTGAAAAAGCGTATAACGCATTGTAATAAAAAAAACCGTAAGAAAAGCAAATTGTAAAAAGACAGATTAATGCCTATTCTTTAAACTGATTTCCCAGTAGAATTTTATGAGAGTTCCGCATATTTTAATTATATGAGAACGTTTTTTTTAGTCTGGCTCAAAAGCCGAGAAATGGATTATACGCGGATTGGGAACGGCTACGATGTAATGC
The DNA here is from genome assembly GCA_033675545.1 of Elysia crispata. Lineage (NCBI taxonomy): Eukaryota > Metazoa > Mollusca > Gastropoda > Plakobranchidae > Elysia > Elysia crispata. Next base: position 115,382 of record JAWDGP010005911.1, read on the forward strand.
TCATGGCACAGAGTGGCACACAGGTTATCTGACCAGCAGACGCACTGGACGGATACTGGACATTTAGAATCTGCAGTAATGTCCTGTCCCTGGCGCTGCTTGAGAGTAAGTATCTGGTCTCACTTGCTAAGCTGTTATCAGCTTGCACTACATGTTAACTTTGAGTTAAAAATATACGTCAAATGAGAGAGAAAAATATCTCTTAAATCATGGTGTTAATAAAATATTAACAATTAAGTTAGATAAATTAGGTTACTTTTTTAAGTATTGCCTCTAGGCCATAAATTTCTCAAAATATTTTTTGTCTAATCGTTTTAGTCGAGAGCTGCCATTTTTGTTCAATTTGTATCACTTAATAAATATATTAAAATTACAATTAGAAAAAAAAAAAACAAGTTTGTGCCGAGGTCTTGTTAAAGATATATTCACTAAAAACTTTAGCCGAAAGTTTTTGGGCAATTATGATATTGGTGTTGAGGGTATATATATATATATATATATATATATATATATATATATATATATATATATTTCTTTTTTCTCTTTTATGTTATGACTCAACATAAAGTTTCTCACAGAAGTATCCACGCATGCCTCAAGACATCGATTCTTCTTTTTTTCTTTTTTTTTCTTTTATGGTCTCCCTCGTAACATTTTTGAAATAGTGTTTCCTTTTGCGACATCTACACTACATAAAACTCGAACTGTCAGTCATATAAATTTCCTTCGAAACTGTTTGCGTCAAAATGTTATACCTAAAGGCTTCCGATCTCATTTAAATCCCTCTGTGGGTATACTTACACGTTCACAGTCCCGCGATTTGAACGCATTTCTTTCACAGTTGCTATACAACACATGCATCGAGTTCTTGAAATACTTTCTATCCGTCTGAATTATGCTTCGCGCAAAGCTTCATATTCATAAGAACTTGTTACAAGCTATACCTTTCGGACCCTTTATACTTTCAAATTAGAACGCTTGTCCAGAATCATAATAGGCAACTGTATAATTTCCTTAAATTGAAGAAATGTTGCTAACGCCTTAACCTCAAGCAGGAGAAAGATACAATACAAAATGCTACTCTCACCTCGTCCTCCTCAAACACTGCTGCACATGACTCTGACAAGGTTGTGTGCATTCCACCTGACCTCCATCTTCCACCTGAACAACGCAAATTTCTTGTTAAAGGTCTTATTTATGTACCACTCACATCTAACACCAATAAATACAAACTTATCAAAGATATGGAACCCTTTTACAGAAGACTAAGATCAAAATTTCATTTTTCTAAAGATTCTAACACTTTTAATACTAGGGGAGATAGTGATAGTGATATTAGATATTTCCAGTCTTTGGAAAGTCATAAAACGGAATAGATTCCCAACGAAGGGGAAAGCCAGGCTTTAGATTTATTCATTAACAAATGCCGTCATGACATAAAAAAATCTTAGAGTTAAACCTGTGCGTAGATTTAATCTTTCACATGAGGAGAGAAGGGAAAAATCTGACATCGTCATTAAACCAGCAGATTAGGGCGGTGCTGTTGTGGTTTGGTGCAAATATTTGTATATAGCTGAGGGTGAGCGTCAACTCTCCATACTGTTTTCTACAATCGAAGATCCCGCGATGGCACCATTCCTAACAATTTGCTGCTTACGAGTTTTGTTTTGAAGCTTATTCGCATTGGTCAGTTGCCTTCCTCTGCTTGAAATTTAACGCTAAATAACACTGAACTAGGTCATCATACATTTTATATGCTTCCTAAAATTCATAAAATTAACAATCCTGGTAGAACTATTGTCTCTGTATGTGCATGTCCTACTGAACAAATTTCAGCTTATCTTGAATCAATATTTCATCCCTTAGTAACTAACTTGGAAACATACGTCAAGGGTACTAATCATGCCTTCAATATCTTTTCTGAGGTCGTTCTTCCAACCAATAAACCTATTTCTTTATTTCTGCTTATTTCACATCTTTATACACTTCTCTTCCCCATGCTGATGGTCTTAAAGCTGTTAAATATTTCCTGAATACGCGCATTTCCCCTTCCATCAGCACTGACCTCTTGTTCGACTAAATGAATTAGTTCTTACCTTTAATTCTTTTGAATTTGCTGGTGAGTTCTTTGCTCAAATCAGCGGGGTGGCGATGGGAACAAAGATGGGTCCTAGCTATGTGTGCCTTTTCATGGGTTAGCTTGAAACGCAAATTCAAAATACTTATCAAGGTCCTCGGCCGGAACATTAATACCGTTATGTTGATGACGGTATTGGTATTACTACGTTGTTAACAGAGGAACTGAACAGGGACAACTCATTGCATTCCTCTGTCTACTACAAACCCACAGACAGCCACTCATATTTAACATGCGCATCCTATCATCATAAATCATGTAAGAGGTTTATGCCATACTCTCAAATACTTCGCCTGTGTCGTCTTTGCCAAGATGATTTAGACTTTCAATATGAATGTGCACGGATGAGAGATTTTTTCTCCGCTTGTGGGTATCCGATAGACACTTTGGAGGTCGCTTGGAATAGGGTGTCAAAGATATGTAGAGCAGAGTCATTATTACCCAAAGCTTCAACATCCTTTGAGCGTACCATCCTCATCATAACGTACAATCCGCAGAGCGTGGTCGCTCAGAGGATCATTTTCCAGAATCTGGATATTCTTAAGGCTGACCCTAAAGCTTGTAAGGTTTTTTATGAGCCTCCCCTTGTCGTGTTTCAGAAAGCAACCAAAAAAAAAAAAAAAACATGCGGGATCTGTTGCTTCGTAGTCGAGTCAAACTGAGAGCCACTTGGGTACTCGCGCCTGGAATAGGACCAGGTGCAAGACGTCGTTTTGTCTCACAATTTTCATGAGGTGAAAATGCCCCGAGGTACCTTCCGGATGACTGGCTCATGCACCTGAACTAGTCGCATCTTAGTTTACATAGGTGAAACGAGTAGGACACTTTCTACTCGCTTTTGCGAACATTTAAAGGATGCAGCCGTTGGAGGTCCGAACCCTGTACCCCAGCATTTGTTCACCGGTTCATCCAGGTACTTCTGAGACGGAGGTTCTTGGTTACCGTCTATGGAGAGGTGACGCTAGGTCCCGTCTTAACTTCGAACAGAGGCTTATCTTCGAAATGGGTAATTTGTCCCCAGAGGGAAAAATGTCCAACACATCTTTTCTTAAAACTATCAGGGTTTGAGGATGCGTCAGATCGTTTATACAGTAAATCTTTTTCTTTCAAAGGGCTGCTCTTGGACTCGGTTATCATGCACGCGACTTCCGAAGGTGCGAATTTCTGGCTGGATCTTTTTTATTCATCGCTCCATTTGCATTCGATGGCACCTTTTCATTGCAGAAGTGCGAAGCTAACCTTTGTTTTCAAGATTCTAAAGACTACTGCATATTAAGATACTTCTATATTTTTCTTCATTACATATTCCTACCTATTGTTTTTAAATTGTTTAGTTAATGTAAACATTTTTTCAGAAAATTTGGTCTACAGATTTCCATTAAGCTATCGGCCTTGATTTTCAACTCCCCCTCCCCCCAATTTACCCTCCTCACTTCCTCTCTCTCTCTCTCTCTCTCTCTCTCTCTCTCTCTCTCTCTCTCTCTCTCTCTCTCTCTCTCTCTCTCTCTCTCTTTCTTTCTTTCTCTCTCTCTCTCTCTATCTATCTTTCTCTTCCTCTTTCTCTTGTACTCCTAATTTCCAACTATCATTTTCAATAAATTCTTATCTCTTCAGCATAAATATCTTTTTTGGAGTTTTATTTCTTTGTTAACTTCTTCATTATTTTATAAATACTTCTTTAATTTTTTATAAATCATTTTTGAAATACTGTTTTTTTTTTTCTGTGCCTCGTTTCTTAACGTATATATATATATATATATATATATATATATATATATATATATATATATATATATATATATATATATATATACATGATTCAATTGGCAGAATATTCTGTGCTTGAAAAAACGTGAGGGTTTGTCTTCCATTTAGTTAATCATACTCAACTACCAATGGCTTTAAAATTTCAATATGTGTAGATCTATATAAATAAAAAAATAGATGATTGATCTGACAAAAGCTATATATAGATCTACGATATTGTGCATCTAATGCATTGGATAGATTAGGCCTTGATTATACTGGCTTCGCTAAATTATTACACGTATTGTATTAAGAATATACTTTGTAAATCTCTAAATCTAGATCTAGCACTAGTAGTCTTAAGTAAATGACACAATAGTCACCGCTTCGGGCGTTTTTATCAGACGTGCTCGAACAAGATCTGGATCTAGATCTAGCTTGATCTAATTCTAGATATGTATGGTGCATCTTTATATTTTGGAGTCATGTTAATACATTTACAGAGTAAGTTTATGGATGTCTCATAGTATTTAATTGATTTATTTTTAAATTATGATAATGAAAGATGGCAGTTTGAGTGATCTCTCACGGCCTCAGTACATAGCTTGGGGGGGGGGGGGGAGATTGCAGGCCGGAATTTAGTTAAAACTGTCTTAGTTTCGCTAGTTTTATGTATTGAGAAACATGAAAATTTTGTTGGCTTAAATCTCAGTAGAAAATTAACCGCGTAATGTTATAAATTTGTATACATAGGCCAGGAAAATGCTGGTACGGTGTTCTTTTTTATGCTTGTTGTCATGGAAAGGAAGTTTGTTGTGACCAAAACTAATATGTCGGACGACCCTAGCAACCATTGAAACGAAAAGACAAAAAAGTTGAAGTTTTTGCTCAGTCTGGAAATCTGCGTGTCTTCATTACCCTGTGGTGAGGAGAGAGGCGATGGCTGCCGAAGCAGTAGTAGTAGTAGTAGTAGTAGTAGTAGTAGTAGTAGTAGTAGTAGTAGTAGTAGTAGTAGTAGTAGTAGTAGTAGTAGTAGTAGTAGTAGTAGTAGTAGTAGTAGTAGTAGTAGTAGTAGTAGTAGTAGTAGTAGTAGTAGTAGTAGTAGTAGTAGTAGTAGTAGTAGTAGTAGTAATAGGAGTGGGAGTGGTATTTAGAAAATAGAAATAGAATGGTAGTAGCACTAGTAGCAATGTTGTTTGTAGTAGTAGCAGCAGTAATTATTAATAGAAGTTATGCGGTTGCTGGAGGAAAAAAATATCCTTTATTTACATTTCATTATTTCAAGATTGCCTTCCAAGATGGATCCATTGTAATGAATGTAAGATTAAATGAGAGAGTTTAAATATGTTCACATTTTAGAAGATTTATAGAAGAATATGGCTTAGATACATGATGAACCAACAACAAGTATCATTGCTTTAAAAACATCAAAAAACTTCAAAATTCTTTTCTTCGAAGATTAATCAACATCAGTTTTGAATTACATCTATTGGGCTTATGCATCTGGTCAGCATTATGGCAACTAGTGAAACCAAACAAAGGGCGAAAAATTAATTATAATATAAATTTCATAGCCGAAATAACTTAAACTATACTGTTTTACTTAAATTTGAGTTACAAACATTAACGGTCATAAAGTTCTAAAATATGAGCTCTTTTATAAAGTTTAAAGAAAATACACATCAGTGAATGTGGCCTCCATGTAGATTGTTGCCTAGGCAGCCTATCTATATTATTTGCGATTACTTTCCTATTTTTTACATTTATACTTGGACAGAAAAAATTTCATAAGCAAAAAAAAGAATGTATAAAGAAAAGTGGAACTAAAGTTTCAGATCGGTTGAAAAGCATTGTATCGTATGCAATATAATTTCGTAAGTAGTTTGCTTAATGTGGAGGAAAGTTTTGTATATTTTTTAGATAATGTATTATTTTTTTTTGTCTTTCCACAGCTACCTTGACCCCAAATCTGGGCTAGAGGTGATATTCTCCACCATAATGTTTCTCCATGCTCTTAAACTCAGCAAATTTTCTACACTTATCGATTTGACTGAGATTGTCACTGAAAGTCGATACTTTTGATTTTAACTTCCCCACAAAGAATGAAGCAAATCCAAACGCATGACGATGCCATGTAGAGCAAGCATGCAAATTGATTAAACAGATATTAGCTAAGCATTTAAAACTAACATGTTGCTGTTTAACATCAACACGTTTAAGCAGCATGTTACAAAGCTTGGATTTCTAAATTTGTAATCTAACACTGTTAATTTCACCTCAACTTAAACTAAGAGCAATGAACAAAATTTAATTTGACCATTTGTTTAAATGGGATCTGACAACACTGTGTGCATAAAATATGAATTTATGCATGTACCGGCACTATAACTCTGTATCTAACAGTGCTAGGTGGAGTTATAGGATGTATTTTTAAAAAAAAAAAACCTGCATGCTTTTATTTAATAAAGAAATAATATTTAGTTTTTACTATGAAATCAGCGTATGTCTACTCAAGCACCATATTTTTTTTGCTGAAGAGGCATGAAGTTTTTTGGTTGAAATCTCTATTTAAAATTCTAATTACTTACTCTTTCATAACTAACCATAACAATTTTTATATTCGTAATTTAATCAAATTTTGATCCAGCATTCTTGCATTGTACTGTATTTTTTCATTTCCTTTTTTTCAGACGGGTATAGAGGAAAGAAAAGCCAGTAACCGATCCCATTGTTGCTTCTCGTATCTTATTGACAGTATGGATTTGAATCAGCAGCTGAGATCCTTTATCACACCCAAGAGGATTTGCCATATTTTGAAGCATAAAAAATACATATAAAAAGATATGCAAAGTTGACGCATTTTTTTCTCTCAATTTTTTAAAGCTACCGAAATAAATGAATGAATGAGGTTGAAAGTTTCAGACTTTAAACAACTGACTGTTATATTTCTAAGAAACGTAGGCCTAGATCTTGTGTATCTCAAATTTCAATTCTTTTTTTCTTTTTATAACTTTTAATCGTTTTTTTTTTTTCGGATCATAAATATGCAGAGGACCTCCGAAAGTGAACAGACTCTGCCTTTTTAACCATTTTGGGTAGTCTTTTTACGCAAAATATGTGTATTGTTGGCTCAGTGCTTAGTGCTTAAAGGTTTTGTGTGGGTTTTTTGTGTTAAAAAAAATTAACTCTTCGCTAGCGTTGCATGCACAAAACAATAAATGCATCAAAACGTTTAAACGTTTATGTTTTTAATTAACTGATGAGAGCTTGGTTAAAAAATAGTTTCATGGCGAACATTTAGCCCAGTGCATTATCACCCAAGATTACACTGTTGTGAATGGGCTTTACAAAGAATAATACTATGAATGCACATTTTGCACAGTTATGAAACAATCTGTTTCATTGGCTGTTTCATTGGCCAGGATAACATCTACATGTAAATTAGTCTTTTTTCACATACTCTTGTACCATAAACAAAAGATTAGTATTTGGCAGAAAATTGCACCTTTCTTCTCACATTGTTTAAATAAATTTTGAGTTCTTTACCAGTTAAGTAAAGTTAATCTTAATGACACATACAGATTTGACTGTCTAAAGTCATAGGCTTGACAAAGAGCAGTCTTCCTACACAACTTAAATGAACACATTGAAGGAATGTGTTCCTACCCCATATGTATAAAGCCTTTACTTCTGACAGCTGTTAATCACTGGCACAGAGATACATCAAAACAAATTTCAGTCCAGTGTGCAGAAACATTGATTTACAATCTTGAATGACAGGGCAAAACGATTTTTTAAAACATTATTTGTAATTTGTTAAGGATAAATCGAGCTCTTTATGCATGGAAATAAGTACACATTAAACAGAACAAGTACCACATGACTTGATTGCGCTATGTACCCTCTCAACACATTCCTGAATGATCATTGAGCTCTGGCAGTACATAGGAGGCCCCCTAGGCACTTGTCATCCTTTACTTAGCTAAAGATCTTGATTTTGTTATTCTGATATAAAAACAGAGCAGCATCTGTATTATGAGAGGTGGTATGCTGATAATCAGCTAGTGTCTTCATCATAAGCATTCCACATTTTTCATGGAAGAAGAGTTCCTGAATTTATAGAGTTATAGAGTGATATCAGAGAATGATAAAAAAAAATCTCCTTGTTAGGGGTAGAAATTAGTAACATATAATTTGTTTTCCTTCTGACTCAATTTTTTTAACTTTGAGATATATAAGCCTACATAAAAAAATTACACGAAAAATTCACCTTGTTCCTAATGTGTCCAATTGCTGCACATAACTATGAGTCATATGTATGATTTAAGATCTTTAGATTGACAAGAAATATTTCATGCTCTTTAAAAAACTCTGCTTCGGGTAGTAAGATTGAATTATTTTAAAACAAGAACTCTGTGCAACTACGAGGCATATAAAGTATTGAATAGTATTTTAATACACGAAAAGAGAATAAATTAGGAAGGGAGAGAGAGAGAGAGAGAGAGAGAGAGAGAGAGAGAGAGAGAGAGGGAGGGAGGGAGGGAGAGAGACAGAGAGAGAGAGAGAGAGAGAGAGAGAGAGAGAGAGAGAGAGAGAGAGAGAGAGAGAGAGAAGTATCCCAGATCTCTCGTTTCCAGACGAGTATGAAAAATCTTACTCTCGAGCATACAATAAAAAAGGAGTATTTAAGCTTAGTTCTGGATTGACATAGGCATAAGTGATCATTGATGAACAACAGGTTGACAGACAGAACTACTGATTCTGTTATTTCGATCTATCATAGAGTTAGAATCTAGATCTATTTAAAATCTCATACGAGTAGCCATTTCGTATAGATCTCAAGTTAGATTCTTATAACTTAAAGGTAGGTCTAATTATCTAAACCTAAATTAGAAGTACACTTCTGTAGCTTTTATCTAGATTCTAGATCTAAATCTCTAGGCTTACATTATACTATACGAAATCTCAGCTTATCTTATTCTCGCTTTAATTTCTTCAGTAATTTACAAAAATCTCCTGACCATGCTAAAAAAAAAAAGTGAGGGCATTATATAGCGCTTGATCTATTGATCGAAAACCTGGATCTAGATCTTTGCAGCCAAGACTCAAGAGTTGAAAATTGATTATCAAAATGCTTTGCCGAAGTCAAACAGGTGAAGGAGATGGATATGTTCAAAACAGGAACATTACATTTTTCACGTCTCGGGGCTAAGTTCCGCAGCTTGAAAGTCCAAATGAGATGAAAATACAAAGCAGTTTCAAAATGTTTTTCCATTCTCTTAACATAGAGAATTTAAAGTAGTAGGCTAACAATTTGTAATAACAAAAATATTTTTTCATGGATCATAGGATATCTTAAAAAAGAAGAGATAAGAACCAAAAAAATTTTTTTTTACTTTTTTGTTTTCAAAATATCTAATTTGGCATATCAACGAAATTTGTAAACAAAAGTTTTGCGCACGGAAAAGTTTTGACTAATTACGATAAAATACTTTAAACCTGCCTTAGACACCTAACGTTCACGATCTTAGGTGCGGTCCTAAACTGAGGAGTAGGTGTAACCCTGTCTACGACTGGTCCTATAATTAGGTGCAACTAACTGTCTGTAGGTGCGCTTCATAGAACCGGCCCAATATCCTTATCGTAAGATATCCATTGTGTTCTGTCTCCATTTCGATCTAGCTCTAGATTCCCATTGCAGGAGAACATTTTGATGAAGGATAATAATATAGACCTACGCATGTTACTTTAAGAAACCCGAACCTAGTGTTACATCTGTTTTCGGGCCAATTTAAGCATTGATTTTTCATCTTTACCGACCGTGCTTGCATCAGAACTAGGCTTAGATCTAATTTTCATTGCGTAAGCTATAATTGACATACGATCATGTATATATATTTTAATCTAGTACGATTATTACTATCTAGGTTGGCTTGAAATGACCTCAAGACCAAAATCGTAAAAATAATTGGCTTTGAACCCAAACTAGACTGAAATTAAAATCTAAACCTATGTCAGACAATCGTCGTGACTGAGAGCCAAAATTTAGATATGAAGACTTGGCAATGACGCCATATACCACTTCAAACAAGCAGCTTGAAAAATAAAGTAACGTTGTCTTAGTTCTCGTCTAGATTTTTGTTTTAATATAAAATTTGGCTCCTTTTTTAATAATTAAAAAAATTTAATGTAGTCTACATAAAGATCTTGATATCAAAATATCTAGGTTTACTGTCAAAGGCAAATTATTTTCGTTTCAAGAAATAAATTATAATCCACACTTAACATTCGAATTTTATGCAACGTTTTATGAACAATTTCTTTTTTTACTAATCTAACAATAATGTCATAAAAATAACCTCACAGTGGGCGAACTGTCTCTCCACAAAATAACTTATTAAAAAGTTTGTCAAGGAACAAATAAGTCAAGATTGTCATTAACAGTGGACGGTTCCATTCCTGCCCACTATGTCATGCTTACAGGAAGAAGTTTGCGTATTTATTTTTTTTCTTTTAAGAAAACAGCAATAACAATTTTTGCTTTAATTTTTCAAAAAACATTATTTTGGAAAAAAAAAAAAAACATTACAATTCCAATCTTTAGGACAACTAATATTTTTTTTTTCAAATTTGACTCGGTCAAGTGGTTTAGAAATGTTCGGTTTGATAGTCCTCATTTTTCGCCTAGCTCCATTATTTAGAGATTTATGTATAAGAAAAGCGAGGCCTACAGCAGAGTTTCAGCCAATGAAAATAACTACGCCACGATCTATGCGAAAGCTCTTTTATAAAAGAGGAATAATACTACCTAAACAACAAGAGGTTGGTTGCCAGTGGAAAAAAAACAACTAAAAATGCCTTGCTTAGGAGACGATATCTTTATTATTCACTTTGTCAGCAGATTTCTGGCTATTGTTATTAATTTTTTTTTCGCAACCGAAAATCCATATTGCGATCTGCTTGTATTTATATAAGTTTATATATATATATATATATATATATATATATATATATATATATATATTATAACTTTGAAGTAAAAGGCCATTTATTTTTTTTGTCGTTATCGAAGGTTGATGGCAAGTGACATTTTTAAACATATTTGAAAAGTTTGTTATGCAATTTTAGTTATTCTCTTTAATTCTTTTTCAGATTCGTCAGAGGAGAGTCTAGATCAATCAACGCGTGGATCCTTTTTATCTTTTTTTCCACCTTTTAAATACTGACTGAGGGGTCGTTTCACTTTTTTTTTAATTTATTGACGATTGTTTTGTTTTGTTTTTTGTTTTGTTATGTTTTTGGGAAAGTGGGATTGTTGTCTTCATATGGAGTCCATAATTCTTACTGTCATATTTTTACAATATTGATTTAATATCGGTCTTTTTGTTTCGTATCAGAGGTGCAATATGATTTGCATATTAGAGATTCCTGATGATGTGCCTTCCTACTTTGATGCAAGGGATTTCCTCTATATGTATGGCTTGAGTTATTGTGCTAAAGATAGTACACACTCATGTCCTTCACCTCTTTTTGTTTGAAATGATTGAATACTCTTTTCCCTAATCTTTTTTTTCCGTCCGATCCAGTAGGGAATTCCAGTTAAATTATATCACTGTCGTTTATCTTTTTTTAGAAAATCAAGAAGTTTTAATCGCTCAATAATAACAAAATGCTTTCGGGTAACTGATAAAAAACAAACAACAACAAAAAACCTTTTGAACCTTAAAATGCTTTGCCACCACTATTCAGATGTTGAACTCAAACATCCCTTCTGAAGAGCCACTATTTTTCTTGAAGCCAGCCTGCTCTTTACTGATTGCTATGTCAATCTTGTTCGGAACTTGTTCCAAAATTATTGTGAGTAAGACTTTTATGTAACACGTCAAGCTTATGTTTTTAAAGTTAAAGCATTGAACTGCTCTTGGTGAAAGCGGCAAACGTTTTATGGTCTGTTCGCTGAGTTATAGCACAAAACATTGCCAATTTTTGTTCAATTTTCAATCCTAAATACACCCAAGGCTTGTAATTTCTCTGTTTAGATGCAGTCAGCATATGTAGCCTTTCCGATGTTCATCTCCTTAGACATTTTTCTACTTCTGATTTTAAAATTGCTAGTTTTGTAGTGTTACTAGTGTAGGACTGGAAGGTCTTGAATAAGCAAAGGGTAATTCGAATATTCTGTCCGTTACGCGTGATAAGATGTTTTCACTGATGAAACCTCCTGTGTCAGTAACTTTCTTTGAGAATTCCTTAATCTCAGTCTCTTCGAAGATCACTTTTGTTTCGATCCTTTTCAATGTGTAAAATAGCTAGCTAGATGACCATATCTCTTTCTCTATCTCCGCCTTTCTCACTTTCTCCATAACTCTCTCTCTTTCTCTCTCTCTCTCTCTCTCTCTCTCTCTCTCTCTCTCTCTCTCTCTCTCTCTCTCTCTCTCTCTCTCTCTCTCTCTCTCCCTGCCTCCCTCCCTATGTGTATATAATTGCTGTATTAAGATCTGATCTGACAAAAAATGTATTTGCAACAACTTGTGTCCAGAGAAACACAAAAACCGGCAAATTACAGTAAATGATAAAAGTTGCATTAAACTCACCGAAGTTGAAAGAACTTAGTCCACTAGAAAAAAAAATTAGTAGAAAATCAAATTTTCCAATGGTTCAAACAATCTTTGTAAAAAAAAATACTCAAAAATGCAAGATGTTCAAATGCAGTATTTCGTTTCATTTTTAGGTTCATTGTACATACGGGGAAGTGGATGTTGACATATAATTCAAACAACCATTCATAAATAACGAGATAACGTGAAATCTTTTTAATCTTTTGATTGAACAAATCAAATAGCTGTATCAAATTTATTGAGATATATTACATTTTTTTTTTGCTTTCAGAGATGTTAATGGTGAAGATAAGTTTGTTCAAATCGTTAAGATTTAAGAATTTATTTTACTGTAGTTCATAATTGAATTTGAATTTTTCAGACTTCTGAAGATGTCAGTCAAATAACTATGTCAAAGATGAATTCAAGTTGACTTGAAATCAGCATATGAAAGTATATAAAAATCCTCATCCTCGTTACATTCCTATTCACATTTCTTCTCCAGAGAAACCTGAAGACTTTATAAAGTCCTCAAAATTGAGAACGGATTTCATTGTTAGAAGCTTGAAATGTGAAAATAGTAATATTTTATTTATAATGGACTTTCACTGCCAAAATTGAAGCATTTTATTCTGTAAGGTCAAGAGGGTTATGACTATGATGCAAGTGATAAATTCAGATGGAGAAGAGTTTCTTTGTTGCTCATCCATCTCCTTGGGCTCGTAAACTGAGGAAACCAAATAACACTTAATTTTATCCTGCACCTATTAGCCAGCCAACTGTTATAATCAAATAACGCCATAGGATCAATAGCTAATTATTAAGTTGTTTTAGCTTTCTCATAACCTAGATTCATCTTTTTGAATTGGCTAGTTTTCAAAAATTGCACACTCAATTCCTCTAGAGCATCCTGCAGTCAAGTGAAATACATGTACTATGTTGTTTGAAATTTTCTGAGTCAACCCACGCCTGTAAAAGTATACGTTTCATTCATCTTTGTGTTATCTCCTTCATTACACCGCTATGCGAGGAGTCAGTATTAACAAAGATAACAGTCATTGTAATGCCAAACGTATATTATAATTTTCAAGGGGTTTGTAGAAACACCATATCTTTTTGTTTCTCTTCTTCTAAAACTCAAACAACAGAATGATTTTTGGAGGAGAGCAGTCATTGCTGTTTTTTTAAGATTTTAGATGAATTCTCACAAAGACGCTCTTGGAGTTTCGAGAAACCGACTTTGTGTTCTCCATTGTAGAACCAACACTAGCGTCTTCTCTAATCCGGTCTCCAGAAGCATTTTCAAGACGCTAGAAATTAGGTTAACAGGTCGGAAGATAAAAACAGATTCACTCCAGACATGGAAAAAAGGCATTAAGTGATAAGAGCCATCACGTTAGGATCAGGATACAGGGAAACGTATCGCGGAAGTAAGTGGATGGTGCCGGCAGCAGCAAAAAGTAAAAACAACGGAAGGAGTCAAATATTGCATAAAAGTGTTGGGACAAAGCCCTGTTTTACCATTCAGGATTAACTGATGTTTCCTGCTATTACTTTCAGCAGCGTTTTATATTTACCTCAGATGTAGCATGTCGAGAGATGTATGGAACAGACTTTGCACCATAAAACAGTTTCTTAGTGTTTGCATTGCAAGCCGAAGAGTGCCACCCATGTGATATATGATACTGTAACCGAATTGTGTATTTCGAATGTACAATTATCAAGACAGCTGCATAGGCATTGAATGCCAAGCATGACTGCTTTAAAATCATATGGTCTTTTTTTTTCTTTCAACTATTGTCTCTAGTCAGGCTGCATGGGAGCAGAGTTAGATATTCTACATATCTGTGCTGGTCAAATATAATTCTTTCTAATTAGGTTAAACACGATTCAAACAATTCCATTTTAAAATGATTTAGGTTTACATGGTAACTGGGGCATAGAGAACAACCCTGTACCATTTAACATTGCCTTCCTAGTCACACAAGAAAAAAACTATTGATACAATCATTATCTTCTAGATCGGGCTGAACCATCAACCAAACAGCTTTTAAGTTTTTTAAATTATACCTTATAATGCAACCCCTTTTTCTAGCATTGAAGAAAATTGGATAGGTATCATAATTCACGTGGTAAATTCAAAAAGTAAATTTCACAATTCTTGGTTTACTTGTTGCCTGAAGAGGGCAGGAAGCTGTTGGGTTTGGGAAGGAGGGAGGTATTGCTAAGGGAGGCATTGCTCCCTCTTTTCATCGGCTAAGCGTGCGGTGCTCTTAAAAAGAAAAAAAAAGCGCTGAACAGGTTGGGTTCGCCTTGAGAACCTCAATGTTTCCTTCATGACTTTCATTCTGCAATAGAAGTTTGACCCAAACAAAGAACCTGTAATGGGATAGGAACCTTAGCACAGAGAATAATACTCTTCTTTCACTTGACCTTGAGAAAATTAAATGTGAAGGATATTTAGAGTATTCGATATGTTTTAGAACACGGCAATACCATTTGTGAGTTTACGCCCCAAAGTCGCCGGTTTGACATTGCTTAGTGATTGCTTCAAATAAATGTCAGAAAAATAATAGCTAGCATTATATTCCATCTTCGAGAGATGTTTTTAAAAAGTGGGAGCCAATCGTGAAGGATGTTTTTTTTTTTAACCCTGAACTAACCACAACAGCTTTTAACACTATGTAGCAGTTTCAATGGATAGCATTTCGAACCGAGTGCCAACTCTGATGGGTGGCTTTTCGAATCGAGTGCCAACTCTGATGGGTGGCTTTTCGAACCGAGTGCCAACTCTGATGGGTGGCTTTTTGAGGCTTTTGCTACCTGCGATGGATGGATTTTAAAACCGTTTGCTAACTCCGCGGGGTGTCTTTCTTTTTGTGTACAATGATTGAGAGCTGACTTTTTGAACTATGTGTCAACTCTGATGGATGGTTTCGAGTTTTCTTTGCCAGCTCTTAAGGATGACTTTGTCGAGGTCAGTCTCGGTTTCACGACTAATCATATATTGCATTTGGTCCCCAATCTATGCTTTTATTGTTCGCATTGTTTTGTGGGTTAAATTCTATAACAATGGTTTTAGAATCATGAACTTTTTTTTCTTTCACAATAAACAAAGTATCAAGATGGAGATCTCTATAACAAAATACTAAAAAAAAAAAAAAAAAAGCTGAAACCATTAGTCTGCTACGTTTGTGAGAATCTGACAAGTAACCATTTTAGACAATATGCTGTAAGTAAAAGCAAGGTAAAACGCTGCTTGAAATCTGTTAAATGATTTGATCATCAAGAGCTTTCCCAGGCATGATCTGCAATTTCCATGCTAGCAAATTATTTTTTTTATATCGAGCTTTTCATTATGTTTTACAAGAACGCATACTGAAAAAAAGCAATAACAAATGATGTTGCTTCAGATTCGAAGCAAACATTTCAAAATGATGTACACTCGTAAAATTTAAAAATCAACAGTTACAGAAAATAATGTCATTTACAAACAAGAAGTGGTTAATTTATATGCTGTTATCTATCCAGATGCTTTTGAATTCTTATTCCATAAACATTCATGTTACAATACTTGTAAATTAGGCTCAGCTTAGCCAATAAAAGGTATGTAATGTTTTTCAATGATGCTAGAATAAAGGTTAGAGGGGTGCAGCTCTAGCTTTTTAAATTGTTTGTATATTACCGAGTGAACGGGAGACTTTAATCCAATCAGTGGCAATGTCGTCACACAATTCGCAGCGTCTAGAACCTTCCCATCGAATCCAGCACATGCATTTGCCATCTTGTAACTGGTATGGATCAGTGACATGAATCTGTAGGAGTGGACAATATACATTCATACTGAGACTACTGTGGAAGCTATTATTATCTTCATTCTCTGTCACATGTACGTCCAGGCGAAAATAAACTCTAAAAGATAAAAAAAATGCATTGCCAATTCTGTTGCCTATCATGTTATTTTGTTTCATTTACCAAATAACGAACTCTTTTTATCTTGCTTGTCTGACAAAGGCTGCGGAAGACAAAATAAGATACTACTTGAAGCTCTCAAAGGGAGGGGGAAAGATTTATAATGTTATATATATATATATATATATATATATATATATATATATATATATATATACATATTAAAGAAAGATAATCTTATTCATCTGATTAATTATTTCAGATGCTCAGAATTACAAATCAGCGTTTTAATTTTTTTCTCGTATCTCGTTCACTAAAACACGTAGTCAAACTTTAAAAGATTTAATAAACAATGAAAGTCCATGTTATTTCAACGTCACAGAGATGAAAATGCATCTCTTTCACAGGCATAAAGCATCTGTGTATATCTTTGATTCATTAATTGTTTAATCTATTTTTCTCTCAAACTTACTTCAATTCTGTATACACCTTCCTCAAGATTAGTAAATGAGACCAACCCATAAGAGTCTTGTGAATCAGGCTAAATACCGGAGAAAGAAAAAAAAACATTTTTAGATCCAGTGAGCATACTGCTATTAGTAGAATTTACAATGAAAGAAAATTAATCTATATGAATTGTAAAAAAAAGGCTAGGAATTGCCCCTCTTGAAAAATGTTGCAAAGAGCAAGAGTATCTTTCCTGTGAAGTCTCAGACCACTCTTACAGCACTTTTTTTTTAAATTAGAGTGCCAATAAGCCATTGTACTTTATTTTTGACGTTTATTCATGTATGCCGGGTTTCAAAATTTAAGCAGTAGTTTTAACGTTGTGACAAATGGTTGTTGATCACTATTATATGCCCACCACAATGAAGCTAATCAATCTTTTATTTGACTTCATATTTTTCAATAATACATAAATATCTCTCTCTATTTTAATTTATACAAACCAAAGTTAGTTAAATAAACCACTCAATGTACAGTACTGAAGATTACGCAATTTCGAGGTGCAAATATTATTTGCTAATGTAAGCAATATCATTGAGTTCATTGAGCCAATTTGCTATGATGAACCACATGACCTTCAAACCTATGTACACAGCGTTTACGTATTTTCTTTTAAGAATTATTTTTATTTTCTAAACATAAATATGGGTAAAAGACATTATTTCTTGCATGACGGGAATAAGGCATTTGACGCGTTCAATGAAACGAAAGTAAAAAATACATTTTTTTTTTTGCTAAAGCTGGTTGAATATCACTTGTTTATCAAGTTTTAACACTTGCAGAAAAAAATCCTCCTCTAATTATTTTTAGGAAATAATGCAACTTGATAGTGACAAATTTCCTCTTTATAATACTGTTACATAGTGGGTAAGAAAATTCAAATCTGGATTCATGTCAGTGACGAGTGAAGATGGCGGAAGTGATAACTGGAAATAAATGTTACCATAGAAAAGAAACTGGGTCTACAAGATCGACGCATAACTACCAAGCAGCTTTCGAATGAAACTGGACTTAGTGTAGGGTCCATTGAATTGATTCTAAATGACAATCTCAGCATGAAGAGGATTTCTGCGGGGTGACTATCTCACCTTTTGACCAGCGAGCAAAAGAAGCAGAAGGGTAAGTCTTCAAAGCCTTTATTCGAATGGAGTCCAACGACACATATTTCTTTAAAAACATTGTGAATATGTGTGAGACACGAATTGATCAATTTAATCCAAAACAAACAATGTCTTCATGCAATAGAAAATATCTTCATATCTTTCTCAAAAATGGCAAAAGTGACACCATCACGTGGAAAGGTCATAATTGTCGTGTTTCTTAGATTGTGAAGATATCATATTACTGACTAACTGAAACTTGACAAATCGTCGTGGGAGACTACTGCTCGGATTTGCTGATAAAATCATGGTTCTAATTGGTGAGGCAAGGGCGTGGACAATGAATTAATAAGGTCAAATTACTGTATGACAAAGTCCCTGAGCACAGGACACAAGCTGTTTATACTACCACATCCAACTTATTCAATAAACTTAATCACCTCAAACTTTTGTTTGTTCCTGAATTAAAAAACACACATTTAAACGACGCTGTTTCCATGATAGCGAGGAAGTAGTTGAAGCTTTTGAAGACTTGTTAGGGGCCCATTAAGAGTCTTATCAAGGAGCTTTGGAGGCCAACGAACAGTGGCACAAACGTGTATCTCGGCGTAGTGACAATGAAAAGAAGTAAAAGTAGGCGTGCTTAATTGTAAGGCTCTATCTTTATTGCTTCCTATCTTGACCAAGACTTCTTAAACCCTCTCGTATATATCAGAAGGGTTTAAATGTCTCAAGAAGCTTACATAACGAGATCGCTCATAAATAGAATACGTAAACGACAGACAACTTTTTCTTACCATGTGGTTAGAAGAGAGAAACATAAACATACTGTGACAAATTGAATGGCTGAAGGAAAACTCAACAAAATAAGACAACGAGAAAAGATGTTGGACGGACTTACAAAATGGCTAGATGTAGGACGAGTAATACATGCACTAAAAGCGACGAAGAATCTAAAAATTGCGTGGCAGGTCATGATCGCCTTCGCTAAAGAGCAGGGCACCTGACTGACTGATTTATTGATGAATAGCTATTGTAGAGCAATATGTTATTGTTGTAAAGTTGGTTTTTCTTCAACGTAGATGTCTTCCCCACCTGTTCATTTAAACGAGGGATCTTGCTTATAAATTATTTAATGGTGTATGCTCTTCTACCTTCACAAATTGAAGATTAAGTGAGTTCAGCCCTTTCATTTTTACCAAAGCTAAATCAATCAAAAAGTAACTTAACTTTTCATGTCGGTCAATTTTGAGTCATAGCTATCATCAAATAGGATCTAGAATCCTGCCAATTGTACAAAAAAAAAAAAAAAAACATCACCACCCAAAAAGGAAAAAGGAAAAACCCAGAAGAATTAGAGAAGAATTTTAGAGTAAGTGAAATCTGATAAGATAGTATCTGATCTTCATGGTATGTTTTTAGCCGTTCATTACTAATGTCAGGTGACAAGTGACCTGCCAAGGTATGCAATGTCAAGCAGTTTTAGCTTTCCATTCGATTCCCATACGCTTCTCTCTTTCGAGATAAACTATTCAAAATGGCATGAGGTTTTGCAGCTTTTGTCCATTTTCAATATGTTCACTCCTTTTGACATCTTGGATCTCTTCCAGAAAGAATTTGAGCAAAGTATAATTTAGAGGTATAAAGCTAGACTCAGCTTAAAATATGTCGATCTAAAAATCTGAATTTACTCTGAAAATTTGTTCCGTACTGGAGAGAAACTGCAATGTGTCTAACACAAAATACGGACTCATATTAATAGTAAAAAATTATATAAATAAAATAATGAAGACATGAAGTTCGACACATAAGAAAGTACTGAAAACGTAGAGTATGCACGGAAACCATAAAACTAAATTCCAACTAAAATTTCCACATGAACTTTTGTTGTTATTGCTTTTTTGGATCGTTCCGTTTCAATGAAAGAATTGCAGTGTTTTAAAGAAACTGGTATGAAACTTTTGAGGCTTTAAATTGTTGTAGTTAAAAAAAAAGGAAAATTTGATCCATAAAAATGCCTAATATGTTCAGGGTTTTTGCCTAGCAACCCCAAACCCTCCCAATTTCCAGGTTTATTACATTTAGATGTTCAAAATACGCAATTCATTTTTTATAACTATTCCACTGCAGTGATCCTAATTTTTACTGCATATTCAAAAGATCTGATGTACCATCAAAAGCCTATAATTAATATACAGGCATAATTTGATGTCTTGAAAAGAAAAAGCCCAAGTAAAGAAAGACTAAAAAATCTCAAATAATAATCATTCCTTTAAATTAATTTGTAAGCCAATTATCATTCACATTATTATTTGTCACATTATCATAAGACTTAAAAGATTTTAAGATACAAGTTAAATTTTTTGTCCTTTCTAAAAATTTAATCAAGATTCTCAATCTTGTTTTGGGTACTTGCAATGTATGAAATGTTTCTCTTATATTTTTTTTTCTTACGCTATTTCAATGGGACAAAATGTAATCTGGCTACGGTGTGGTCTCTGTCGTCCTATAAATATAGAACAAGTTTGAAAGCTTTTTTTAGCAATGAATGGTACACTTTATTATATTTCTAAAGTGGCGCCAGTCTAGGGGCCAGAAATCGTGAGTGCTGAATGATTTGAAATAAATCATCCATACAATGGTGAAATCTGGAGTCAATTTTAAATTTTGCAATTCGATTCGTTCATATTGCAAGTTTATAACTAACAGTTCTAGTCTATGCTTGTATGGAAGCATTTTAGTACAAAGTGTTCTAATTTAACCAAAAATTATTTCGATTAAAATATTTTTTCCCTACAGATGTATGAGTCTTCTTTGTTTTTACACCTTATTCAGAGGATTCTACTGAAAAAGCTTTTGCTTAGATTCCAGCGATGTTCATGCTAATTGCCCATGCCATGACTGACATTTTAAGATAACGCAAGAACTTACGGAATCGCATGAAAATTTAAATGACATTTGGACCATTTTCAACACTGCGCTTTCATCATTATTCAAATGTTTTCAACAAAACAATAGGTAAGGCAATGAGGGGCATCTTGATTTCAATTTTTATGTTTAAATGAACAGGTAAAAAAATCCCTGCTGTTAGAAGGATGGTCTAGTTTTCTTAACACATAACACCCGGCAGGTAGGCAGCTCTGCACATTAATATATAATTATCCGAGCTGTCATTATTGATTTGGTTATTCTTGATTCATCTCTTAAATTCTTAATTTACCCCTCACTCATCAATCACCTTAACAAATGGTACCAGGTAGCCCCAGGAGCAACATGATGCAGATTTTTCGTACAGTATAATCATGGGTGTTACTAAGTAGCAAAAAATAAAAGCTCTCTCGATGAATCAAATACAATAAGGCTCACTGGCTCGGTGTAGTAAACTGTCTTGAACTGATTGCGATCATCAAAGTTGCGCTTGAGCAGTATCACGGTAAACTGAGTCAAGTTAAAACTTGAGGGAGAGTGAGAAATTTTGACTTCTATTGTACTTTCCATACGGATTCGGGGACTCACAGATGGTACCCAATTTGCTGGATCTGAGTCTGCAAAGAAAGTAGAAAAGCATATTTTTAAACAAAGACTACAGCATGAGTTCCCAATGTGGCATTCTTCGACGTAAGTATTAGACTCTACTTTCATTTTTTTTATTTGAAATATATTTCAATATATATATTAATCTCCATGAAGAAGTACAACAGCCATGCACTAAAAAATGCCTGCTGTAAATGAAAGCCTGGACAGATTACATATATACATCTAGTAATGATTCTCTGGAGGATTTTTTAAATGAATTCATTTTTTTTTCATTTTATTGAACAATGGTTAATATTTAAAAACTATTGTCGAAAAATAAAAAATATTCCAGAAAACTGCATGTAAAGTAAAACAACACCATATCAATGTCAGGGTGACTTTGCCAATTATGTAAAGTTCAAATTACCGTCTACGATTGCAGAACCTGATGTCATTGTCAATGACAGAAAGGTTGATTTTTTCTGGCTTTCCTCTAAATTTTTAGGTGGTGGCATACTGTACACTTTCACCACATAATTCTCTCTGGGGCTCAAAAATGTAAGATTGTACTGAAAGCGTAACTGTTTCAAATTAAAAAAAAAAAAGAGATGGAAATCCATAAGGTTGTGAAGCAAAATACATATTTGTAAGTGATGTACATTATCAGGAAGGTTATACTTTAAGGAACAATATGCAAGTATGAGATTGCATAAATTTCAGAGTCTTTAAATTCTTTTCAACTGATTTGATTTTTATACAAGCTAAAAATGGGGAACTGTATTACTTGTAGCTATAACAAAGAAAAAGTTAAGTTCCCATAAAAAATAACTTGCAATAGTTTTTCACGTTAATTTTTTTGTAATGTAATAGTATATATTTTAAATTGAAAGTTGTTGCACTAAGGGATAAATTTGTGAAAACAGTAAAATTTTAAAGAAGTACTTGAAAAAAATCACTTAAGAATATATTTTTATGAATCAATCTTAAAAAAAAATCAGACAGATAGCTTTGACTTATTCAGTTTTTATATAACATAAAGTTATAAATTCTCCGTTTAAAGGAAAAAAAAAAATTTTTTAATTCTGACGACAATGTTACCTCAGTTCTCAACTTGAAGCTTATTGAAAAGAAGGTCATAAAGTAGGATATTTCTTGTTAATGCGCTGAAGCTCAAATCGTACTGAACTCCATCTGTGTCTGAAACACCATGGTTGCCTCAAACATATCCATTGCAAATTCTGTTTTTAAAGTTTTTATTTTCTGACAGTTAACTTGCTTAGCCTGTTGTTGTTTTTAAGTATTTGACCTAATTTTGAAATCAAGCTACAGTAAAATATTATATTGATATATAGATTTTGCACATGATCAGGAATGATAGAAAGTAAGGAACAATAAAAAAAAATCAGAATACACTTATCTCAGAGAGTCCATTTTTACAATCTAGAACAGCATCTTTGATTATTTTTTATTGCTCAAATTCAAGAATCGCTTGATTTAGGATAGAAATCAGTTGATGATTAAGATATTATAGATATGCAAAGTCTTAATGAGGATATCATTTTTTAAAGATTTAGTCTACTAGGTGGCTTTCTTGAACATTGAGAGCCCCTGGTTGAGACAGCTGGGAGACATCTGTTGCTTCCACATGCTATGATGATGGTGGCGGTGACTGCGACATCCAGCAGGTTGGTTAGCCTCCCACAGCTGGATTCTTCGGGAAGTTCTCCAGGGTCTGCGTTGTCATCACATCTGCTGAATCGCCGCTGCAGCTGCTCGATGTGTCGCCTCCACGTTGGCCCTGATGGACAGACTTCAAGGTTGCAGGATCGAGTACCAAACACCTTGGTGATAACTGCTGGTTCCCATTTCGGAGATTTCTCAGACTTGGTACTAAACGCTTTAGCATGGCACGAATCTCCAACTCTGAACTTGAAATAATTCAGTGTTTGTTCCGAATCGTTCACCTTCCTTGATTCTTTATGAAGCATTATGTGTGGAGCTGAAGGTTTGAGAATGTCGATCTTTGTTAGGATTTGACGGCCGTTGAGGAGTTCACTCGGAGATAGTCCCAAAGAGTTCGCCGATACTGCATTAGGAATTCTTAGAGTGTAGATTTGGGTGACAATGAAGATTTCTTCAAGGAGTTCTTGAAGCTTTGTAGCACCCTTTCTGCTGCTTCATTTGTAGTTAGATAATATGGTGCTCCGATGAAAAGTATGATGCCTCTCTCTCTCTCTCTCTCTCTCTCTCTCTCTCTCTCTCTCTCTCTCTCTCTCTCTCTCTCTCTCTCTCTCTCTCTCTCTCTCTCTCTTAGACATAGCGTTATCGCAGACAAATGTATGGGGATACCCGAAATGAGCGAATTTTATTCTTGGTTGACTTCATTGAGTTTGATTGCGTAAGGTTTACACAGGGATACTTAGAAAACGCATCAACGAATTCAAACCCATTAAGTTGATAGCGTGATCGATATGGATTCGACTTCATGGTTTCTCAGGAAACATCCATGGATGCATATGAGCTTTTGATGGGTTGTTCTGATGTTCACAACATGAATCACATTATTTGCAAAGATCATGACTGTCTTTGTCAATCCCTGGCCAGTAGACTGCTGCTCTAGCCAGCTGCTTCATTCTTTCGATGCCAAACTGACCAAAATGTAACAGTTTGAGTGTATGACGACGCGGGAACCATACAGCAAACAGCCCTTTTCACTGCTGAGGGTGTCTTTGACTCTTAAAAGCACTGATCTGATGTCACTTTGAAATTGTGGATCTGATGTTGATTTTGCTTTATGTGACGGTTTGGTTTTATATGTTGGCCATAGCATTGTACAGAAGAGAGTATAACATCTTTGCTGGTTTCTTTCCTCAGAACGTCGGTATGGTGTAGCTGGAGATGAGAGCTAATGGATCAAATGATGCACACGGTATTTGAGTTCGCTCCGTCTTCACATATGTCGAACTTTTTGTCTGGACCATTTGGAAGGCGGCTCAGTGCAAATGAATTTCCATGTTCTGAGGTTTTCCTGTATTCGATGACATAGTCATACTCACTGAGAGTTAAAGCCCGCCTCGCAAGGTGATTAGCTGCAAGAGCTGGACTAGCTTTAGAAGGACTAAAAATATTTAGCAATAATTTGTGATCTGTACAGAGTAAGTCTTTGGCCTTTTTGAAAACTGCTTCTTCCTCTGCTTCCCATTTCCATGGAATGTTCTTCCTGGCAAGATGAAACAATGGTTCTACAACAGCTGAGAGATTCTAGAGAAATTTGCTGTAGAATTGAATTTGACCAAGAAAAGACTTAAGATCACATACACTCTTAGAAGCTGGCATGTTTATGACAGCGTCAACTTTGTGACCTTTCGATGGTCTTTCCTTTGACAGGGTGAAACCAAGTTATTCAACCAATGATTGAGCAAAAACATAGTTTTAAGACGACATCTAATACCTTTCTCTTTGAGTCGCTGACAAAATTTCCGAACGTTTGACAAGTGGTCACAGATGAGAATATCAACAGTGTAGACGGAAACATCTGGAAGGTCTTGAATCAGTTTATCCATTATTTCCTGAAAGTATCCAGGCGCTGAAATGATTTGAGAGCAGGATTTGATTATATGCATCAGTTAGGTCTATCTTGGTGAAATACTGACCACCGCTAAGTTTCCTCATGAGATCAGATGGAAGAGGTATTGGGTGTCGATGGAGCTCAGACTCTAATTTCTTTTAATGTCTTGGAATCGCCTGACACATTTTTTTCTAATAGGCACCACTGATATACCGTAAAGGCTGAACTGTGTTTCTTTCCAGACTCTGTTCTTGACACAAGCATCATAAGCTTCATTTACTTCTTCTTGAATAACAAATGGAACTGGGCGCGGTTTATAAAAACAGGTTTGGCATTGTCTTGGAATCTGACATCAACTGAGATATCAAGTTGTTGAATTGCTGATCATTCAGGTAGATTTGGATCTGGAACTTCGGTTACTACAAATTCGAGGTCTTGTTCATTATTTAAAAAAGATTATAAAGATTCTCTAACGGGCAACTTGTGCTGAGTAGCAGACTCGAACACGTTTGTACATTGTTTCAATCCTAGAATTCCTAATTTTCTCCCGTTTTCGATGCTCAGAAAGTTTTCTCCTGCGCCAGTGTTCACTTCAAACTCAATCGCTTGTCCTAAAATTCTCAGATATTGCTTCAGTTAAGGAACATTTAGTGTGTTTCTGACTGAGTGAATGATGGTTACTTATTGTCTCCGCTTCGTTAACCAAACCTTCTCTAAATATCCTATTTTTGGAGAATGAGCATTAGCATTTTTGTATCTGAATTCCTTCCCTCTGTGGGAGTTACCGCATCTTCCTCAGACTCCGTTTGGAAAATCTCTTCTTGTCTTGAAATTTTTGTTTTAAACTTTTTCGTTTACTCTCTGAACATCTGTAACATGATATCTTAATGACTTAAAGTATCCTTGGCACAATTTGCTGCGTCTTCGATTTGGGTTGCGATTTCGATAGCTTTTACTCTGAAAACTTTGGGGATAGAACGTGAACTTTTTTGTCTATTTTGGATAAATCTTGAATCAACATTTGTATTTGCTGACGGTGTTTTTGTTGCTGAGCTTGAGAGGCTTTCATTAGTGTTTGGACGTCTCCAGATCTGATTTTGCGATGGTTGTAACGTGACTCAAGATATAGATCTAGTTTGTTGCTGACTGTTCGATTATTCTGATAATCTAGTCTTGGAATCTAGGTGTAGATTTCATTACCCTCGTCGCCAATTTTTTAGATGTGTTTTGATTTTAGATGTGTGTTTAAAATATGATTTTAGCAGAAAATATATATTCAAACAGAACTTCCATATATATAAAGGAGAAGACGGTTGAAAACTCAAAACGACCTTTATTCACGATCTCCCAAGGATGAATGATTATCCACTTCAGTTTTAATAGTGAACAGTTCCTCACATACATAGGTTTACTAGATTGCCATTACTTTGAAAATAATACAACAGATATCTAGATTTTGCACATGATCGAGAAGGGTAAAAATAAATGAAAAATAAAAAAATAAGATTACACTTACCTTAAAGAGTCCGTTTTTTTACAATCTAGAACAGCAACTTTGATTATTTTTTATGGTTTAATCTCAAGATAGCAAATTAAGAATAAGATGCATTTTCTCAACACTAATTTCATCCTAAAGCTCTAAATGACAACATCTTTTTCCATCGTATTTATTTGATTAACAGAACCTTTTTGCTTAACAAGTCTGTCCTGTTAGTATCAAACTGTAAGAGCGTGCAGCTCACTTCGGCACTATTCTCCCAAACCAACAAGTAACCTTTGCTGTTTTCCCTTGACGAATCTGGATTTAAAGTTGGGAGGGAATAATAGAGAGAGAGCAAAGGAAATGGAATTATTAAGTAATTACAATTTTATTATATTTTAAGAAAGCCTTGCACATTTCATTTTGTAACAAAACTTTATCTTCTTTAAATGAGTATTTGCAACTTACATAATGCTCGTTTGTATCTAAGGTATTTGTAGTTGACAACTTTTGTAAGAAAAGCCTTATCTTGGATTTAGTTGATAGCTTTTTCGCCATCTGTTAGGAAACAAATCATCTTACGATCCTCTTTTCAAAGGTTATTACACTGGAGGGTCTAAAACTATAGGCACCTATTTATGATACAGTTTCAAGTTTTGTAGAAAAGTCTTCAAAGCCTCCATTTATCGTAACATTATAAAAGTGGTTTAAAAAACTAATTTTTCTACTATCAAAATTCGGATAAAAAGAGAAGAGATGGGTATAATACAGTTTAGAGAAGCACTGGTCGTCTTAAAAAAGACAGCAAATTAAACTTCAAAAACTTTTGATATACAGCAACAAAGCAGAAAGCATAATATTAAGAAACCTCAAAAGTATTGAGATCCATAATCTGATACTGCACTTCCATGAAGCAGACTCATATGGCTCCAAAATTGAATGGTACTTTTTAGATATGACCATATGGTTAATATCTGTATTTCCCAAATTTTCCGAAAGCTCTAAAGGTAAAACAAGGCACAGAAAAAATAAGTCTAATATACATTTATGACAATCCTGAAGCTGATCAAAGAATAACACGATCCGAAGAAAATCGTCTGATAAGTTGATATTTTTAAGGTTGTACATGTATTGTATAGAGTAAGGCACCTCTTAATTTGTTTTTACCAACATGAACTGTGTATGATCAAGGCTACTAGATCGTATGAAGCACTCCTTGAATGTAGTTGAATTAAATATAAATGTTTACTACTCACTGTCAAGAGAAGAACTCCAATTGATGTAAACCGATGGACCAAAGTATGCTTTGTAACTATGATATTTGGTTAAGAAGGGCGTAAGATCAAGTGACGCTGGCCTCTTAACAGGGAAATCATCATCAGTTAGGGAAAAGCCAGCTGGCAAATCTAACCAGTTGAAGTGTTTTAAAAATGGTTTGCAATCTGTGGAGAAAATTAAATTTAATATCCTCTGAAACTTACATACTAACCATTATTTTTACTAAGTGAGCTGTTTCTCAAATTATTGATGAGCAGCTTCGGCATCATTGCCCATGCTACGTTACATGTTCATTGGGTCTCTTTTAGGACATTTCGCTTTTTAAATATTCTTTTTTTTTTTTTATAAGTAAATGTTACCATTACACTGCTTGATGTTTACAATGAAAGCTATAGTTTCAGAAAAGTTTTTTTATGATGACCTAACATTTTAACGATGTTTTTGAGAATTGAAATATTGTTTGTTGTCAAAAACCAATTTTGTGAGAATTTCATAAAAAAAAAAGTAATTTATGTTTGACTTAAGCTGATGCTAGTAAAAAAGGACAGCAAGTGCAGTGAGTTAGAATGACACTTGAATCTGTCTGCTGTGTGATATATCTCTGAGAGAGACAACTTTCAGCGAATCATTTATTCTAATAATCATTTAGGAAAAAACATCGAAACTTTCGAGTTCTATTCACTTCATATCTAAAGACAAAGGCAATGCTGGGGTGTCTTAAGCCTAGACAAACAAATAAATGCATTGAAACAATATCATGGCCTATTAGTCAGGCTAGAATACGTAAACCGATTTCATCAATCTTGCTTTCAACATCTGTTTACCGACCCTCACTTGGGAACAGGCCTTCCCAATTTTTTTTTTTATTTCAGCCTCACTGTTTACAGGTAAATTGCCTCTGCTTCACGATGTGTTGCTATTCGCAAACAATAATTATAATGAAAATAATAATAATAATAATAATAATAATAATAATAATAATAATAATAATAATAATAATAATAATAATAATAATAATAATAATAATAATAATAATAATAATTAATAAATAAATAAATACCTGTTCTCAGAGGTGGAGATAAGATATTCAAGCTTTACTACAGGAAGTAAGTCTGCATGTAAATAATACTTTAAAAGATGACTCTTTGGCAACTTTCGAGTCCCAGTTGAAGCGTTGCAATTTCAAAATATTATTCAGTTTTTAAGTCACAACAAATACAAGCATATTTACCCTATTTTGACAGAGATACTTTTACACTGTAGAGTAAACCACTTATAAAACACATAATTTCTCGCATCAGACAAAACGAGAAGCATGTCACCTATACATCATCGGTGTGAGTATTTAGACTTATGCGTTTTTCTTCGTTTCTAAATGCATGAGCGTTTCAGTATGCTTATAAGAGATTTTGCTCTTTAAAAAAAATTGGGAGTTATCTAAATACAAATTTCTTTCTTACTATAATTTTCAACAGCTTTTAAGGGCTTATTTTGAGAAACCGATTTGTCTACAGGAAAAAAAAAACATATTTTTTGCAGTAAAGTGAAAACTATTTAATCGTGGTTACTATGTCTGTCTGACAGGCTTTGACTCCACTTTAAATAGTTTTTTAAGTATAAGAACGTAACGTGAAATTAAACAAAACATAGATCTACTCTAAAAAAAAACTATTTTGTTTTTCATTGAAAACTTGTGAAATGTGCTCCTTTTTGCGTTATTTATTTCTCATTTGTTATTGTTAATTAAAATGAATCGCCGTCGACGTTGATATCTAATGATAAAACTGCCAATCTTCGAGTATCCAATCTGTCTCACCTGAGCCATAGTACTCATTTAGACAAAGATCTCCAATCTACAGATTTAAAAAAAAAAATTGAAAGTTTTAATTGAGGCAAATATTTAGCGATATATGAGCATATCTAAAATCGACATCAAATATATTAAAATCTGGATCAATCAATTGAAACAGTTTCATACACTGTTAATTTAATATAAAACAGCTATGGTAAAAATATTCTTTTTGAATTAAATAATCTCATCTTCACTACTAAAACTAAAACTTCTACTACTACTACTACTACTACTACTACTACTACTACTACTACTACTACTACTACTACTACTACTACTACTACTACTACTACCACTACTACTACGACCACTACTACTACTACTACCACCACTACTACTACTACCACCACTAATACTACTACCATCAATACTACTACTACTACTACTACTACTACTACTACTACTACTACTACCACCACTACTACTACTACTACCACCACTAATACTACTACCATCAATACTACTACTACTACTACTACTACTACTACTACTACTACTACTACTACTACTACTACTAATAATAATAATAATAATAATAATAATAATAATAATAATAATAACAACAACAATAATAATAATAATAATAATAATAATAATAATAATAATAATAATAATAATAATAATAATAATAATAATAATAATAATAATAATAATAATAATAATGATGATGATATTTCTACTACTACTACTACTACTACTACTACTACTACTACTACTACTACTACTACTACTACTACTACTACTACTACTACTACTGCTGCTGCTGCTGCTGCTGCTGCTGCTGCTACTACTACTACTACTACTACTACTACTATTACTACTATTAAAAGCAGTCTTTACTTATACCAACACTGACCATTTGACTATTATAACAAGGACAACTGAAAATGTACTGAGCATAATCTTATATTATTGTTTATGTAAGTGCCTGCACTTCTGCCAGTAAAATTACTACAGCTCTTATCACCAATGTCAATCGCTACAGAAAGATCTCACACAGACCTAATTTTCAATTAGTCATTCTCTTACAACGCATTATTCTAAAGCTTCTATCAAAACACTTTACGACTCTTTACTGTTTATCAACAAGTCCATCAGATATTAATGTAACTTAAAATCCAATATCAGCAACCAACGTGTGATAATAAACAAACGTACTCTCGTGTATCAAATAACATTATTTATAACTTCTAACTGTTTAAGTCTTTTTTCAATAGAACATGGGCAAAATGAAGAAAATGTGCAAGCAAATGAACATTTTATTGTCTTGAGGGAACTTACAAGATCTGCAGATTGTTCCTCAAAGGTTTTCAGAGGACATGGATAAATTATAGAGGACACAAAATCTACATACACAGAGCTCACAAGGAGGACAAAGCAAAAATTAAATCTGCCACGATTATCTCTCCACTTATTTTGTTTCGAAGCCATGCCTGAAAAATTGAACGAAAAGAAAACAAATACTAAAATATTTTCATGATGTCATTATTTTAATTTTTTTTTCTTAGATAAGAAGTTAAAGTATTGTAGAACTATTCAATTCATGTTTCTGTGCCATAATTCCAGTAAAGATATTTTACTGTAAAGTAAACGAATTTCCTAGAGCGTTCCATGCAGGTAAAAATAAACTAGAGCTAAATCTTGATTAAAAAACAAGGAATTTATCTGCTCGATTCAGTCGGATTTACTCCTTCTCGGTTTGCCTGGTGCTCTAGCTGCCCTCACACGCTGACAGAATTATTGATTCTCACCAGAGAGATTAGAGTGGGTACTTGTATGTCTAGCCCTGCTGGCCTCCCTCAGAACCCCCTGGTCCGACCAGAAAGTGTCAAATAGAATGAAGTCTTACGGGAACAGTTTTGCGCATGGTGGGTCAAATTTCTCCCGCAGTATTTTTGACGGTAGCTTGACTAGATAGACCATATTATATGATAGTGTATTTTGTTCTTCATGAAATTAAAACAAAGCATTGTTAACAATGACAAAACGAAAAACATGAAATCTGAAGAATTACTTGTGCCCAGTAGCTTTCAT
Source organism: Elysia crispata (assembly GCA_033675545.1). Lineage (NCBI taxonomy): Eukaryota > Metazoa > Mollusca > Gastropoda > Plakobranchidae > Elysia > Elysia crispata. The sequence goes on from JAWDGP010005911.1 coordinate 147,109, forward strand.
ACTTTCGATTATAAAATCTTTCAAAACCAGCCACCAAACAGTGACTCCAGCACAGTCCCATGCATTGAGACACTTCGAAGGTCTTCTCTTTCAGCTGACTGAGACCAATCATATTGTGTTGACAATACAGAATATTTTGGGTGCTAGATAGGTTGTTTAAATCGAAATGGGGCTTCATCATGCCTAAAATTATTAAAAGAAAACAGAGGAGAGTGTGTGTGTGTGTGGGGGGGGGAGATTAAGTGGGATTGTGCTACACTGTACAAGATCAGTTTGGATAAGACCAATCTTTACCAAAAGCCCGACAATAAAAACTGAAATTAAGTACTCACTTAGACTAGTCAACTGGATCTGAATTCAAGTCTTTCCACGATGAGGCCAGAGCAAGAATCTAAATCTAAATCTTTCTTTGCAGGCTGTTAGACACTTGTCGCATTATGTACCAACAAAGCAAACAGACTTTAAAAAGTAATATCTAGCTTAGTAAGTCTATATATTTAATTTAGTTATAACTTGTCACGGTCCCCTTTTATCATGAATCTTTATTTCCATGGTTTAAAGCCAAGTTTGACGATCTAGATCTCCCTAAAACATTGGCTCCAATAACGATTACTTCCTATCAACCTTCTATGACGTAATCAAAACTAGTTTCGTTGTAGGTTCAAGATAAGATTCGATGTTTATTTTTTGATATAAGATTCAACGTTGGATGGGTAAGAGAGAGTATTTGCCCGGTTCAAAGAAGCGCACCTAAAGTTAGGTGCATTCAAGTATTGGACCAGTTGCAGGAAGGTTTGCACCTCCTCCTAACATTAGGATCGCATCTAATATCATGAACTTATGGGCCAGGTTCTATGAAGCGCTCCTAACTCTAAGATTGATCCTAATTTCCACTATCCCTCGCTAGTCCCTCTTTATACGGTGCTCAAAGTTAAGTGCGTTCTTTGAGGAAAAGTGTGAACCTAAGATAAAACTTTAAATCTAAAATGACGCGATTTAGGTGCAAGAGTGGGTCTACCTTGTCCTAACTTGAGTTAGATGCACAAAATCTTTAATTTACGGCAAAAAGCAGCCACAGATCTAATTCTACCGACGGCTTGATTCGAATTGAAATGGATTTGTTTCTTCGTTCTTATTTGTGAAATTTGGTATTGAGACGAGCCACAACAAAATTTCCACGTGTATAAACCTAGATATATGTGTTTAAATAGAATAGTCTCACTTAAAACAACAAAAAGTGGACATTTGAATAAACCGTATAGCTCAAAATAGATACTATAAAAGTATAAAGATCGCTAGATGAGGTCTAAATAGTATCAACATTAATTTGCTCCTATTTGACATCTCTGCAGTGCCTAACGTCCAATACAAACCATAAATACCAAGTAAAAATCTTGTATTTATACATTTAATCCAGATAAGAACTGATGAGGAAATACGGAGCATGCAATCTGTAATCAGACTTGTAGGCAAACTTCCAGCGTATAATTGTTCTCGCGTAGACACCATCTACAACATATTTTACAATGGAAGGATTTTAAAAATTGTGTATGAATTCGCAAGACTTCTCGGGCATGCATTTAACTCCTACAAGAAGCAGCAGTAGTAATTATTAAACAGATGCGGGAGCAGCAGTAGTGGTGGTGGTGGTGGTGGTAGTAGTAGTAGTAGTAGTAGTAGTAGTAGTAGTAGTAGTAGTAGTAGTAGTAGTAGTAGTAGTAGTAGTAGTAGTAGTAGTAGTAGTAGTAGTAGTAGTAGTAGTAGTAGTAGTATGAGTAGTAGTAGAAGTAGTAGTTGCGGCAGCAGTAGTAGTAGTAGTAGTAGTAGTAGTAGTAGTAGTAGTAGTAGTAGTAGTAGTAGTGGTAGTAGTAGTAGTAGTAGTAGTAGTAGTAGTAGCATTAGTGGTAGTGGTAGTGGTAGTGGTAGTGGTGGTAGTAGTGGTGGTGGTGGTGGTGGTGGTAGTAGTGGTGGTAGTAGTAGAAGTAGTGGGGGTGGTGGTGGCGGCGGCGGTGGTAGTGGTGGTGGTGGTGGTGGTGGTGGTGGTGGTGGTAGTGAGTGGTAGTGGTGGTGGTGGTGGTGGTGAGTGGCAGCAGCAGCAGCAGCAGCAGCAGCAGTAGTGGTGGTGGTGGTGGTAGTAGTAGTAGTAGTAGTAGTAGTAGTAGTAGTAGTAGTAGTAGAAGTAGTAGTAGCGGCAGCAGTAGTAGTATAAGTAGTAGTAGTAGTGGTGGTGGTAGTAGTAGTAGTAGCAGCAGCAGCAGCAGCAGCAGCAGCTGCAGTAGTAGTGGTGGTGGTAGTAGTAGCAGTAGTAGTAGTAGTAGTAGTAGTAGTAGTAGTAGTAGTAGTAGTAGTAGTAGTAGAAGTAGTAGTAGCGGCAGCAGTACTAGTAGAAGTAGTAGTAGTAGTAGTAGTAGTAGTAGCAGCAGCAGCAGCAGTAGTAGTAGTAGTAGTAGTAGTAGTAGTAGTAGTAGTAGTAGTAGTAGTAGTAGTAGTAGTAGTAGTAGTAGTAGTAGTAGTAGTAGTAGTAGTAGTAGTAGCAAGCTTTACGTATGCCAGACAAATGAAAAATAATTAAAAAAAAAAAAAAATTTTTGCTTTCTTAATCAAATGTATCAATCAATATTCCCCTATATTGTGGTTTGTTTTGATGTATCTGTGTAGGTCCCAACCAGATACGATAGGGATTTATGTCAGTGAGCGGCAAAGGCTTGTAGGGTAAATACTGATAGGTAGTTGATTTTTTTTATTTTGGTAGATGTATATATTCAACACTCTTGTGTAGGAAGACCGTCCATATTTATTTGTCAAACTTATTACTTTCGCTGGTCATATCTGAGTGTGTCATTTACATCAACTTTACTTCATTGATAAAGAACACACATTAAAACAAAGTAAAGGTGCACACTTTTTCTGCCTATCGAAATCTTTTGTTTATGATGTAAAAATATCAGACTGAGAAACTAAGTACATTAATGTATATGTACTACTGGCTCATGCAGTTGAGTATTTCATACCTGTGCCTACAAGCATATCTATACATCTGTTATTTGATACAGCCCATCCAAAAAAGTTTACTCTTGGGCAAAAATTCACTAGGCATATTTTTCTAACAAGCTCTCAATAATCAATTAAAAATCATAAAATTATGTCTAGAATCTTAAAAATATTGTAGCCTCCTAGAAGATGCTTTTCTTGCTCAGCAAAGAGTTCATTATATGAAGTATTAAACAATTATTTTTGTCCACTAATTTCTTCACTAATTGCTTTTTTTTTTCAATAGGAACATATGCAATATTTATAGTTGACTTAATGTTATACATGTCAACTCCCTCCCCCCTAAAAAGAATAAAAATTATAATAAATAATAAATAAAAAAAAATAAAATTGAAATTCAAGATAAACAAGCATTGAGGTCCACCTATCTTAGAATATAACGTTCACTTGTTCGTAGTGTGAAATTTTAACTCGCATTCATTCAACTTTTTTCAATAGCATTTAAAACATGCGAAGAAATCTGTGAAGTTTGCATTTCTTTTTTATTTCTACTTTTAGCGCTTCAAAATATGGCATAATCCTCTGGAATTATTAAAGGATCTTAGGTGGTGATTTCAAATTCATGCCGCAAGGAGATTTGAGAAGCAGCAATGGAGATTGGAGACCTTTCACAGTTTTAGTTTTTTTCTTTCGTTTTTACACATGCCTGGAGGGACAAAAAATGGAGAAAAATAATTACAATGCAATGATGAATCAGAATTTGATTAAATTATGGATTTTATGAACAGAAAAGGTAGGGTAGATATTATTAAGATGTTAAATACAGATTTAAATCTAAAGCCTTTTTTGAACAATCAAAAACTGTTTGTTGGGCTTGTATAAACTAAAGGCAGTCATATGCTGACTTCATAGTGAAAGCTACAAATCTTATCTTCATTAGAGAAAAAGCATACACATTTTTTTTTATTTTGAACAGCATCATATTAGCCTCCAGCCAGCACAGTTAGGCTCAGATTTATAGTGCCAGTACATGTATATTCATACTTTCATACACCAAATTGTCAGATCCCTTCTATACATATGTCCAACTATCAACTTATATGGCGATAGCCTTCAAAAGACATTACAATATATTTTATAAGTTGAGGTTGAAGCTAACAATCATCCCCCTCCTGGATTACAAATTTAATATTTTAGCCACTGATCATACATAACAACAGTGTAATTCAAAATGATTAGCCCATATTGATTCGACTAAATCATGGCACTACTCACACCCTTTGAGTTTGAAACTTGTTATCAGAATTATAAAGTTCCGATGTCAATCTAGGTTTAATCAATCAGTGTAGAACATTTTGCCGATTTGTTTATAAGAGAATCTCTTCATTACCTCAAGGTCATAAAGTAGCTGGGGCAAGGAGGGAAACATTAAAAATTCAATAATGTTAAATTTCAAACCTGCACTTAATATTGAGCTATCTGCTTACAAAATTACATTGCATACTGTAAAATGCTTTTCAATGGATGTGCAGTTTTCATATATATTCCAAATTCTGTACATAAATTTTTTTCTGTCAATTTTAACTTTGAGCAATTAATTTCTAAAGTAACTGCAAATGTAAATTGGCTGCCTAAGGCACATGATAGCATATGGATCCCACATTCACTGATTTGTACTGCCTTTTAGAGAGCTCATATTTTATAGCACTTTATGGCAATTATTGGTATAGGTTCCTAGGAGTTCAGTAGAGCACTGTACCAGGTAGTTTAAACTTTCTAGGCTCTCGACGTTCCACTATCTTTGACTTTTCTCCCTCAACTTGGTTTTAATAGCTCCCATAGTGCTGACCAAATAAATCAGGCCGTTTAAATGTATATCAAAACTGATGTTAATTAATCTAAAAAGGATATATTTTTGAAAAATTTTTTATCTTCTTTTACAAAAACTTTGTAATAGTCGTTTTGTTTACCATAAATCTACTTATGTTCTCCTTTAAATATTCTAGAATGTGCACTAATTAGAACATCATCAGTTTTTTGGTCCCGTATTGATTGCAATGGATTCATCTTGAAAGGCAGTCTTAAGAAATAGAAAAAAAGTAATTAAACCAAGTTTTTTTTCTGCAACAACCACATCGCTACTGTTACAAATTACTGCTGCTACTACAACCAATATTGTTACTCTACTACAACCATAACAACTGCTGCTGCTACTACTATTACTACTACTACTACTACTACTACTACTACTACTACTACTACTACTACTACTACTACTACTACTACTACTACTACTACTACTATTTCCAATATTACTGTCACTATTCCTACTGCTGCTGCTGCTGCTGCTGCTGCTACTGCTGCTACTACTACTACTACTACTACTACTACTACTACTACTACTACTACTACTACTACTACTACTTTTACTGCAACTGCTACTACTACTACTACTACTACTACTACTACTACTACTACTACTACTACTACTACTACTACTACTACTACTACTATTACTACTACTACCACTACTACTACTATTACTTCTTCTACAACTACTATTATCACTACTACTACTACTACTACTACTACTACTACTACTACTACTACTACTACTACTACTACTACTACTACTACTACTACTACTACTACTACTACTACAACTTCTTCTTCTATCATTAATGTTTCTTCGACATATCTTAATGATATCAAAGGATACGTATCCCTGAGCTCCGAGTTGACTTATAAGACCGCTATAGAGCACTTGCGAGAAGACTAAATTTAATTTTATGAGTGATATCCTTTTTTTCTTGTCAGCCCAGCATGTGACATAATAATAATTTGCAACCCGTGTTTCTTCACACGCTTTACATATATACCAGTGTTTTTCTGGTCTTTTCTTTTTTTTTTTTTTTTATTCTAACCAAATCTTTTTTTACTTCTTTTGTTCGGCTCTATTGGAGAATTGTAAGAAATTTGAAAACGATACTTAGTGATCTCAGTTGCATCTTTATTACAGAACCAATGCTATATTGATATCTCATGTGTTCCTATAGATTTAAACTCAAGTCCATTTAATAATGAGACTTTTTTTCAAGGCCGGAATGTCACTAACATAACCTGAGCTGAAAGTACAAAAGACTTAAGTCACAAATATGCGTTAGCATTTGACAAGATTTTCTTTTATATATACTTAAGAGTAATTTGAAATTTTTCAAACATACCGGAAGATTCTCTTTCAACAGGTAAATGTCAACCTTGTTTTTAAACTCTAGCGGAAACTATCCTTCTTGTTTAGAGAATGTTACAAGTCGAACCCTGTTTACATCCGGACATGCGCAGAGCCGTTTAAACAGGGATTTTCTCTAATCTGGCCTCGGGCGCCTGGCGACAAACAGCATTTAAAGACTTGAACATTTTTAAACTTTACTGAAACGCATTTAACCTTTCAACTCAGACCAAAATCTCGTCTGGTATATACTGTATAAAAGACGCGAAATCATGTGAATATGTTCTTTTTTTTTTACAACTTGCTGTCTTGTAAAGATATTGTTCTATCGGATGTCTAGATCTAGTATTAAAGAAAATTGAATCAATTTATTCACCTCTTTGTGTTAGGAAAGTTGAAATAACCAACCAGGCTACGTCGGAAAGGATATCATTTTATTTTTTTACTATCGGCTTGAAATTCTGAAATCAAAGAATGTCTCTAAGTTTTTGTATTGTGTCTTTTTGCATAGGTAAGTATTTACAACCATAACTTAGTGTTTTATAGGTTATCTCAACTTTTTCTTTTCCAAATATTTTAAACTTTTTGTAAGAGTTCTTTTCGTGCAAGGCTTCGACCGTACTGGAATCTCTGTCAGATTCGATGTGTCAGTATGTTCAGGACAACAGTATAATGTCTAAAATTTTTGTTCAGACTTTATTGAACTGTGATGAATTTTCCCATTGTGCTGCTTAGTACCTTCCGTTGAGGAATCAGGTAGACTATTACGGGAACAGTTCATTTGGACATGGATGTAGAAATTAATTCGTAAATGGTGTTTAAAAGTAGATGAGTAACGCTCTCAAAGCCTTGGCCAAAATAGCAGACATAAGTGGAATAAAGCGATAAAGCTAGATAAAGAGAAACATTGACTTCAAAAAGACCCATCAAAACAGTTGGAACAAGACAGTAGATATTAATATTTTACTAGATTGTTTTTCCTAATCTCGTGTTCATTTTAGAATAGAGTCGGGTTGAACTTAAGAAAAATAAAATATTGATAAAATTTATAACGTTTTTATATAATGCTTCTGCAGGAGGAACATTTTTTTTTTAATTTTTGCTGAAAAAGAAAACGTCTATCTCTTGCGATTTATTTATGACACCCGTCCATCAAAGCGATATTTTCGAATACTGATGTTTAAAAAGCTTATAATGATTATTATTTTAATCAGCCTTGAAGTTTTTAGTAAAAACAATACATTTCCATAAGTTTTCTCAACATTTTTCGAAACTAAGCAGTATGCGCGACCTCTTGCAATCGGCAAAAACAGACCAAACAGTTGTAGAATGAAGAATGCATTGAAGGTTTCTCTTATCTTTACAGTCATTATTTTTTTCATAAAAAATATTGTTTTTCCGTTTAATTTTTATAACTCCATTTTGATCAATATTGCTCTAATTTCAAACACAAAAGATTGTTTGAAATCCTTCAACTTTATTATGGTAAAGAACTTATTAAAAGACTAATTTGGTCGTATTCAATCGCAAACTTAACAGGCTGAAAAGGAACCGAGTTAATGTTTACCACTAGCGAAAAAAAAATTAACAAAAAAGTCTGAATAACAGCATACACAAGCAATGAGAGTCTGATACACAGTTAAAGTACCAAGTGAAGGAAACAAATTTTGAAAGAGAAATTTCTACTTGAACTCAATCTGTTACCGGCTCTTATGAAAGAAAGTATAACCCAATATACTATTTTCTAGAATGAAAGAAATGCTTAAAGCAGATCTACACTTTTAGATGTATTAAACTGTATCTTTTCTGGAGTTTTACACTTTTTATGTTTTTCCAATAATTTTCTGATCTCTTATCTTGGGTAACTCAATCATGAAACATCCAATTTTGCAAAATGATTCATACAAGTATGTTGGACACAATCTTGAGGAATTTATCAGATTGCACAATATAGTGATCCTTTTTTTCATGCATTTTAACTGCTTTGCCCATTTTTTTCGAAATGCAACAATTTTTATTTACCACTTTCAATCTAGATGAAATGAAATTGGACGATTTCCTCTAAATATGATACGAAATTTTTGCTCAAAATCATGCCTTCTTGATTTCTCATCTTTACTTTAGTAAACAGATGTAACGTATGCTCAACAACCAAACGGAAAATATTATACGGGAAATCAGTAAAATTTGCACGTTCCAAATCCATGTTAAGATTCTTTAAATGTCATTCAGCAATGCTTCGCGGTCATCCAAAATTGCACATATAATCTTCTTGACAAATGCTCGAAAGTTCGTAAATAGATCCGGATTTCTTCAGCTATTATCCACCTTTCCTATTACAAACGCAGTATAAAAGATGGCCTTTGTTGACACTTAAACGTTGACAAAATAACGTGTCCTTTATTTCGTAAATAAATAGTCCTAAACCCAACCTCTATTATAAATTCTGATTTCCTCCTCAATAGGGAATAAGAGTTTCGCAGATTTAAGCTAAGCTTTACTTTGGTAGTGCCTAGAAAGAAAGAAACTGTAGAGTTTTTCCTCAAATAAAAATAATTTAGGGACTTTTTAAGAACGGATCATTCCTGTTTTTTCTGTTTTGTTTTGTTTGTTTGTTTATATATATATATATATTATATTATATATATATATATATATATATATATTGAACACAGCGATTGTGGATAAATTTTATCAAGTTTTATTCCTTACATGTATTATTGTTTCGCTTTTTTTCCTTAAAGTGACTCAATTATCATTCATCCTACCATAGGCCAAGACAAAATATGTATCTTAGCGTTTATGTTCCCCAGCATTCGGCCTCATGACTTCAACTGGTTCAGCTAACAAACCAATTTACTACGACCATGTCTACCCACACCATTCACCCTACTACAGGTACTGTATTGTTAGTGTAGTATACCCTGAACATTCTTATCATCATGGAAATTTTAATGAGATTAATCGTTAGTCTTGGAAAAAAAATTATTTAAATAAAATATATATTTTAGATATATTTATATAAAAAACTAATTCTTGAACAACATTTTTCTGGGTTTTTTTCTCTCATAAAATAAGAAGTAATGTTACATTTTCTCTGTTGGTTTCTCTTTAATAAATCTCTGTTTAAAACTGTTCAGAGCCCTGTAAAGTTATTAGTTATTCTTAAAAAAGATCGTTAGCGTTGTAAATAGCCCAGGTTTGTTTTTATTCGCATTGCCGATTTTATTGTCTATAGAGAGTTGATGGCTCACACCACTTTCTAATTGATTCATCAGATGAAGCGCTTAAGATATTAACTCTCTGTGTTCTTGCATGCTATATGGAAGTCAATTTGGTTCTAATGATTAATTGACAATAAAAATAATTTATAAATATATATATATATATATATATATATATATAGAGAGAGAGAGAGAGAGAGAGAGAGAGAGATAGATAGATAGATAGATAGATAGATAGATAGATAGAGTTAGAGAGAGAGAGAGGGAGGGAGAGAGAGAGAGTCACGGTTGAATATATCTGTGTGTTTCAGGAAAGAAGAGGGGAGGGGAGTGTTTACTTGATATCGTGTATGTTTTGTGAGTAGAGAGATACAAATATAATGAGATATAGGGAGATAACCTTTCCTCCCTGCTATGGCTAATGCGGTAAAAATAATCTCCCGTGCCGTGCAGAGAAAGGCATCAGATGACTCAGTGGGCAGAGCGATATACACCCAAAATGTACTCTCACGCATGGTATATCGGTTGTCTAGTTAAAATCATGAGTGATAATTGAATTGACTCTTCTAAACCCTATATTTGCTCTAATATTAGAATGACTATTTCTGGGACTAAGGAAAACAATGGTGTGAAAAAAGGTGAATACATCTCTCTGCAAAGTAGTCATACACGTAGTTACAAAAGGAACTCTTTTACAAAAAAAAAAATGTCAGCTTTTTTTTCAGGGGAAAAGAAGGAAAATAATCTGATATTGCCGCAGACATTTGAAATGAATCTGATCTCTAAAAAAGTTTTTTAAAGCTTTGGTTATAAAAAAAATGTAAAAGAAAACGGCACACAAATCTGTCAAACGTGGTGTGATGGTGTGAAGCAATGTGGTTTATATCAACTCTTTTGCGGTTATTGTGTGTGTGTGTTCGTGTTTATTTTTGGTTTGTCTCTCTGTTCTTAACGATTGTAAGTATAGAACAATCCTTTCAAACCAAATTATCTCCTTCAATTTTTTTTTTCCTGTATGTATTTTTTTATGTGGCATGGAATTTTTCAGAGGAAGGCCTAGCAAGGTTTTTAACTGTAGCCAATCATGTTAATATTCAATACTAGTGTTTTATATTTCAGTTCTTCCTATTCTATAAGAATTTTCATTAAATTATTTTACACCAAATACAAAAAAAAAGTTTTAATGCGGGTAATATATATTACAACTAAAAGGGCAGCTCTCTCGGCAAACATCGACTTTTTTTTTTTTTCCGACATAAAATTTCCTGCCACGTATCATATTTTCTAATAACCGACCATTGTATCTTTACATCTAGGTTTTATTCTTTATATCTCTTGGGGTCATATAGAAGTTGATTGGTTTAAGTGTGAAATTAGTAGTTATTATTTTTTACTTTTATGTTTAAATTTTATCTTTCTGATTGACTGTTAGTAACGCATAATTTTATCTTCATTGCTTTGCTTTTGATTTATAATTTTATGTTCTTTTCAATACTTTTTCCTCGTCATGGACTTATGGCCTCTTTATGCTAAGCAGAGGATTTAACGCTATCAATTTTCTTCGTACAATTTTGATTATTCTTCGTGTCTGTGTGGTTTTTGTTTTTCTTTTCTTTTTTTCTTTTTCTTTTTTTTTTTTTTTTTTTTGGTGTCATAAGTGAATTTAAACTTATTTAATCTATATTATACTTTATCTTTGTCAATTTTTAGTAAATTATCTTTATTTGTAGCAAAAAAAGGGTAAGAATATGTGCCACAATGAGGCTGGCGGCTCGTTATATTTATAGAATCTAAACCAAACCAGTGGCGTGGCTCTTTGTTTAAGGCATGAGAGTTTGTCATCGCTTTCTTGTAGGTAACGGAGTCCCTTGGTTAACTTAGTCAGCGCGTCTTTCAAAATACAATGTCTTTTTTATCACGATAATGAAAAATATAATGAAAAGACTGTACAGAAGGTCTTTTGAAGTTGCTTCCATTTATTTATTTTTTTTTTTATTTATTTTCAAGATGAATGAAGATCAAAATATAAAAAAGCAAAGAGTTGGGGTTAGTTGTTGTAAACTTCTTCAAGGTAAACCTAAAAAAGACCCATGTTTTTTTGTTGTTTTTAATAAGTGACAAGGAAATTTGATTCTTTGACATGAAAAAATCTGACATAATTATAGTCACATCATACAGAAAACAGCAGAAGGGATTGGAAATGGTTTGTATTAGTCCATATAAGAGCATCATAACAACATAACAATGTGAGTATTTAAGGAGTTGATTTTCATTCTGCAGCACGAAAAGTTTGAAACCGTGTTGGTAGTAGCTGGGCGAAATTGTAAACATGTTTGAAATCTATATCGTATTTTTATGTTAAATGTTTAGATAACACAATTACCAATATAAAAATTTGAAAAGTCTTTTATTTTTTTTCAATTGAAAACCATCGCTGGCCATCGTTTTCTTTTAAAAATTTCCATAAGTATGGAATACTTTTTAATACAATTTTTGAAACTTTTCTTTTCTCTCTTGAGCATTTGAAAACTAGAGCTAGTCCTTTCTAAAAATTATTTTTGTTTCATGCTTAGCATCTTTCATTTCAATATACCATTCAATCATTATTTTGTACTTGGGTTACTTTTGCTACTGATGATAAATTATGAGTTATAGACCACTTAAAACCAGTATCTAAGCGTTGTTAGGAGGACATGAAATAATATAACTTGTCCTCCATTATAGCCTCCAACGGAAGAATTCATTGCTAACTCATTGGTGCTAACTTTTTAGCTAGATCTAAATGTTGGTTGTTTTTTTTTTTTATTTGTGTGGGGGTTTTTTTCAGTCCACTCTTCCGTTTCGATTGCAGTGTATCAGCACAATTATTATTTGCTAAGTGGCAGAGTCTCTTTTATTCAACAGTATATTACCTTGAACTCTTGATCAGATGACGCCAAATTATTCAGATTAAACAATCTTTTCAAGTCCGTTTCGTGAACAGTTACCCTGGTTGTTCTTAAATTGTTTTCAATAGGTAGGGTTTGCCAGAGAGCCGAACCGATAAGTTGTTGTAACGGGCTATATGCCTTGCTGTCAGCTAGCTTTGTTTGGTCTCAAATCATTTTTTTAGAAAAGATTGTGTCCGAGAACCAAATCGATCAGTTGCTGTAACATGACTTTTTTAATCGTTTTACTAGGAGCATTCCTGAGAAGGTTATCCAAGTTCACCACTACACTGACGGCGTCAGCCACAACCATGACAGGTACTACCAGCCCCATGACAGCTACCCGCACCACTACACTGACTACAACGACGGCTACATGAAGAAGAGAGATAACCAGCTCATAGAGTTACTCCTCTTGTCAGCTCTCATGAACAACAACCGCAGAACACCCACCAATCAGGGGCCTTTTACACCCGCCGCCCAGCAGGGGGGAATACTCCCAGGGGGAGCTCTAATTGGTTAATAGGCTCTATACTTTCAGGGGAAAAGAAAAGGGGATGTCATTGGTTTACAGGCTCTATCTAGACCACTACTCCCGGATGCAAGGGCTCGCGTTGGTTAACAGTAATCTAGGCTGGTACTCCCGATGAAGGTAGGGGGAGGGGGAGCTATAATTGGTTAATATTGGTTAATCTGAACCAGTGCACTATTGCGGAGGAGGTCTCATTGGTTAACAGTAAACCCAGGGGAGGGGGTTCTCATTGGTTAACAGTTGTCTAGATAAGTGCTCTTGTGGGGAGGGGGTTCTCATTGGTTATCTAGACCAGTTTTGCCGGAAGGAGCGGTTTTCATTGGTTAACATTTATTGACACTAGTACTTCCGTAGGTTAATAGTTACTTAGACCCATACTTTTGTAGGTGGGGGGAGGGCTCTCATTGATTAAGAGCTATCTAGACCAGTACATCCATGGGGAGGGTGGGGTTGGAGGGAGGGCTCTCATTGATTAATAGTTATCTAGACCAGTACATCCATGGGGAGGGTGGGGTTAGAGGGAGGGCTCTCATTGATTAATAGTTATCTAGACCAGTACATCCATGGGGAGGGTGGGGTTGGAGGGAGAGCTCTCATTGATTAATAGTTATCTAGACCAGTACATCCATGGGGAGGGTGGGGTTGGAGGGAGAGCTCTCATTGATTAATAGTTATCTAGACCAGTACATCCATGGGGAGGGTGGGGTTGGAGGGAGAGCTCTCATTGATTAATAGTTATCTAGACCAGTACATCCATGGGGAGGGTGGGGTTAGAGGGAGAGCTCTCATTGATTAATAGTTATCTAGACCAGTACATCCATGGGGAGGGTGGGGTTAGAGGGAGGGCTCTCATTGATTAATAGTTATCTAGACCAGTACATCCATGGGGAGGGTGGGGTTGGAGGGAGAGCTCTCATTGATTAATAGTTATCTAGACCAGTACATCCATGGGGAGGGTGGGGTTGGAGGGAGAGCTCTCGTTGATTAATATTTATGTAGTTATGTAGACCAGTGCACCCGAGGGGAGGGGGTCTCATTCATTATCAGTAATCCAGACCAGTAATCTCTGGGGAGATCTCATTGGTTAATAGTTATGTGGTCCTGGGATTTCATAGATGAAATACTGCGGGTGGAAATTGGAGCTGTATCTGGGTAATCGTTATCTAGACCGATATTCTCAAGTTTCATTGATTAAAGGTTATCTCGACCAGTATTCCAGGGAGGGGGTGGGGGAGAGGTTTCATTGGTTATCAGTATCCACGCAAAGATCCACAAAGCTCATTCTTAGCCAGCCTAGCAAAAGCTGAAGAGTTTTTACTTAATATTCTTCGAATCATACTGCTGGAAAAATATGACAAGCATGTGCTATAATCATGAGTAACTCTGTGTTATTATCATTCTTCTTTAATAAATGAATCTTTCTTAAATCATTGCTTGATAAGTTTATTTATTCCTGGGTGAAGGGAAAACTATTTGACTGTTTAAATCATTCTTTGTTAATCGCTTGGTTATGATTAGGATATTAGCTCTTTGTTGTTAAATGTGGTGTGTATGTGGTGTTATGATCAGCTTAGCCTTATTGGTGTGGGATAGATAATGAACTGATAAAGGTGAAAGAGCGGAGTAAGGGAAGTTGACCTTCCCTCTGTCTGGTCAGTAGAGTGTAAACCAGTTATTGAGTTCGATCTAGTAAAGCTCATTTTTGTGATGCTACGAATTCTAAAAGTATTAGGGAATTTGAGGAAAAAAACTGTCAAGCTGAGCTGCCATTACTCTAACATGATAATTTTGCATGATACAATCTTTTTTTTTTTTTTGGGGGGGGAGGGGGTTCTTATCCTTAAGTTCTAATTGTTAGTATTTATTTTACAAACAGTTTTGTATATCTGTCACCGATTGAAACTAACCTGAACACAAAGGCGAATGGATCTCATTGAGCTATAATTATCAGAGACGAGTAATATAATTATCCTCTCCGGTTTTATTCCTCAAGAGAATTTCAGAACGGATTTTTGTAGAGCAGATACAAGTTTATTCTTGGGAAAATATATTTCCTTTCACAAATTTAGTCAAAACTCCATTATTATTATTATTATTATTATTATTATTATTATTATTATTATTATTATTATTATTATTATTATTATTATTATTATTATTATTACATGTAGTAGTAGTAGTAGTAGTAGTAGTAGCAGCAGCAGCAGCAGCAGTAGTAGTAGTAGTAGTAGTAGTAGTAGTAGTAGTAGTAGTAGTAGTAGTAGTAGTAGTAGTAGTAGTAGTAGTAGTAGTAGTAGTAGTAGTAGTAGTAGAAGTAGTAGTAGTAGCAGTAGTAGTGGCAGAAAAAAAATTGTAGCCCGTCTCTTTTAATGTTTCTCGTAATTGAACAGAAGAAACAAAGAGTTGTTCTTACAAAAGGCTGTCTCAATAACATTATAGATATATTGTGAACAGTCTGAAAGTCTTGATGCATACAAAAAGGCTGTATCAATTATGCTATAAATAAACTGTAAACAGCCTGAAAGTCTTGATAAAAACGCTATGTTCAGAAACACACTGACAGCAATAGATATGTCCCTCAACTATCTCTTTCTAAGATCCTTTAGATGCTACTTTGTTTATGTCATGTAAAAAAAATTATGGACTTGATCGTTCTTAGCGATTCAACTTCTTAGTCTATTCAAGCCAGCATTAAAGTCACTGTTCCTGGAGCATCTATTTTTGTAGATGCGGATAGCTCAGTGGTTATTTACCTGGTCTTGTCTCGGCAAGACGATGGGTGCCGCATCGAGGTGCAGGTTCGATTCCTCTTCATTCAATTTGTTATTATCTTTTCACTTCTTTCGTCTTCTTTGTCGGTCTCGAGCTAGATCTTGGTTTTCCTACACTATTTATTTCTTTATTTACAGTCACTTGCATATTTAGATCCTTAGATCTAGCTAGGTGTGTCTCAGCCTCTAATGTTGTTGGACTGCTTTCTTTATTTCTATAATAAAATTGTGTCTTTAAGTCAAATGTGCATCTTCCTAATATCCGTCAGAGGTTAGTTTGTTTATAGTAATACCCTGTAAAAATATGGAATTGGTCGCTTTTAGCTTTTCATCTTCTTAGGCTGTTCAAGCCAGCTTGAAAGTCACTGTTCCTGAAGCATTTATTTTTAAAGATGTGGATGGCGCAGTGGTTTAATTGCCTGGTTTTGTCTCGGCAAGGCGATGGTGCCGCACCGAGGCGCTCGTTCGATTCCTGTTCATTCAATCTATTAATATGTTTTCACGTCTTTCGTCTTCTTTGTCGATCTCGAGTTAGACCTAGGTTTGTGGTAGAATTTTCTATACTATTTATTTCTTTATCCACAGTCACTTGCATCTTGAGATCTTTAGATCTAGCTTCGTCTGTCTCAGCCTCTAACGTTTTTTGATTGCTTTCTTTATTTCTATATTCAGAGAGAGAGAGAGAGAGAGAGAGAGAGAGAGAGAGAGAGAGAGAGAGAGACAGGAAGTACAAGAAGAGAAGAAGACGAAGAAGAAGAAGAAGAATATTATAATGATGATGATGATAATAATAATAATAATAATAATAATAATAATAATAATAATAATAATAATAATAATAATAATAATAATAATAATAATAATAATAATAATGCAGATAGTAGTTGTAGTAGAAGTAGTAGTAGTAGTAGTAGTAGTAGTAGTAGTAGTAGTAGTAGTAGTAGTAGTAGTAGTAGTAGTAGTAGTAGTAGTAGTAGTAGTAGTAGTAGTAGTAGTAGAAGTAGAAGTAATAACGATAATGATGATGTTGATGATAATAACAACAACAACAATAATAATAATAATAATAATAATAATAATAATAATAATAATAATAATAATAATAATAATAATAATAATAATAATAATAATAATAATAATAATAATAATAATAATAATAATAATAATAATAATAATAATAATAATAATAATAATAATAATAATAATAATAATAATAATAATAATAATAATAATGATAATAATAATAATAGTAATAGTAAAAAGGCTCCTCTGTTCTATATAACCAATCACATGCAAAATACCTGCGGCATTAGTTATCTACCTTAGTAAATAAGTAAAAACAAAACAATCATTCCCTGAGGAGCTTGATCTTTTGCCACCTTGTATCATCAATAGGCTTATGTGATGGAGAATTCGAATTCCCACCTCACCCATCTACTGAAATCATCACCATCCTCATCATAGTCTGTGCCCGCCATTATCTTATCCGTGAAACGCCCATAACTCCGTATTACTGACATTTGTTATAAAATATTTTAGTGACAAAGCACAATTCTCACCTCCCTGCATTTTTAACCACTCTGCACAACACCCACGGGGAAGGTCACCAGACTGAACTCCAGAAGACTTGCCGTTGTGTAGGAACTCATTAGGTTTCCCTTTTGATTTGTTTCTTTATCTACTCTCTGTTCTTGACTTTTACTTTTTTTTCCATTTATTAGGGGGAGGGGGAGGGGGGAGGGGGGCGGAGGAAAATGAAGCTTATCAAGGCGTACAAGTGGAATTCCTCATAAGACTTTTTAAAACGAGAAGCGATTGCATTGCATCCAATACTTCTGAGGATCTAGTCTTAGCTGGATTCGTGTAGAAAACATTGTGACAGTACAGCGTTCATAATGATTATTTCAAACACATTTTTTTTTATTAAACGCCTTCAACACTTGGTTTGCTGGCCGTTTCTAAAGTACAGACTAACTCATCACTGTTGTTAATTAAATATCATTAGGCATCGGATTAGTGGAAGTACAGCAGAATTATAAAACGCGTCCCACAAAACTTTACCCAGTCCAACTGACTAGTGTAATGCAGTCCATAATATTTTTAAAAATTGTTTACAGACGCAAGAAAAATAAAGCGCCACCTATTGAGTCCCACATCAACGCTCCATAAGAAATGAACATAAGATAATGAAGGTAAAAATAGAAAATAAAAAAAACAAGACAATCAGTATATATGGTATGCCTCTCTTGTATTTTTTCTGTTGCATAGGCTTTGCTTTGATGTGGTCCCAGTTTAGAATTTACATGCGTTTTTCTGAGGACCAAACCTCAATATAATATATATTTATAAACATTCTTACATTTCCTCCAAAAAAAAAAAAAAGACAAGAAAAAAAGTTGTAGCATACCAAACTCGGTGGTGAAGAAAGCAACCTGTACGAGTGTCAACACGCTAGAAAGCTGCTATCTGCAACTTTTTTTTTTGGAACTTTGAGACAAAAAGAAAAAGCACATAAGAAAAGAAACACCTGCAACAAACTGGAACAAGATCGCTCGTCTTTCGTTCTTATCTCTACAGACTTAGGTTATATTGAATTACACTCAGGAAGACTTGTTACTTTTTTTGTTAAAGTAATGCGTTCAAATGTGCAGTTTTTCCCGACAATATTAATGTTAACATACCTTTAATACAAAATAAAACGAAAAAAAATAACGTCGTAGGCCACGAGAGAAGAAGACACATTTCGAATACGTAGATCAACTCTTCTGCCAGTCACTTGCTTCATCCTTTAACTCGATATGAGACAAGCAATCGTGTCCTGCAGTTACTTTAGACCAGAGAGGAGAGATAAGACTGAGAGCTCAAAACTTGGTTCTAACCCCGTACCGAGGCGTCGACCGGCTGCCTCACCCCAGTGCGGTGAATTTGCCTGAGGTTATTCGTGTGTAGACCTCCATGATGGCAAATGGCACATAATATAGTGTTTTGTGTCAATAGTGCTGCACCTTAAATTGTGCCAATTCAAGGAAAGAAATACCTTCAAATCATTTACTATTTAGTTACATAAATTAAAGTCTTTAATCTTCTATTATTTTTCTTTATTTTTCTTTTGCAATGGCCTTATCCAAAGTTTCATTCTTTGTTGACGTATGCGATAAGAGATTTAATGCGTCTACTCTACCCTTCCTCCTTCTGTCACTCCCCCCCCCCCCCTCCCCGCCCCTTTTCCTCCTACACATTTTTTTTCTTTTCTTTTTCTTTTTCATTTTTATGTCTTTTTTATTCTTTTCTTTTCTTTTTTTTTTTTTAATGGTAACAATCATAGCTTGCATTTTTGTGTTTTTCCTTCCTTACTAATTCACAGGTCCATTCTTTGTTGTCATATGCTATAAGCATTATTCGAAATTTAATACATCCCCTCTCCCCCGCATCCTTGCTCCATCTCTCACCCCATCCCCCTCCGACCTTTTCTGTCTCATTCTCTTCACTTCTTTAACCTTCAGAGTAAAATTTATTTTTGCAATCTTATTGATTGTCTCAAACAACTTAGGAGACATCAAGTAAAAAGCTCGTTCAACAATCCGAGCGACAGTCTATGCTTTTCTAGCTTTGGACACGGAGTGACGTCACATGAAGAATTATGAACAGCCAAGGCTAAGATACGATGCTTCCTAAAATTCAGCAGCCTCTCTCAGGCGTGATATATCTATCCTCTCTGCTGATAGTCTACATACACACATCACGCTCTCAACTCATGCCTTTGTTTACATCTCATTATTTCCCTCCATTTTTTATTCGGCTTCAAAGTAAATAGAGGCTGTGATTGAAGCGTAACTCGATTTGTTTCGTTTAATTATGTTGCAGAATTCAGTCAATAACGTAACTTTCCATTCGACACATCCATTAGCTGTAATGCACACGATTGGATGGAAACTGATGGCAGCGGTTATTCCTACTCTTTGTCAGGACTCTGCTGCTGGGGATAGACCAAGTTAGGGGGAGGGGAAGAGCCATGTGGTAAACTCACCGCTGTCTAGTTCTTTTGTTTCCTCTTATGTCTTGGTACTAACAACATGTATGTACCTTGTATCATTAGCTTGAAATACCCATCTCGTAACATGTTATTGACAGAAATATCTAAATTTTTCTTTGTTCTTCACACCTCATGGACTCTGGATTTTTTATCATTAGTTCAAAAAGGGAGAAACAGTCACGGTTTCTATTGATTTATACACCTAGCAAACATGCAAAACCTCTTGAGAAACTGAGATGGGACGCTTAGAAGAAAATTACATTTCAGATAAGCTTCAAAATAAAATTCTAATTTTATGAGCGTTGCAGCAATCCCCATCTCCACCGCGTCTTTTCCTCTCTTTTTTCTCCTCCTCTTTCTCTTCCTCCTCCTCCTCCTTCTCCTCCTCCTCCTCCTCCTCCTCCTCCTCATTCTTCTTCTTCTTCTTCTTCTTCTTCTTCTTCTTCTTCTTCTTCTTCTTCTTCTTCTTCTTCTTCTTCTTCTTCTTCTTCTTCTTCTTCTTCTTCTTCTTCTTCTTCTTCTTCTTCTTCTTCTTCTTCTTCTTCTTCTTCTTCTTCTTCTTCTTCTTCTTCTTCTTCTTCTTCTTCTTCTTCTTCTTCTTCTTCTAGTTTAAAAAAATCTATTACAGTTTGTAAATTGAAAATGATGTATTACAAAAAAATTGTTATCTATCAATTTCTTTGACCGAAATAACTGTTTGGTTTTTGTGAGGTTAAACCAGTGATTTGCTATAGGAGATTTGTGAAGACCAATCTTTCCTGCTAGTGCTATTGCTTGCTTCTGACTATTTTCTGCTGCAGTGACTGGAAAAATCCTCTTGATGCACTATTCTGAACAACAGGTTGATAAGTTTTAGCTTAGCTCTCATGAACAAATCAACCAAATAGAGCAGTACCGGTAAGAAGATTATTGACAATAATTATTATCTCGTGCACTATTGTGAAATTGCTGATACACAGAAGTTTGTATTGAGACAACACATCATTATTTGTCTCTTAAGCATTGGCCTATTGTCCAAACTTCAAAGATCAGCTTGATGGAGTGGCAATAAAACCTTTCTCTTAGGTTGTTACCCATCCACTTCAAGCTCTATCAGTCAAGTAACTAAATTCTACATATTTCATGTTTATAAAATCCGTCCATCGCAAACTTTCTTAAAGAATTGACCCCTCGACAGCAAGCTCTTTTCATAAGTCGGTCTGTGAGTTAAAGCCTACACAATGCTAAATGCTGCCGATAGCCATTTGTGATTTTGCATGATTACAGAGAGTCTAACTACAACATTCTCTTACTTGAAAGTCTTTCGCTGTTTCTAACCTTAGACCGACTTTGTTGGGAAGCAAGCGCTTCAGTCTTGTCTTTGTTTTAATTACAGTTACACTACAACCAACGATAGAAGTCAAAGAACTCAGTGTCTCAATGGTGTGCAGTTCATCTCTCTTAATTCTGTAATGTATCAATAGTTTTTTTATTCTCTAAACATAAAGCTTTTAATAATAATAACATCTACCATACTGAACTGAATTTTTACGGACAAGAATTTCCTTTTGAAGAAACAAATAATTCAATAATTTTTTAAGTTTTAAGTTTTTGGCAGGAAGATTTTTACTCACAAAGAATAAATATGCCCAACTGAAAAAAAAAAAAAAGATAATTTTGCATATGTATTACAACTGATAGTACCGTAAAAAATGACAAGAATATTAATATCGTTGAAGAATATTTTATTGACCTATTTAAAGGTTGTGATTTTTTTTTCTTTTTGATTTGTCTTCAACAGATCCACCATCGACTGAACTTGCATCGTCTACTTGCTGGGATCATCTGCCGGAGCACCATCATCTGTTTTACTAGCATCATCTGCCGGAGCATCATCATCTGTTTTACTAGCATCATCTGCCGGAGCATCATCATCTGTTTTACTAGCATCATCTGCAGGAGCATCATCATCTGTTTTACTAGCATCATCTGCCGGAACATCATCATCTGTTTTACTAGCATCATCTGCAGGAGCACCATCATCTGTTTTACCAGTATCATCTGCCGGAACATCATCATCTTTTTTGTTAGCATCATCTACTAGGGCATCATCATCTGTTTTACCAGCATCATCTCCACCATCCGGAACAGTAGAATTTCCACTGGCAGCATCGTCCATGGTATCGTGTACAGCTTGAACAATATGCTTCAAGTCCTTATCGTCCAAATCATCGACATGCCCGCCGAGCCTTTTTCTGATAAAGCTGACGACATGGTCTAGACCTAAAACTCGGGCAGCACGCCCTCCCGCAGTCCTCAACTCATCGCCGATACGCGACAGCCTCGAGGTCGAAATTCTTTGGGCAACTCCTTGTAACCTTTTCCTCACACCTCCAAGGAAGTTCTGCGTCGCGTTCCTGGCTCTTCCTAGGGCTGCCCGGGCATCATCACCAAATCTCTTCAGGGCGTCTAAGAAGCCTCGCTTTTCCACAGAGAGAGGAGTAGCGGAGATGGAAACCGTTTCTATCACAACAATGGCCGCTACGACAGCCAGAATCACGGATGTCCTCATATTGCAGGAAGCTGTGGGAATGGGGCATGGTAATGCAGATTTAGAACTTTGGGTAACAAATTTGTTTTCATAAACAAAAAGAGGTCTAGAAAAAGCATCCCATGTGAATATGGTAGTACTTCAGTAGAAAAAAAAATTATAGTCGGGGCAAAAAACTAGTTAAACTTATTATAATGATATTGGAGTATATATATATATATATATATATATATATATATATATATATATATATATATATATAATTTTACGTTTGGTACTTCTAGAGCTTCTTTTTTCTGTAAACCTAGGCAAATATATGTATTTGCCTAGGTTTACAATCTATATATGCCTAGGTTTAAAGAAAAAAGAAGTTTGGTGCAGCTCCAGAGTACTAAATGTAAAGTTTATTAATTTTCTTTTTTTTTATCATTATACATTATCATATGCTCTTCATATGTTTTTATTTTATTTATTTTTTTGACTATGCTTGCAAAATAAGTTTGCTTGTGAAATAGGACTGATATATAAGGACAAAGACTATTTTTTTTATTTATAGCTTGGCAATATCGCATTTCCTCAGACGCATCAAACATTTAACGATTACTAGGATAGTTTAATTGGTTTGAATTCATTATAATAAGTTAGGGGAGAAATTTTGGGTGGGAATTAACTTGTGTCAGCAGTTATGGAATATCGAGTATGGAACAGCCACGCCTGTACCCATATAGAACCACAATGCAAGTTCTTATACGTCCAATAATCACAATTTCTTAAAAGATCTCCACAGTATTATACTTTTGTAGAATACATAAAATTATTTTACCTGTTGTGCAGTTTAAATATTTTGGACTATAATTTACGCTCTTCTGGGTATTCGTAGTAGCATCAGACATTTTGAGTGGCTTAAATTGTTCAGTAGAGACATCATTGCTTTATGTACTAGGAAAAAAAATCTAAAACAGAATTTAGCAAAACCCTCTGTTTCATGGAACAAATCCCACGTTAGGGCATTCGGAAAATAATTATTATTGAAGGTCAGAAATTAAAACTGCAAAGGAAACAGAGGGAATTGAAAATCCTAAACAGCAATGGTACAACAGTACTAAGATACAAAGTTTTGCAAAATCAAGCGTTTCTAGGTTGCGATCCTGCATAAAAAAGCAATGGATACTTCTGTCAATCGTGCATCAGAGGCAAGTGTCTAAGATCTGCAGGAGTGACATATTTTGAAGAATGTCGTTCTACGATTTTAGGAATTTGTGAATAGTATAATACAATAACTAATGGAACATAGTAGATTTAGTTGTTTTTTGTTTTTTGTTTTTTTCTTCAACTAAGTTATATACGAGTTAACTGAAAGGCTTACATTTTGCTTCTCTTTTAAAGCAGGAATTAACGTAGCAATGAGGCAGATCAATATTTTCGAAATCCCTAACATGTATCACAAGCGCTGCTGTTTTTTTTAAATAATAGCTAACATATTTTGTTTAAGGCTGTATACCTTCAAAAAGTTAATATAGCAACGAACAAATTTAAAATTTATTGTGCGAGCGTAATTTTTCTGTTTAACTGGTCAGGTACAGAGAGTCACATAAATTTGTCTTTACCGAGCATGTCACTAAGGTCTCTGATTAAGTTTTTTTCCCACTCAAAAGATTATTTTTTTTTCATTTCTGGTTTCGCAATGTTAACTTTAAATTTTTAATGTTTGCGTACAACATTCGCGTTTTTTTTTATTGTTTATCTCCGCAATGTGTAAATTAAAAATCTTGATATTTGCGCAAAACATTCATCTCAAAGGAAACTTGAATGATTGAATGTGCTTGAGCCATTGTTGCTGCTTAGTGACGACAAATAATGGAGTGTTTAGAACCAGTGACCAAGGGTTGTCAAATGACCTTGATACTTTGAATTTAATGTGAGTAAAATGGTGAAGAGAAAGCAGCTGCATGGCTGATACTCTTTGGTGGACAATTGTAAACCTAAATGTGACTTAACATTATTAGTTCTCTTTAACTAAATTTATCTCTGTAATGTTAAGCGTGTGAACATTGTGATAGTCTGTTCTTGTAGGATTAGGATGATACTCACATCAGCGAGCACTTCTTGCTTCTTTCAAACTGGCTCGACTTTGTACAACACAGAAAAGACAAATTCAGAAGGAATCGCGCCAACCTTTATAGCCATCAACTAGTTAACAGAGTAATCACATAAGATAAATCACATGCAAGCCAACTTTTTTTCTCGGATAATAATAAGTTTTTAACAGATGAAATTCTGAACCATCGACAGTGTTCTGGAACATTCGTGAGGAATTTTTTAACATTTTTTTTAAAAACGTACGTGGCACAAATACGTTAATTTAACGAGGTTTTTTTTTTTTTGTCTTCTGCTAGAAGTTGGTAAACACGTTTTTGAGTACTAGGGTGCTTATCTTAACTCTGTATTTCTATCTGGCCTATCCTTGACCAAAATGATGTTCTTTGTCCTAGTTTCCTCTAGTTTATTTCAAGATATTAATGTACCGCCGGAGTTATAGCATATTGAATAAATCTTTCAAATGGCAGCTTCAAGATTTGCCCCTGTTGCCCCTCATGCGCACACTACAATGGATTGTTATGACCGCAACGAAAATAACACTCGGGTCACACCATTTGCAACGAATTGAACATTTCACTGAAATGGCTGATACCGAAGGCGCGCTTTTAAAAAAAGGCGTAGTTTTGAAAATAACATCCTTTTTAAAAATATTTTGCTGCTTGATATTATCTGCGAGACACTCTGTTGAACTCTTTACTGGCCAGTTTCACTCGAGGGCGGAGAATCACAATTGACGACTGTATAAGCTTTTTTGGTTTGTTTTTCTTAAATTGCGAAAGTTTCGAAAAAAGGGCATGGCGGATCGTGTCTTTTCCATAAATCAAAGGTGAATATCATTTTTTATTACAGGGAAAAAAAGGGATTTTTTTTTCTCTATCTTTTGAAATTGTTGCAATGATTTGTGTAAATCCGCTTTGAAAAAGTTTTCGCTTTCCTAACTTTCCTGGCCTAGACATCGTGTATGTACAACCACCTGCTGTGCAATCTCTCACAAAATCCGACATAATCAGGATTACCAATTCACATTTTTATCAAATCTTTACGGAGAAATGAAAAGTGTGTTTTTTTCAAAACTCGTACGATTTTTATCGTCAATCTTTTTGCCATTTTTGTTTCTCCGTATTTTGTATGATTTTTCTTTGTTCTCGGCAATCAGATAATACCCTTCAATAGGTCTCCACGAATCTTAGTTTTCTGGAGAGACAAAATTAATTTGCATGTGTTCCATGGGACTGTCCTTTTCCACATTTTAAGTAGTTAGGAACTTAAGACATTATGGAAGACTGTCGTTTTCCACATTTTAGATAGTTAGGAACTTAAGACATATGGAACAATATCGCATTTTAGGTAGCTTGGAACTTAAGACATATGGACGATTGTTCTATTCCAGATTTTATGTAGTTAGGAACTTCATGCATTATGGACGACTAGTCTATTCCAGATTTTAGGTAGTTAGGAGTTTAAGGCATTATGGAAGACTGTCCTCTTTCAGAATCTAGGCAGTTAAAAACATAAGGCATTACGGAAGGCTATAATCTTTGCTGTTGCAGTTAGAAACTTCAAACATTAAGAAAGGTTCCCTCTTGCAAATTTTACGCAGTTATGAACTTATAAAATTATGGAAGACTGTCCTCTTTTAGACTCTGGGCAGCTGAGAACTAAACACCTTGCGGATGTCTGTTATTTTCGAGATGCAATAATATGAAGAAAAAGTTACTTGCACCCTAGTATCACTCTATTGTTATTCGTGATAATTATATATAGAATGAATTCTAATACTCTTTTAATCAAGTTGTTGAAAGATGAGATATCCAATATGAAGCTTTGTCTCCTTTATTATTATTATTATTATTATTATTATTATTATTATTATTATTATTATTATTATTATTATTATTATTATTATTATTATTATTATTATTATCTTATTATTATTATTATTATTATTATTATTATTATTATTATTATTATTATTATTATTATTATTATTATGTAGTAGTAGTAGTAGTAGTAGTAGTAGTAGTAGTTGTTGTTGTTGTTGTTGTTGTTGCTGTTGTAGTAGGAGTAGCAGTAGTAGTAGTGGTAGTAGTAGTAGCAGCAGTAGTAGTAGTAGTAGTAGTAGTAGTAGTAGTAGTAGTAGTAGTAGTAGTAGTAGTAGTAGTAGGAGGAGGAGGAGGAGGAGGAGGAGGAGGAGGAGGAGTAGGAGGAGTAGTAGTAGTAGTAGTAGTAGTAGTAGTAGTAGTAGTAGTAGTAGTAGTAGTAGTAGTAGTAGTAGTAGGAATAGGAGTAGGAGTAGGAGTAGTAGTAGTAGCAGTAGCAGTAGCAGTAGTAGTAGTAGTAGTAGTAGTAGTAGTAGTAGTAGTAGTAGTAGTAGTAGTAGCAGTAGTAGTAGTAGTAGTAGTAGTAGTAGTAGTAGTAGTAGTAGTAGTAGTAGTAGTAGTAGTAGTAGTAGTAGTAGTAGTAGTAGTAGTAGTAGTAGTAGTAGTAGTAGTAGTAGTAGTAGTAGTAGTAGTAGTAGTAGTAGTAGTAGTAGTAGTAGTAGCAGCAGTAGTAGTAATAGTCGATGATATAATTATCCGTTATTAGAGACACTGAACAAATGTGCCTCTCAGATCAAGACAGTAAAAGACCATACATGATACATCACTTATTACAAACACTAAGCTTGTCTCGGCAAGTATCCGTCTCAAATCAAGACAGTATGAGACCATCGATGGTATAACAGAATTACAGACACTAAACTTGTCTCGGAAAGTGTTTTCACAGATCAAGACAGTATGAGACCATCGATGGTAAATCAGCCACCAGAGACACAACACTCCTCTTACTGTTTTAGCCAGTCTCTCTCCCTGACTAAGACAGCATAAGACCATATATGATATGCTAGTTATTACAGATACCACATTTCTCCAGGCAAGTGCCCCTCTCTGATTAAGACAGTATGACACCATCGATGATATATCAGTTATTATAGACTCTAAAGCGAGCCACACCCCGGAGCCCTGCTTAAAATTATATGACGATGCTATCATTATCTGAAAATTTCATCCCCACTTCCCTTTAAGACGCTATATCTAATGTGTACAGAGATCCGAAACCAAACCACTCGAGCAGCGGCAATGTTTGGTCATCTTGACCTCAAAGGAGTTTCCTCGGTCAATTTGGGGATACCCAGAAACAGCTCTCAAAAATTCCTACACACAACTACAGAAAGTCGCCTCATCTCAATATGAATTACATCAAAGTTGATACGCCAATTATTCTAAAGTGTCAATCTGAGCAGCACAAGCTAGTCACCACCGACCTATCAAAATGCAAAACTGAAAGCGTATATATCTTATGTAAGGTTACCGGTACGGTAATAAAAAGATATTTTCGTCGTATTGAGGTGCGAAACATTTATCTTAAGTTCTCTGCGATGAAATACATTTCTCTTTCATTTATGGCTATCAGATACTAAGATGCTAAAATGAAACAATTATTTACCACACATATAAGATGGTATCGTGGATCGCCTTTATTTTTCTTTCATAGGTTGTACCCAAGAAAAACGACAGTGGTTCATGTACAACGTTTTCACAGGGAGACAGTTGTATATCTACAACTCACACAATTACCAGCGGTAAAGGCGACGGTTGTAGGCATGTAACACCGTGTATACATGTATTTTCTTTTTCAAAATTCTTAAGCGGTCTACTGTTTGTGAGTCTGCAAAATTAGGTGGTAATTTTGCAGTTGTTTTTTTTTTTTTAAGTTTCTAGCTTCACGGATAAAAAAAAGTTATGAATAAATAAACTATGCTTGTGCATGTTTTGGCCACTGGTTTGTAGTTCCAGATTAATACTTTGATTTATGTCTCTTTTTTTGAGAAAAAATTTCTGCGGCCTATAATAAAACCGTCAATATTAATCTGATATAGTTTGCTATAAAATTCGATAATTTTGCACTTTATTTGATGTTTCTAGCTTCACGGAGAGCGGAGTTATGAATTAAATGTAAAGATCAACTATTATTTGTTGATCATCAGCATTAGCTATGACTCTCTTCCATCAAAAATATTCCCTGCTCTGCATGCCATGCTACCACAATGATTGAATTCATGTGATATTGCGATAGTACTCAATAATTTTGCAGTTTATTTTAAGTTTTAAGCTTTACTGTAAGCGAAGTTATGAACAAGTAAACATTATCCACTTTGAAATCTACATTACTTTTCCTACTGGCTAAATCAGAGGCGTGGCACTTGACCCGTCAGTTGAAACAACAATCTAAACGGACAAATCAGAGCATCAGTGAAATAAGATATAAGCCTCAGACCTAACGGTCCTCAATGGCTTAGTTACATTTATGTGACGTCATACGCTCAGTAAGTTGGGCCTCCCTGTAAGGTCACGTTGTATCTTCTCAAGAAATAAACGTAATAAACCCACTCGAGGGAGGGGCCAAAAATTGACTTGACAATCGATACATGGTGTTCATTTGAGATTTTAAACCAATGATGCTAGAGTCCACTTCAAATTCAATCTCAAGAGTCTTTGTATTACATCAACCGAGGGTGAGGTGCGAAGTGGTATGGGCCATGTGTTAGCGCTCATTGCATGACCTTCCCAGCATGAAGTGGCGCCTTGGTTTGTTACATCTGTAGTTTGAAACCCACGTATCAGCGTGAGAATTTCATAGCTTTTAATCGATGACGTAAAAAATCCAAGAGTATTTTATAATCGCTTGTAGACAATTCTATTTTGTTTCTAAAATACTATCAGTAAAATCGAATAACGAAGATAAAGAACAATGATGCAATGTTTTGGCTGTTGTCTGCTTTACTGAATTTCTCCCTCACCCCCTCCTGGGTAAACCTGAGGGGTATTTGGTTTTCGAGTATGTGTGAAAATAGAGATATGAGTAGTGAGCTTATTCCTTTGATGTTTGTTGGTACCGTTACGTTTGTATTAGATGAAAGACGCCCATGAAATTGACTTGATGGGCCGTCCTGATTGGTTCAAGAGCTTTGCTTTGTGGATCATGATTGGCGCGAAACAGCTCATAGTGATCAGATTGGTCATCGTGCAAAACTTGAAATATACCAGCAAACTAGGGGAACTTGTGATTAGCTTCATCGATAAAAATTGTCTTGTCATTTTTCTTCCCGACACGATTCTATGTGCGTCATTTACTCTTCTTCTCATTTTATGTACTAAATGAAACAAAACAAAAATAATAACACGAGCACAAAGATTATAAAGTAAAGTTTCAGAAAATGTATGCTGTGTATACGTGTCTGAAAATGTTAGAGCGTAAAAACAGCGTATCAACTTCTAGATATTTGATTTTCACACGACTGGACCTGTTAGTGCGCCAAGCACACGCTCTCGCAACTGTTACTGGCTCGGCTCTCTCGCCCTGGCAAATTAGTTTGCGCTTTACCTGGATCGAGCTTTTTAATCTGCAAATGCATGTAAAAAGTATAAAAAAAAAAAGACTTGAAACTTTAGCAGCTATCAGGCCTTTTAAGCGGCATGTTATAAAGTAAAATCAAAGGAGTTCATGATTAACAGTAACTCTCCATTGCATCTAAAATATTATTTTTCTATTTTATTCTTTTTTGTTTGTTTGTTTTGTTTTGTTGTTTATTTTTGTTGTTTTTTTTTTCTGTGCAATTTTTACTTTCCTTGCACAATTACATGGCAAAGAAAATTCTATAATACAATTGCCAGATCGCTTTACTTGACATGAGTGGTCAGTTTCATCAAGATTTGTTTTAACCCGCATTCTCACATTGCTCTAAAGACAAGTTAAACAAAAGATTACATGAAGTTGTAATAATTTTAAAAAGTCTATATTCCATATCAAACTTTCATCTATTCGACAACAGCACTATCGGAACACGAAACAAACTTTTCGCATTATTTCAAGTCTTAAAAATCTGTCTCGAGAAGACATATTACAACTAAGTAAAAAATTGCGAAGATCTAGATTCTGCTAGTCGTACTTCTTTTAGTACTAGTAAGTAATAGAAGTAGCACCAAGAATAGGAGTAATAGCAATAGAAGCAGAAGTAGTAGTAATGGTAATAGTAGTAAAAATAGATAGTAGTAGAAATAAGCGCAGTAGTAGTAGTAGTAGTAGTAGTAGAAGTAGAAGTAGTATAGTAGTATATATATAGCAGCAGCAGTAGCAGTAGTAGTAGTAGTAGTAGTAGTAGTAGTAGTAGTAGTAGTAGTAGTAGTAGTAGTAGTAGTAGTAGTAGTAGTAGTAGTAGTAGAAGTAGCAGTTGCAGTAGAAGTAGTAGTAGTAGTAGTAGTAGTAGTAGTAGTAGTAGTAGTAGTAGTAGTAGTAGTGGAAGTACATGTAGTAGTAGTAATAGCAGTAGTACAGCAGCAGCAGCAGTAGTAGTAGCAGTAGCAGAAGTAGTAGAATTAGTCGTATTTGCAGTAATATAGATAGTAGTAATAATTGTTGTGGTTAAAGTAGGTGTAGTACAAGTAAAAATAAAAAAAAGTTATTGCTGTATCACCTACACATATTTATTAATCTCTTATACTCAAAGTTGTTAAACAGTCTTTGAAAATACACTATATTTTAGCGATTTGTACTGGTAATAATGATGACCATATCTAAGGCCAATTAATAGTTACTTTGTTATTTTTGAACAATTAATTTGCTTACTTTTGTTCAATACTCGACCAAGATGGTGTGGTGCCGACATTGTTTTAGGTGTGGATGAAACCTCAAGCCGAAGGGTGTAGAAATCACTCAGTGGAGTGGAATGCTTTGTTCTTGATTCTGTGTGTTCTGACTGCGATTGCTAGGCATGTATTCTGTGGTGCTTGGTGTTTACTAAGAGAGCATTGTTCTTGGCTCTCCATGTGTGTCCTTTCAAGAGGTGTCATTGTATCTTCTACTAATATTTTAGCAAATCTTGTTAATTGATGTTTTTGTAATAATAGGACTGAAGATGTTGCAATTTCAACAATGAAATTGCAATTCATTTAATTAAGCAGGGTCACTAGGGAAAGAGAGGTTTGAAGTTTCTTCAAGAGGAAAAAGATATATGATGCGTACAGATAAAGCATTTGTCAATAGTTTTCCTCAGGCCATATTTTAAAAGTGGAAGACACTACCTCCTTCAAACAATTGAGCATTTCTATGCTTTTCTTTCTTTTGATTGCTTTGATTTAAATTGGCATTTTGAGTACAGTATCATGTCGGTGGAAACTTATCAGCAATATCATCTAAAATTTTTATGTCTCAAATTAAAAAAGTCTTTCTCATAAGAACACAGAGATTTTTTGTGCATTTTTTGTTAAAATTTCAAAAGTATTTATAATTCATTCACACATTATTCCATTGTGATGCTTGAGTGTTTGAGCCTTTGTAATGTGTTTGTAAACTGAGTCCAAGAATGTATTTTAAGAATTGATTGTATACCCGCTATAACTATAAGTAATAAGTGATCCTTTAGTAAGCAAAAAGGTGCACAATAAGTGTGTAAAATAAAAATAAAAAAAAAATACAGCGTGAAAATCTTTTTTTTTAAGTTTGTTAATTTCTAAAGTGATGACATGCAATGTATCACTTGAAAAAAAAAAATGAAAATGATAACAAGAGCACCTGGTGACAAAGGTTTAAAGTTATACTGTTTCTGCAAACCTGCTATATATCCAATTATAACATTGCAAAAATAAAATTCACACAACATGAATAAAACGTTCTGTAAGTATCTCTGAAATTTAATAATTTTGAGAGGAATTTCTTTTATACCTAAGTAAAACAAATACGCAGCTAAAACAAAACTTCACAGCTACTCTGCTATCATACAGTAGAGCACTGGATTTTACTCTTTTAGAAACGCAAGTAGTAAAAATTGTAACATGTTCTGCTGTCTGAAAAAAATAGAAGGTTGGTAACTAGATTTGCCAATGAAAATAAAAACTTTCAATAATAATTAAAAAAAATCATTATCACAATGTTCATCAGCGGTCTACTAAGTGCAATCCAGAGACTTAGCCTAGTTGGCTGGCAGGCAGGTCATAAAATCAGCCTAGGGTTCAACAATGTTAGTAATAGTAGAGAGGTAACTGATTATTAAGTTATAATGTTGTGCCGTCATTATTTCTGTATATAGCCTTTTAACTTTCCTTTCCACTATTCTGGAGATGATTTTGGGTAAGTAAAATGATAATACACAGTATGTTATGTCTGGTTTATAATCTATCAGTATATTATACTGTAAAGAAAAACATTCTGAACATTGTTTCAAAGTCATCATTGTCTGCCTTTAGCTGCTTCTAAAAGATTTATCATTATAGATTCGATTAAAATGACATTTTCTTTGGCCTAATATAAAGTAATAAGACAAGTTTATACTGATGAAAAGAAACAAAGTACACAATCAAGATCAGTGTGATAAACTTTCCAAACATTCACTTGATGATTTGATCTGATGACTGCTGCAAACTAATTTTGTTTCACCCCCATATTTAATCAATTTACATTTGGATTCTTAGTGGAAAACAGAATATGCACTTTATCCAGCATCAGCTCTGAATATATGTAGTTAATTTTATGGTTCAGTCCAATCAAAATAGTTGAGGAAAGTTCAAAGAAGATGTATTTAAATCTACGAAACAAACAAGATAGATTGATCAGTAAGCATGGCATTTTGGGTGTATTGACTTTCCTGTTTTAGTCTACTTCTTCCAATTAGCATTAGATCTTTCTGAGAGTCTATTTTTATTCACAGCGTCACCTTATAGATGTTAAAACACTTAAAATCACAGGTAGATTTTGGAGCGCATCTATCTCCTCTTCTCCTATATAGAAGGCATTTATCATTTCCATTATTAGAACTTTAATTAGTTATTAAAACTATTATCCATTTATTTCATGTTTTTCTCACATTTCTAGAGGGTCATACCTTTACAGAAGTTAAAGGTTATCAATTAGATACATCATCTCTGTCGGTGTTAAGTAAGGAAAATGAACTTGTAGAGAGTTATTGATATTTTTAAAGAATTTTTTTAAAGAAAGAGTATTAAATTAAGTGTTTTTATACTGCAGTCTGTTTCCATCATGGCTTTAAACAACCCGTTGATCAGATTAAATGCATTCAGAGTTTCATATAGGATACATTTGTTTGTTTACTTTAAATGAAGTTTCTTGTGCAGTTTGTGCAGAAAATAATAATTTACCTTCTGCTGTCGTTCATGCTAAATACATTTGCTTTCTATAATAAAGAAAGGCCTCCCTCCTTATTTTCTCTTCTTTAATTCACTTTGTTACTATGATACCTAGGAAATGATAACTATATCCTAACTTCAGCAGTTCAAAATTAAGAATAACCTTTCCTTTTTGTTACTATTACACCTTTGAGTCAACTCAATATATTTATGGCCTTGCTTTATAAATGATTATTCCACGTAGACTTACAAAACCAATTAGTACTCTATAAAATAATATGATCCTCGCTGCCCCTTCCTAAAGCGTTTTTTCCATTCAAGGTTTATAACTGCTGATGCTTAACCCAAATTTTGTTGCAAAACTTCAAAGATCTATAATTACGTCCCTTAGTTAATATTGAATTTGTCAGAGGAAAGCATAGATTCTTGCTACAAATATGATAGAGAGCACAAAGATTGCTTTACTGAATTTGTATGGTATCCACGAGTATGCAAGCTGTGCCAACATGAAACAAACAGTGCCGTACATGAAACGAAGATTACTTTCCATCTCTAATAACATTTTGGTAAAAGATTAGTACAATTACTGCAGGGCAATATATTAAAGTAAACATGACACCATTTTCAATGTCTCTATAAAGAGTTCAATCATGACCGTTTAAATATAATTAGATAATGTTAATGATATTGAAAACCAAAAAAGTGAAATACCAACAGGGTTGCCAGCAGGTTCTGACAAATGGGCCTGAAAATTTTTCATGATAAAACTCTTAGCACAGTGCTTCATATTCATAGGGAAAAGATAAGATATTAACATCAAAATATTTAATACATATTAAAAGCCTGATTTCCGGCTTTAGCCCTAAACTGATAACCCTGTACCAAGAACTTAAACCCGAACTCTACTTCTATTATCGTTCATATAGCTTTCAAAATTTTTCAGGACTCAATACAAGTCCTTAGAATATACAAGTACTTTTTCTTTAATTCTGAGTACATCTAATCAATATGTCTCAATTTGATCTACATCAAAATTTTGTAATCCAAATTCACTTATGGCTGTTTTGGATTTTGGTTTGATCTACAGAAAAATGGAAATACTGGTGAAAGATTGTTTTTGTCCAATCAATCATAAAAAGTTTATGGGGTCTAGCTAATACAAAAAAAATTTAGTTTCTTATCCAAAATTCACATATGACACTGGTTTTGAATAAAAATTAAAAGTAGGAGAAAAGAGGGTGACGAGGATTTTTTTTTTTACAAGTCAAATGAAGTATCTCAAAGTGATGTCAGTTCTATAATAATTTTTTTTTTCACTAACCCAATAGGTATGCATTTTTCTAGAGTAAAACATATAAATATTAAAAAAAATCCTAAATGTTTAAGAACTTTCTTTAAACACTTTTTCAATCAAGCAGCCTAAATACTGCTGACTGAAACTAGGTAGTTTTTTTTTTTAATAAAATTACATACACTTTACAGCAAAAACATAGCACCATTCACTTCTTACACATAAGGCGCTTGGACTTTACATGTGAGCTTCAACCAAAATAGGCAACACAATACGAAGAAACCTGCTTGCCTATCAAAATAATGCTAAATATAAATAAGATCAGGAGCACTGTAATGAAAATTTTGGGCAAACCTTTATTAGTAACCCTCACAGTACATGTGGCCACAGTGTACACAGGATATACTGGAATTCAAACATTTTGATAGCTTGCAGTAAAGTTGTAGCACTTTATCAGAGATCAGTACATTTGTATGATAAGAAAAAAACAAAGTTAAAGATCATATCCTAAAAAGAAAAAAAAATGCACGTTTTTCAAATTATAGATTCAGAAATTTGGCAGACAAAATAATTACATTATTATTATTATTAGAGATTTAAATCAAAGACATAAACAAATGCAAAGACTCTAAATATTGCCTGCATGATTAATTCTACTTCATTTTTGCCACAAGATGTGTTTCAGCTGAAATTTAATTTAGATAAAATGTACAGCAAATTTAAAAACAAAGTATGGTGTTTGGTATCCTGAAATTTATCGATCTTGGATAATCACTGACTAGGGCTTTATATAAAGGTGACAACTGAGATTTGTATATGTAACACGAGGTTTGCAACATCGCTTTCAAAAAGTGACGTTCAGGGAGAACAGGATGAAGAAATTCTGGATGTGGGGCAAGAAGCTTAAGAGATTGGAACACCTGCAAAAAAAAAAAAAAAATCACGAAAAGTCACTATACAATATCTACCAGCTGAAAAATTCTAGGAGACTTCAGGCCTATTGTTATGATAGGTTGGTTTCATTTGAGCTTCAAATCAAATATTTGAGTACAAGTTTAGAATAAATTCCACACATCAGAAACTCTGCACATCACTTTTAAGGACAGCTACTAATAAGATTGATTAGAAAGCAATACATGACTAATTTTAAGATGTATGGAATCACTTATTAAAACCCCAGACATACTTTGAGGAATATTTTTGTTATAAAAAGGAGGTATGAATCTAAAGAACGATATTGAGGTGGTGTAACAGTTTATGATAGATTACAAGACGAATCAATTCAAATAAAATATTTTTCACCAAAGTCCTACTTGCACAGCCCAGTCGTAGTTTTCATATTTGTTCAACTCTTCATAGCATTGCAAGAAGTCATTCACTTATTGTTTTAAAAAAGGCTTTGCATCATTCATAATGATTTATCAAATCACTTTGCACATATTATGCATATGCACAGACAAAATTAACATTGTGGGTTTTGTCTTGAATAATTAAGTCAGAATACTATTGTTTGCAAAGACTGGATTTGAAGTGAATATCAGAATAAACCATATTATCAAATGTCTACAGACTTTGTTACCTCAGTTGCCGATGTGCATGCTGAAAACTGGGCAAAATTGACCTTGTTGTGCAGTTCCTTCTAGTACTCCATGGTGGAGGTGGAGCTTGTTAAAGAAGTTGGGCAGCTGATGAATCACAATGCAGATCCAAAAGCAACCAAAGCATACGTCTACAAATGGTTTCTTTGCACCATCTTCCTCTAGCTGTGTTGATAAAAATTATGTTCAAGAAATGAATAGAAACGAGATACCTCATCACTTCAGTTGTGGGACTGCTTCTCACGGCACGTAAGAATATATCAGTGGGATTGGAATTTGATGAGACTTGGACATGTATGAATTGATTAATTCTGTCGATAAATTCAAATTAGCCAATTTATATTCTTGTTGTTTGTTGCTTTTTTTTTAAGCATTAAAAAATGAATATTCATTTCAAAAGAAATGAATGTTACATAACTTTGTAAGAACAGAATATGAACAACAATGAGTTCCACCTTAAAGTTTGCACAACTTTGGCTGCTGCGTAAATATTTGGTTGATGACAATTAGACTTCTGCGTTTGAGCTACTGCTGAAGTGGCATTAGAACTCATTTAAAAAAAATTCATATCATCAGGTTGAAAGGAAGCCAAAGTTCACCGTCAAGTTCCTCGAAAAACAAAGAGGCAAACCTAACAAAAAAAACATGTTTTCGCAAGTTATTCAAATTGCTTCCCTTGCAGTCATCGCTACGAGGGATATCTTATGAGTGACTTTAAATTTGTAGCACATTTTTTCAGTATCTTATTTTAACCGTGAATGGTCATCCTAAAAAAGTTACATTTGTTCTTAAATACGACACTTCAAACAATGTAAAAGATGAAAAGGATCATGTTTCAATGATGTGTTGCGTTTTCATATTAGATTTTCTTTTTTTTATTTATTTCATGAAACAAACCTTGAGTTCATTGCTAATATTGGATCCGGCAAACTAAACAGAAAACAGAGTTATAATGATATACCTTATTCGCTCCAATAGTAGCGCCGGGCGCTTAAAAATGAAGAGGGGGGTGCGTCTAAAGGAATGTTTTGGATGACTTTCTTCAAAGACAAAGTGTCGCCGTTTCCGCCCCCCCTTCCCTCCCTCTAATTAGTTTTAGAGTGCTGTGGTTGGGTGAAGAAAGCGACGCGTCATTCGAGTCCAATGACTACGAGGACTGCAATAGTCCAGGACATTAACCTCAGACGCCTTAGTACTGACTTTGACATCCCCAATTTGAGATGACAATTGCAGTATCATAGTCATTCATTATTTACATGTGTTGTCTGTTGTTATCATCAGATCTATCGCTTAATAAATGTTTTGAGTTTGAGTTTAATAAGAATCTTTTGTTCTCGAAAGTGGTGTTTTTTAAGTGTTGCTTGGATGTGAAAGGGGGGGGGGGGCGTTTATCAGACATGGCGCTACTAATGGAGGGAATACGGTAATTGAGTTGATTAAAAAAGAAAAGATTGTAAAATAGATTAAAAATTTTGAAAATCAAATGCCACTGAAAAAAATGTAAGTAATATAAGTTGAGTTAACTGAACATTCTTAAGTACATGTATCTGCGAAAAGTTAAGATGAAATAGCTATGGTAATTGCCCCAGATGAAGCAATCTGGAAGTTCATGTCAATATTGAAATCAAAGTCAACCATCAGAATAAGAACAGGATTTGTAGTAAAGGAGAACTGTGAAAGTTTTTTCAGAAAGGAAAAAGCACGATAACTGGAGAATTTTGCTAGCGTTCAGGTGAGTTGATAAGAAAAAAAAAGGGAAGCCACCGGAAAAGCTCACCTGCAGGGCACCTCCCACACAAGGATTTCCTGGATTTGCCAGTCTTGCTAGCGCTTGATACTCAAGTTCACAGACACAAGCAAAACAAAGAGAGAGTCATACACAGACGTAATAATGTAAGCTTCCAGTAGGCCTCGGTGAGTGTCACACCAACCAGTAATGGGATTGTTGCCTAAAGAATTGGGTACAAGGAGAGGTGGGTATTTGGATAGGGGCTGAGTCAGATCATTATGAATCATGTAAACAAAATAGTTGTAGGCAAAAAGTCTTGTGAGGTTCAAAATAAGACTGACCTTTAAATAATTTCTATTGTTTGATGATTAGCTTGAAATCCACACCATATGGCTGGTCACTTGATGTCAAAGCGATTATTGAAGTGATTAAGTACTGCCATATCAATCAATAGACAAAATTGATAACTATGAACAAAAATATTATAGAGCTAATAAGTACATTCAGTGTCCTTACGACTGTTAAATTTTCTTAAATTGGCAAAAGCAAAAGCAGATGGAAAGAAGTAAGAATGTTTTCACAGAAAACAACACAATGATTTGTTAGAATTGCCATCTTTCAAGAAGTTGCCAATATATAAAGTGTAGAAGATTTTCTCAAAACATTGAGATTCCCCACTATTGTTAACAGAAAACTCATAAAGTTCTGTGAAAGGATATAACCGCAAGTTGCTTCACAAAAGACTTTGTATGAAAACATGCTTATACATAGATCAATAGTTCACAAAAGCAATTTAACTACATGTTCCAAAGCTCTTGAGATAACCTTTAAACCTTAATCTCTCAAAGAGACTGTTGTTGTTGTTTTCCGACTACAAAACCAAGGTCAGTCTACTTAAAGAAAAATAGAAATGAAGTGCATCACCATCACCTCTGCCTTCATATCAAAATTCTTCGAAATTTTGTCAATAAGGAGCACAGTACTGAGTTTATGACAAACTGGAAAATAACAAGAATGCTCTGACTGGTGCCCTCTAGGTGCTTTCTAAATCAGGAACCTCATTGATTTTTTTTCACAGTTTCAGGGCAATCTGAAATGATTGGACGAAAGCTCTTTTAAAAAAATAAATAAATAGGCTTACCTAGATCCTAGTTCCTACATTTCAATTGTATTTAAACAGATTTAGTCTACTATCCAACAGGGGTTGATTTTACATAATTATTATTCTCAGACAAGCTCTTCTTGTCAAAGAAAACAAAAGCATTTCACACGAGACAAGCTTAACAAGAAAATAAATTAAGATATTAATTTGCAATTAAACTTTTATCGTTACGAATCACTTTATTAGTAAATTCAAATGACTGATGCGGGCAATTTATGTTGATGAAAGGTTGAAAATTCAATTTTCCAATTCCACAAAATGTGTACACATAGTGGTCACAAATTGAATGTCCAACACTCAAATGATTAATTTTTGCTGTTTTTTTTTTATTTTTCAGGGTTGTTTTATTTTCACTTTAGTACTGACTACCATTAATACTTGCGGGTAAACCAAATATGCTAGTATTTTTCCTGTCAAGTCGAAGCATAAGTTGGGAAAAGAGTATGCGCAAGCAACATCTTAAATGAGAATCTCTCTTACGCTCTTTTAATTGCTTACATCCAATTTCATGTAGGTTTCCATTTTCAGTCACTCATTTTAAATTGTTACAATACAAAATTTTTTATAAATTTAGATATTTATGCTGAGGGGTTTATTTTTACAACTGTCTTTATACTAATATATCTCTCTTAAATTGAGTTCAAGACTCCTGGTGACATAAAAATCAACAAAGTAATGTAACATGGAAGTTGTTAGTTCAACTTTCAAAGACATTCAGGAAACATTCTTACTGTAGCAATGCCAATCCAAATTTCAAAACCCTTATATATTACCTTCTAATGACTGGAAGTTATAAAACTTGCTCTCTTAAGAAGAAAACTTTATTAAATTTTGAAAAATCAGTCCAGAAATAAACAAAAGTTTTGAAGGTTTAAGTAATCCAAAAACGTGTTTAGGTAGAAAGAGGAAGAAATGGTCCAAAATAGGACCTTTTCTGTGCTTTGTTTTTTGTTGTGAAGGAAATTAAAACCTCCTTATTTCTTTATTTACCACTATAATTGAATTTTGACAGACATGTGGATTTTTTTATGTAGAATCCTACTTTGTCAGAAACAATTATAAAAATTTAGTTAATGAGGGTCAATTTTGCATACATTAGCATAAATTACTCTCTGATCCAAGCTTGTGTTCCTATATTTAGGATGTAAAACCCCCTAATTCCTTTATTTACCAAGATATTTCCATAAAATTTTACAGGCAGAAGTATAATATCATGTAGTTTCCTACATTGTTAAGAAAATAGTATTCATATGCAACAGTTAATTTATGCATAAATTAGCATAAATTACCTATTGCTTCACCCTTTCTTATAATTTTGGAAGTTAAAACCTCTGAAATGTCCCTATCAATCAAGGTGGTTAAATGGAATTTCCCACACCGTTGTATTTTTGTTTTGTTTCTTAATTTGCTAAAACCAGCATGGTTATGCATAAATTATGCCAATGGCATAAATTATCTTCCATTCTACACTTGCTATACAGAAAAAAGTGCCATAACTAGCTTCAAACTCAACTTAAGCCTATGAGCGTGAGATTCACATTAGATGATCTGCATTATTTTTCAAAATAAGTCTTTGTATTTTAAATTATCAAAAAAAGCAATAAGCTGGCAATGAAATTTTCATAAAAGGAAAATGATGTGATCCTACCAGTTTCATTGCAATCTTTTATATTTTTCATCAATTTTGTGGGCATCTGTCACTTCTCAAAGCCGCCCTCTGTTACAAGGTTGAATATCCACTTTGGGTGAATTGACGCTGGCCCTTGAAACTTCGTGAATACATTTGCCAGATGGCCATTTAAAAATACTCAAACTCTTGCCAAATTCTGAAAAGTTCACTTCAACCGAGTCACTCTCACTTTTAACTAGAACTGGGGAACAAATCATAAAATATTGTGTTCCTAGTAATTAAAGAATGATATCTAAAGAAACTAGACCAAAGAAAGAAACATCTGACATTGAAATATGCCCATGTTTCCTTTTGCTTTTTAACAGTAAAATATCTTCAAAATTATTTTGCTCCAATACTTCACTCTTGTGTGAAAAGCTTGATTTTCCTTTTTTGTAAATTGTAGAAAATCGTTTTTCAAGAACATCAATGTTTCTTGCTATTGACTTCTTTGATTATATTTCACTTTATTTTAGGAAAAAATGTTCTTGTGTTGTAAACACCATTACAATAATTATGTTGACATTTTTATGTTATGAAATTCCATTTTGATTCTTGTATTTATTACCTGGGTATCAAGTGTCAACACAGGCCACAGTAATCAATCATCTCGTCGGGTTGTAGGTTCTCCTGTAAACAGTAATTTGCACAGTGTTTCAAAATTGTGAAAAAAAACCACTCTACAGTTTTATATATATATATCCCCTGTCATAGTGTTAAGAGGTCAAAAGCTAGTTAAGTCAAATGCGCTAAAGTGCTGATGACTAGAAGGGAATTGAGACTACCTTGAATCAATGTAGAGATTTAGGAATAATAATTCTAAAAACCCACCTCATGTAAATACTTAATTCTTGTTTTTTGGCAAATTGACTGCCATAGAAATAGATGAAGATAGACTGCGCCATAAGACTTCAGGTTATTTTTCTTCATCAACAAGAAGCTAGCGGTAAAATAATAATTTTTCTTGTTTGGTTGCTTATTACAAAGGGGTCCATTGAGAATAAGCGGTATTAAGTTTTTAAATCTTTTTTTTTTCTGTAGATGAGTTCCCATTTAAATTTTAAAAAATGACAAAGAACGTAAAAACAAAACAATTTTTTTTAAATAATAATAATGATAAAAGAAACTAATTGCTTGTAGCTTCTTTAAATTTTGAAAATACTGAGTATACATACTCATAAGATAATTTTCACCATAAATAATTATATAGCACTCTTCATAACAATTTCTTACTTATGATGATTACAATAATTAGACTTCAAATGTCATAGATGCCAAGTAGATTGCAGAGATCTATATGGTAGTGCTAAAGCTTGAGAATAATTCAACATTAAAATTTTTAACAATCTCTCTCAGCTTGTTCAAAAAGAAACTTTGGATGGTTCAGTATGAGAACTGTTTCTAACTACTTGTTCACAACAAAAGTTAAATTTTCAACTCAAATCGAGGATTAAATAAAATGTTTCCAATCCATCCGCCAAAAAGGGGGCCTGGTTAGCACACGGTTATATCCATAAAATTAATATGTTAATAAATTGTTGGACATGATGCATAATAGTTGCTTTATCTTAGGTTTAAGAGATAATGCAGGAATGCTAAATAGTTTTGTTACAAGAATGAATTTACAATTTAAACATCATTACAGATTAAATTTTCTTTAAAAAAAAAAATATATAAATTCACGATTTATGATAAGAAAAGGTTTTTATTGTTTAATTAAATAAATGTTTTATAGTGCCTCATAGTTTATTTTAAATATTTGAAAGATTTTCATTCTTAATAATCTCTGAGAACAAACATTGCTGAATGCCCAGTAAGGACGCACTGCATATTACAGTTTTATCTGGCAACAAAGTATTGAATGGTGGAGATAAAAAATATAAGTTGTCCTCATCGTCAAAGAGAGTCCTGAGAGTTCATCAGAAATGTTAAACCATACAGAAAATGCAATGAGTGAACTTTAAATTGGCCACATTTTAGCTAACCCAAAATTACCTTCTAAAAGAGAGGTCCTGTTCTGACATGCTTTTAAAAGCCTTTACACTGTCAAGCATGTTTCATTTGAATGCTCATAATTTCTGAATACAAAAAAAAGTAGAAGATTAGTGATCTTTACAAACTTCAGCGAGAGATTAGTTCATCACAATTTTATATTAACTAAAACAACAGGAATGTAAGATAAAAGGTGTAGACCTTATTTCCTTTACTTTTTTACCGGTATAAAACAGAAAAAAACCTTCACATTTATAAACTGAGCCTAGATGGACTACACCAACGTTGGCTCTTACATGACACTGCAACACCTAATTGTGCTTGAAGGAGGATTCAACTATGTCTGAATTGGTATTAAGAAAGTGATTTGAAACATAAAAAAGGGAAAGCCATTTAGTTTATACCAGTAGCAATTTATAAGGCAGCGAGTTTTATAAAATACTTCATTTTATATCATTACTTGCAGATTTTCTTGGGTCTCTACCACAGATAATAACAAACACTATGTATTCTGAAATAATAAAGCATTAGTTCCAATGCAGTGGTATTGAAAAACAGATGGCCTCATTGACTGAGTTAGCAGTCCTCAATCTGAATCTATAGTGCAAATCACCCATGATACTATTTAGATATTGATGAACTTGGACAGTAGGAAATCTCTTATAGTTATTGATTAGTAGCAGTATTGCCTCCTGTCTTTTTTTTTTCAAATTCAAATCCATCCACGATGGCTCTTTGCCTAGCCAGAGTTTTGTCCACTTTTTTGTGAGTTTTGAAAGCCAACAGCCTTCTGGACAATAATTTAATAAGTTAGTGGTTGTATCCATGTAGCAAAGTAGCTACTTCAAAAGCTAGGTTCCTTACCTGCCTTCAACCTAAAAAAGGGAATGTGGTTATCCCTGAAAAATACTCCCAACAGTAAGGGAGCTGTGAAATCCACATCAGGCGAAGCAGGAGCACAAAAGGAAGCTGCACAATTGATATACAAAGACAGAAGAGCCTCTCCTTGGCAGTTCTGATTTGAATAAAGAATGACAGTGAAGGGCATGATTCTTCGCACTCCTCCAAGTAGAGAGTCCTGTAGCAAGGCCAGAGCAAAATTTAAGTGCTTAAAAAGCAATAAAAACATGATTACTCATATTTGTAAAATTTGGCGATCTTATCGAAAAATGTATGAAAAAGCCAAATATCCATACAGATTTAATTTTCATTTTAACTTATGCATAAATTTGCATAAAATTGTAATGAGCTTCGCCATTGTCTTTGTTTTTCAGCACTTAAAATGCTATAACTCAGTTAGTTCTAGAGATATTTGAAAACTTTATACTTTCCATGATTAAATTTACAATATCTTGTATGTTAGTATATTAAAAATCATTGTATTATGTATATCACGATATATGTATAAACATTTGGTACATCACATGGAACCCTAATGTGAATCT
The DNA here is from genome assembly GCA_033675545.1 of Elysia crispata. NCBI lineage: Eukaryota > Metazoa > Mollusca > Gastropoda > Plakobranchidae > Elysia > Elysia crispata. Next base: position 191,511 of record JAWDGP010005911.1, read on the forward strand.
AAAGGTGAAATGTATGGGGCCTAATTGTCTTTTTCTGATTGATTATATGATGCATCCTCAACAAGAATGCTCAAGGGTGTAAATTTTTAGCAGGTTCCACTTTGAAAAAAAAAAAATATTTTTACATACCGTTGTTGATCAAAAATGTTTGGACACAATTTTCGCGTACGACTCCTAAATTGTGTCTACACTGCTCACTCACCAAAACATGCCACTTGTAGTAAATATATCACTGATAGCAAGAACAAAACTCTTTTCCACTGCAAGGGTGCCCTTACCCCTAGGCCATCTAAAGTCTATTGAATTACTGGTTCGCTCGCAGAAATCAACAATAAAGGTGTCTTCACCATGTTTCTCTTTGACTATGCCTGCAGGTAGAAAAATATGATTATAAATCTTTTAATGGTAATGACATAAATTTAAACACATTACTCTTGTTAAACATGATTCATATTAGTATAAATAAATTTTGCTTATTTGTTTGAACAATCTCAAAGTAGTAAAACAAAACTTGTCGTCAGAAAAAAATCAAAACTGCTTTTAGTGAGTATGATGTTCAGGATTTGCACAAGCCTTAATCAATCGAGCTTAGTTCTAAGCTTGAAAAAAGTTTATCGGATTAGTTTCATATTTACCAGGGGAAAATTCCAAATTTAATTTACTACTTTTTAAATTCTTGAAAATATTGAATACCCGTATCCAAAATTCAAAATAAGGAAAATCCTCACCTGGAAACCAGTTTTCTTGATAGGCCACAGCAATCCACTGCCCGACTTGTCCTTCTTTGGGTGGGTGATGTACATTCATTTGAGTCATTTTGACTGTTTAAATAGGACCTTTTCTTCCTTCTTGCCTTGCCTATCTTTTTACTTTTATTGGCTCCGAGTCGGATATTTTGACTGTTTGTCTGTAGACATTTAGTGCCTTTTGAAATTTCTGTTTTAGACCTCTCCTGATGAATTTTTCTTGAGAGAGAAAAGGTAAGAAGCTGTTCTGATGGGTTACTTTTACAAACAGAATGCCTAGAGCTGTCAAAATAAACATCAGGTTACCGTCTTCCAAATCTTTGCAGGTTGCTTGGATTTTCTTATTCTCATCCTTCACATGATTGACAATAGAAAGGATATCTGTCAGTATCATCAACAAGAAAACAAGTGGCTTCTAAAATTTTGATATCTCCTTGCTTTTTTTGTCGTCTGATACTCTGAAGCATTCTCTCTTTTGGACTAAATTGTTGATTGAAGATTCTAAATTTGTATATTGACAGTCCATAACAATTAGCCAGTCTTTTACACTAATTGATGGAAGACGTGTGATTCAATAAAAGCAATAAAGTTCCAGCACAACTCCATTTTTAATTGGACTGGTTTTGGAAGATTTTTAGTCGTTAGGCTTGTACGCGAGGTATCCAGTTCTGAGCAAAAACTTCTGATATAATCTGGACGTGTGGCAATTTCTATTTAGGAGGTATGAGCAAGCCTGTGATCACCTTGACTATATATATCCAGGACGAGCTGAGAACAAGAAATGGAATTTTTTGCTATTTCTTTATGACAGTAATGGTAATCATTATTTTCATTTAAAGTCATACGATAATTTCAAATATTTCATCACATATACTGATACCTATTTCGTCTGTTTAAATCACTCCTAAAAAGGTAAATAAGAGTAAATTACAGTCCAAATATTTTTAAAAAGGCTTTGTTGTTTACCTTCAGACTCTACACCATCTTTGCAGCATTGTAAATGAGAGAGAAAGGGAATAAAGGATAACCTTGCCCATTCATAAAATAATATCAAAGTGCAGAGCATCTACTATTTCTGTTGAAAAAATAAATTATCATGGCCATTTCTAGCCTTTATAATCATTTTCAAACGTTATATATATATATATATATATATATATATATATATATATATATATAGAGAGAGAGAGAGAGAGAGAGAGAGAGAGAGAGAGAGAGAGAGAGAGAGAGAGAGAGAGAGAGAGAGAGAGAGAGAGAGAGAGATATTTACATTTAACAAAGACAGTATGAAAGGCCAAGATTTAAATTATTGCACAGCATCTTGATCATTAAAATAGAAAAAAAAAAAAAAAGTTACTGATCTATCCTAGATTTAAGATCTAGATATGGGACAGTTCTGAAATCTTTCAACCAAACAATAGCAAAACAAGCTTAGGCAAAAGCTAGAAAACAAACACCCATTTTCAAAGGGAAAAAAATATAACATTATGTATATAAATAAGAATAAACAAATAAATGAAATAAACAAAAGACTAAGCAGTCTGGGTCTAAGTGTTGAGAGGGTCAAAATATAAAAATAAATCGACAGACATAGAAAAATGTGCACTATGAAAACAAACCTCTCAAATGGGTAGGATTGAACACACAATTGCAAATCAATCAATTTGCACTGATTTGCACAAAGAAATTCAATATCTCAATGTAAATCTAAATCTTAACATAGGCATCAAAGGTTATGTGGTCTCTTCATTGATGAAAAGAGTAAAAATTAATCTACTTCTCAACTGTGTAAGTCTAAAAACTCGGTTATGCAAAACTTGAGCAACTGACCTAGATAAATAATGATTCATGACTAAAATCAGCAATCAATGGTTTCAGCCAACGAGCAATCAGGATCAATGCAGAATCTGTGACGTCACTCACTGCCGTTTTTCGCTCAAGAGGTCGATGGAACTTCCATTGGACATGGAGACTAAAACCGCTGCAAAAGGGGATCTTAAGTTTTTCCTTCTTTGTTGCCTTCACCTGAGCAAAGGTGCAAGATTGACCACTAACTAAACCCTTGATATACAGTGACCACCCTGAGTGCCGCTGATAAGAATTGTTTTATGGCCCTTCCAGCGTGCGAGGCAAGGGGAGATAACTGGTCCGACTAAAAGTGATGATTTTTAAGCAATATCAACCCTTCCTTATGCATGATCTACGATGCCGATGCTTAAATGTTTACTACAGCCTTGATCTTTAATTTTTTTCTACTCTCTTTTAGTGTTTGTCTCCTTCAAATCCATTAAAAAGTGAGAGTTTTGTTAACGATTGCCCACAATGTTTTTCATAAAGTGAAAAAAAAGTGAGTGTATATTTTAATTAATAATAATTAAATTTTGCAAAAAAATTTTAATTTTTTTTATTGTTTTCAATTTGTTTTTCTTTGAAGATTTTAACATTGAAAACAGTATCCTAAAATGTAAAAAAATAAAAGCGTCGTGCAGCTTTGAACTGAGGCTTTCCATATCATGAGTTGTTTTTGCCAGTCATATATAATGAAAAATATGTGTTAGTTTCATTGGGTCTAAATGTTACACATTTGAAGTAAACATAGCTATAAAGTGATGGATCCTTTTTATTTTCTTCTATCTTTTTGCTTCATGTGGGCATGAGTTAAAAACTCTCTTTATTTGTTTTTGTAGCTTAGCAGGCATACTGGAACATTCGCAAAAGAACCATACTGACAGATTGAAAAATTTGTGCAGACTATGCGGCAGAAGATGCTTGAATTTAGTGCAAATAAGAAAAGGGATAAAGCCTAGCTAGAGACACTAAGGATTAAGTTAGACTAGCTTTTCATGGCGGAATCTTTATAAGAAATCTTTGCCACCGATACTTAAGTCAAAAAATCTGCAAACAACTAACAAAGACAGAAAAAGACACAATGGTAGCAAACACATAACAAGAATCTCTCATCACCACAGTACACAGTAATCCACTTAGAATTAAAGTATAACAAGATCAACTACAGCTTCAGCGATGTATATGTAGCAGTCTCACACTCACAATCAGTTTCTCAACAGACATAGATAAGGCAGATGAAGTTGCAGGATTATAAATGAAGCACTACAGAAATGCATTTCCAAACAAAATAATCCCTAAGTATCATATTCTAGAGAAACATTGTGTGAACTGGATGAGGGCCCATAGGTTTGGTATGGGATTTAGTTACATTCTAAGATAGCCAAATTAGAGCTCAGGGCAAGAGGTAAGAGACGTGAGAGAACAAAGACAGCTTTCACTAAGGAGACATCAATTTTGCAGACCATCCAAAGCTCACTAAGAATAAGATTGTAACACAACCAAAATCTCACAAGTGCTAACATTAATGTTATCAGACCTTTGAATTGATTCTTGAGTATATAATGTGACCATTTTGGCAAGAGAACTCAGCCACTTCATTATCATGTCATAAAACAAACCTTATCATCAATGCACCAACAAGCTAAAGATAAACTAATACCCTAGCCCAGATGATCAGCCTGTTATCTGCCAACCGGCAGCGCCACTCAAGCAGAGACCATCTAATAAACATCCCCTACTGACCATTTGGTTCTAAATTAAGCCGATTTGTATACCACTGTAAGCTCAATTTTTATTTCATTTTCTCATATTACTTTGAAGAAATATGTTGGTTGCAAATAAGTTATTTAAATTTTAACCACTCTTGCTTTTTCGCAGTCCATTAGAAAATAATAGCTTGTTTTTGACTATTTGTAATTAAGCGACAATTGTGCATATTTCATACAAAAATGAATCAAATAAAACAGCTAAATTTTATCTGCATGTTCCTAAAGTTAAATAAATAATTGGATATCATTTAATTTAAGTTCCATTGGTCTTAAAGTAAGAATATGGAAAATATCGGTCGAAAAATTGACTGGTGCACCAGGTTGCACAGGTAAAATTTTATGACCCGTGACCGTAATTTAACCATGGTGGGCGCGTAAGCGGCCGTGCTAATGGCTTTTCGCCCAGTAAACTAAAAGTTGGGTAGTTAGCCGCCATGTGGATGAGGTCCTATTTGGGCTAAGCGTAGTAGTCTTAAAACATTTTAATATTCTTTGCAGCAATTACATTACCAAGTCAAAGAGAAACACATGAAAAAAAAAAGTGATGCCCTTTTAGACCTAGAGCGTCAGTTGCAAAATCAGCGAGGTTCATCGGGCATTACATCACATCAGCGCATGCTATTTTCAACCGATTTTTGTAAAACTTGTTTCATTTAAAAGATCATTTTCTACACATGACATTGGTATTAAATGATAAAGGATTGATCAATTAGAAGAAATATTTTTGCCGAAACACCAGTGAGTACTGTTATTAGCGCTACTTAAGCTATTTGCCTAGAGCAAAATTGGTAATTTCTGGCCTTGCTAAGTCCTGTGTGGACACAAGCCACAATCATTTCAAATTTTAAATGAATATGAAATCGTAGTGAAAAATATAAGCCTGCAGTAAAATTTCAAATTTTGAACATCAAAGGTAGTGCATATTTAAAGAATTTTTGGCAAAGTCCTCAATAGGATGTGGGATCAAAACAAAATGCAAAGGTATTTGCAGAAATATAGAAATCAACAAAATCTAAATGAAAAATCCATACCAAGTACAGGGATCTCAACTCAAAATCTTGAAAACCACTGAACTTTTACGCGGAAGTGCACAACACACCAAAAATAAAAACCAGACAGTGTCAAGGAGCAAAATATTAAGAGTGTAACACTATTACACAAGGCTATCAATTTCTTATATTAATATGTCTCACACATTGAAAAAGGAAGAAATCTGAGAAAAACAAAACATAAAAAAAAAATATAGAAGACCACACATTCACAGAAGCTATCAATTGCAGAAACTCGGAAAAGGCAAAAACCATGGAATTCCGCAGATTCGCTGAAAATTGAGATCCCTGCAAGTAATGTATAATTAGGTGTCCCAAATCTGCTGAGAGACATCCAGCTACACACATGCACATTATTTTCTTCAGGGCTCTAAGCAGAGTGAGAAATCAGAATTTGGAACAAACTGCATCACTTGCTGCTATTCATTTTCATGCATTCAAGCAATCTTGACATGACTCGAATACAAAGTCTAAAGAATCTATTCAGACAGTTACATTTTAATAACCACAACCCAATTGTCAACGAGAAATTTTATGAATTAATGCTATGGAAACCTTTGCAAGAATACTTTAATAACCACAACCCAATTGTCAACAAGAAATTTTATGAATTAATGCTATGGAAACCTTTGCAAGAATACTTTAGTTTGATAAGTCAATTCTTGTGTATATCCTGTTACATTTCTTGAATAGGTCTATTTACAGGTTTTATCTACTTGTGAATTTTTATTGATATACCTGACAATGCAGTTTACGGTGGTTTGTCATGAGGACAATCATAGTCCTTTGAAAAATGTCAACAGACTAATCTTGAGAATTGGAACAGCTTAAACATAGGTGAAGAGTTATATCCCTCAGTAGAACTGCCTTTGAAAGCTTATCTGCATTTCCATTGCCTTGACAGAAAAAATCAGCCAAAAAAAAAAATAGATATGTCAAAAAGACAGAATGCTGGCATTTGCCCCCAAAAACTTTAAAGCATTGCCCGAAAGACAAACTATTGACTTTTGTGGGGAGGAGAATACTTCCAAGCATTAGCAAAGATACAACACCAGAAGAAAACAAGACTAAGGCTTTTAGCAGACCTTAAAAATAAGAGCAAATGCAAAATGAAAAAGGGAAAAACAAAACTAAAAAGCCTGCAATCGAATACTTGTATTTAGCAGACAAAAGAAATTTGGTTTATGACAACTAATTCAGCCTTAAGCATGTTCACAGTGACACAAAGTGGCCTCACAGTTGTGTTGCTCCTGGCTCTGAATTTTTAATTTTAATTGTAAAGGATAAAGTGTGGAGTTAGATAACTAAGAGCAAGCCATAAGCCAAGATGAGTCAGTGATAACGATGTAAGAGAGCAATTTGAGATGGGTATATACACAAAACAGACAGAGGCCATTGAAAATAGGGTTTAGAAAAGGGGCTACATAAACAAAGTGCCAATCATATTAAGGTTTGGATGAGTGTAATACTTCAATTCTTGGCAAAATATATTCCAGAAATACCAATGGCTGTGGTGTTTTAGAGAGGCAGCCAGAGTGTGTGTGTGTGTGGAAGGCAAGTGTATCTATGACACCACAGAATACTTTTGGTATTTTGTTAGAGCATCAGGTCAATTCCACCAAATATCTTTGGGTCTTTTCCTGTTTAATTGAGTGTGAGGAAAATTTACAAGCAAAATCCAATATGTGCTGGACTATCCAGGCTTCAATTTTGATAAATGGCCAGTCAAATGCCAAAATGCAACTTTAAATGAATGTAATCCTTTGTTAATTTTAAAAAATTCAAATACATAGATGTCTGTTGAAAAGTTCAGAAAACTAATAAACGCTTTCATTGTATTGTCTTGTAGAATTCTTAGTATGCAGAATATTTGCATGGATCTCAACTCAAAATTTTGAAAGCCACAGAATTTTTCGTGGAAGTTAAATAAAAATCAGCTTGACGGGGAGCAATATATTAGAGTGTGATACAATTACACAAGACTATCAATTTCTTATATTATATGTCTCAAACATTGAAAAAGGAAGAAAACTGAGGAAAACAAACACAAAAAAAAATTGAGGACCACAGATTCGCAGAAGCAATCGATCGCGGAACCTCAGAAAAGGCAAAAACCACAGCATTCAACAGATCTATGTCTGCCCATAAAAAGGCTGTTGCAAGCACATATTGGTTTATTTAATTTCCAAGCCAATTCCACATTAGTAATTAGCTTAGGGCTTAGCCTTTGATGGTTACAATTACAGCAAAATACAGGTAAGACTATTGTTTAAACACAAAAGTTAAGTATACGATAAGGTTCACTAAATTATACTGTGAATTCCAAAGTCTCTCAACTTCAAAAATCTTAAATCTTTGAGGCAACACACATTATGAAAAGGCACATATACACATTTCTATCAAGGCAAAGCATTTTTCTAAAATATGTTGATCAGTACAAATGTTCACACGAGAAAAGCAAGAGACTGACGTTTTGTAAAATCCCACTTCTTCATGCTGTGACCAAATCAAACTCTGATTTTTGCAGTTTCTTTTTTAACCTTCCCTGTTCTTTTGCTCAACTCTTAAGATTCTAATTTTGTTCTTAGAGGATGTTAGAAAGTTCTCTTCTAGACAGAATGTCTTCAAAGTTTAGTATTCAAGTTCTTACTGACTGAAATATAGGTGAAAAGCCATTCGCATTCTTATAGTCTTAAGAAGAGAGAATCAACAGAAAGATATATCTGCCAATACGGCAGTGAAAGCCGGAATTGAAAAAATATCTTGAACCATAAAAGCCTAGGAAATCTTCAACCCAAGAAGAATAGAGAAGCCTAAAAGGTCCTGAAAAAGATTTGCTCATTCAAAATGAAATGAGGGAAATTGGTGAAAACCTAAGAGATCCCCAACACTTCTTGTAAGCTTGCCTGCATTCTCATTGCCTTGAATACTTGCAATTGATGTCATCCAGCTCAAATTTCAGCCTCTGGTACACTACAAAAAAAACTTCCATGCTGAAGAGAATATAAAGATCTTCAGACTGAAAGAAACCAAGATTGGCACATTACGGGAGACTCAGAAATCATAATCAAGTGAGCAGAGGAATTTAAAGCTTGTTACAATTTTGAAATTTAATGAAAATCGCTAACAGAGGAAGTTGAAGTAACAGTTCCAGCAATTTTACTTGATTCAAAATGTTTACCAAGCTCAATACATCATTTGCAGAGATGTAAATCTTTTTGCAGTTGGTATATTTTAGATTATGCTTAGACTCAATGTAGTAAATGAAACATAAGAATATAAATTGTTAAATTCAATTGATTATCATGTTCGCTCAAGTGGGTGTCGCAGTAAGCGCTAATAACTGCAGAAATTCTTAACAAATGCAGTCGTTATTGATGAATTGGCATCATAGAGTTTGGCAACCTGAAGGAAAGACTAAATCAGAATGAAATCATGGATCCCTCCACAAGGCAGCGAGTGCTGGAAATTTTTTGAGCAATTTAAATGTTGCAAAGATTCAATACCAAAAGAAGAGAGAAGGTCATTTTGAGAACCTGGAAAACAAGACCCAATATAAAAAAAAAATTGTAAAAGGAAACAAAAACCTTTGACAGGAAGAGTAAGGAGCATACTAAGGGGAGATGTAAATTCCTAATGGAGAAGAAGATTGATGGTAACTTATGAAAAAGACGATGAGCTTGTTGAAAATAGAACTGAAGGCTTCATAAACAAAATGCCAATGATAAAATATGAAAGTATTGATGTTTATTTACAACTACAGTTGTAAAATATTTTCAATAAATACTGAAGACTTTTGTTTCAGTGAAGCATCTGTTGGTAGATGTGTGTGCATAGGATGAAAGGGTATGGAGGCCACCACAGAATGCTTCTGGTATTTTGTTATGGAATCAAGCCAGAGAATGCTTTTGGTATTTTGTTAAATACACAAAATACCTTTACATTTGTTTGTGGTTAATGAAAAATTTACAAGCAAAGTCCAACCTGAGCTTGATTCAATGATTGTCCAGGTTTCTGCTCTGTGAACAAGCCAGTCAGAAACCAATACTTAAATTTGTAAAGCAAATTACTGTGGGTAAAAAAAAATTCAAAAACATAAATGTCCTTTATAATTTTTGGGAGTGCATAATTCCTTCAAAAAAAGAAAAACATGTTTCCATTCCAATGTCTTGTAGAATCCCTTAAATGCAGAACATTAGAACATTATGGTTAAAATATCGTTGCCAGTGAAAAGGCTGTAGCAAGCAAAACATCATTTTCATAGAGATACAGAGTGAATGTGAATAGTTTTACAAAGGCAATTAACCAGTGTGTTGTCACATCTTGATGAATATGGAACAGGTTATAGAGTAAAAGCCATGACTTTATGAGGCCAGACAGCATCTTCGAGAGTCTTTGATTGCACAACCACCACCAAAGAAAAATGAAAGTATGGGCCAATTCCTACAGGAATACAACAGTGGCAATCATGAAGCAATGTGAAGTAAGTTGTAAACCACACACCAATATCAAAGCTGTCAAGAGAACAGTGTTTCCGAGCTGTTCTATTAACTTGACCTACAATGGACAAGGCAGTCTTTTCAAGGGTTAATTATTTTTCAGCAGTAGGCTTTGCTTAATGGCTTGTGAGAAAGCAGCTTGGTCTGCATCATGCGACAAATCTCTCTGATTAAGTTTGAGATTGCATGCTCTTCTACGAGTAAAGCCAATATTTATAGTTACATCAGTAATGGCAGCAAGCCATCAAAGGATCATAAAATCAGTGGCAACTCAACCCTCAGATCAGCAGGATTGGCAAAATCTTTGTTGCATTAGGTTGAGGCAACAAAAAACAGACATAATGGGCTTTTATCACAGACTGCTATATCTATTTAGAGAACATTTTTCCACACAATGCAAAGATCACCACCCTGCAAAGCCCAACATTTTAATTCACAGTTCAACATATCTCTAACTTGATGCTTGAAAGTATGTATATTATTACAGGTTTAGAGAGGATTTGCTATAATGCATTAACATTCAAATCAAAGATGTGTTATTTCTGAAAAAAAAAGCAAAGGAGAAAAAGACCAACAACAGGAGAGAGTTGGAATTAATCAATGCTTACAGGTTTTGTTTATTGTAAAATTGTGAATGGTACACCTGGAAGTGCATTTTATAGAGTGCATGTCAAAGATTACAACACTACTCCATCAAGACAGAAGTTAACAATATTAAGAACGTCACAAAAAACTTGAAAGCTGAAAAAAAGATATTAAAAATGTTCGAAGAAAGTTTGATGATTGACTGAAAAGTTTTACAATCACATTTCACTCTAAATGATCACAGGGCTTGTTGCTCTTTGTCAAAAGGTCTTTCCAATTCCAACACCAATTTATATCATAATGAAATATGTGAGATGTAGAATACTGGCATAGTCTAGGATTGTATAACCCTTCAGTTCAGACTAGACCTCTCCGAAAATATTCAACCCAGTCAGGCTTAAAAACTCATTTGTAAAATATTGCAGTAAGTGCAAACATACACATCACTGAAGTCATGTTAAAACATCAGAAATGTTAGAAAGAGTTAACCTCTCAGCAAAAGGTATGTCATTACACCTGAAGGATCTTTTTTTTTCTTTGCATGTACAAAAAATCTGCACATTCTGCTAACGAATGTCTGACATAGTTAAGGCTGTCACAAGCATGGCAAAAAGTTGGTTTAACCCTTCTGAGCAGGTGATTTTGTTTAAGCCACAAGTGGCGAATGTGTCCTTTGCTCATTTCATTTTGGTTTGAAAGATTGCATTTTTCACATTTTAAACTCATTCGCTCCACCATTCCAACAGCCTTGCCAGATGAAACTAACAAAAGTATTGATTTTTGAAAAAAGCTTGCACCTTGAGATTAAATCAGGGTGATTGATTGATCAGGGTGTCCAGCATTTTCTCAAAATAAAAATCCCGCCTGACTGCCAAAATAAAAAAAAATTCTACTACCAACCTGCGCATATAATTTCTCACAAAAACAACAATCATATAACTGCTGTGATCCATACTACTTGCAGAACCCATTTGATTACACCAGAAAAACATCATTGTCTCATGCATGCAATTTAGAGGGAGTCTGAAGTTGAGTTTGGGTCTGTTGAATTTAAATTTGATAAATTTGGTTTAGCTCCATCTAATGGCTTGAATAAAGAAAACATTGAGTTTGTGAGGGTGTTTTTTCCATGGTAGCCACAACATCAATGTGTTTTGTTAACTACACATTTATAATTAAGACAAAAGGACTGAAAAAAGAGCTCACAGTCAAAAAAAAATTTTTTTTTTTTTTTAAAGGAAAGTGGAGGACTTCAGAGAAAATTTTTGGTATTTTGTTATGGAATCAGATTGAATCTACTAAACACCTTTTGATCTGTTCTTTGTTGATTGAACGTGAGGAGAATTTTTAAGTTGTCTACCATGTGTGTGGTTGATCTTTGACTGTGATAACTAATCAGTCAAAAGCCAGTCCTTGAATTCTTGGGGTAAACCACCGTTGGGTAAATAAAAAAAAAAAAAACACAAAAAGGCCCTTTAAAATTGTAAAATTGTAGTCATGTATAAATCCTTGTAAAAAAAATTTCCATTCCATTGTCTTGTGGAGCCCATTGTATGTAAAATAAACATTTTCATTAAACATGTTTGTCTGTGAAAAGGCTTTTATAAGGACAACAAAAATTTTTAGAGTTTTGAACGAGCCCATATGAACAATTTTTTTTTCAAGAGCAATCAACCAGAACTGCTGGCTTGTTGAAACGTCTTGATGATTTTAGAACAGGCCAAAAAATTTTAAACCTGTGGCTTCATGAGCCTAGATGGTGTTTTAGAGAGTCTTTGATTCCATGTCCAACAACCCTTCACCCCAACAAAAAAAGTTTGAGAGGAACAGAGCAAATAACCATGCGGTAAAAAAAAGCCCAAAGGATTTAAATATATAAATGCCACACATAATTGCAGCATTTGGATGAATTGTCCAGAAAATAATGTTTCCATTCCATTGTCATGTAGAATCCCTATATGCAGAATATTTGGACATTTTGATTAAAACATGTTTGTCAAGGTAATGGCTGTTGCAAGCATAGACCAGTTTATTTGGTCTATTTCCAAGCCAATTTCAACATAAGTGGCTGGCTTAGAGCTTCGCCTTAGTCTGATTGTTGCTTAGAATTACAGCAATTCACCAGTAAGATAGGTGCGCTACAAGGTGCTTTAGATTTTACTGTTCATTCCAAATTCTCACAACTTGAAACAACTTTATCAAAGAGGTGTCTGCATTTTGGAAAGGCATATTATAAAAGTTTCTATCATGATAAAGGATTCAAATCATTCTTAAAAACTATATTTAACAGTGTAAATTTTGACTCAAGAGTAGCAAAAGACTGCTTCTCCATTTCTGATTTGGTGATTGTTGGATCCAAGGTCTCCATATTGTCACCAATTTGATGTTTGCATATTGCAGTCTCTTTTTTTTTAACCCTTTAATTTTTTTGCTCAGCTCTGAAGATTCTCATTTTCATTTTTTGAGGATCTTACAAAGTTTATTTTTCAACTTCAGACCACCTTAAAAATAGGTGAAAAACTGACTCTCAGCAGAACTGCCTTTGCAAGCATTCTAATAGCATTATGAAAGAATCAGCATAGATCTGCCCAGAAGCAGTAAATGCTGACTTGGCTAAAATATTTAGAACCACAAAAGCCTAGAGAATGTTCAACCCAAGAAGAACAGAGAGAATTAAGGCCGGCGTCACATAAAGTGTCAACACACCAGGGGCATGAATAGACACAGGTCAAATGAGTAACCAAAAGTGGTTACAATTTTAACAGCACCCCTCACATAAGTAATGCCAATATATGTGGTGATGTGACAAGAAGAATGTGTGTGCCCATTTATTTTTTTTTTTTATTTTTTTTTTTTGGGGGGGGGGGGGTGCGGCCGTATTGTGACACCCCCTTTTTTTTCCCAATCTGAAACGATTGTCAACGATGCTTCTTTATCAGAGGAATACACGATCTCAGCCTGGCTGGGCATGAAGGAATGACAGAACCTAAGTGATCAGACAAAGTGAGGCTTGTAATGTGTCACATAAAGAGTGACGTTAGACGCATGAAAGGTCATTTCTATTTGAGGCCGGCCTATAAGGACCTGAAAAAGATGAGTTCATGGTAAGTAAAATGAGGGAAATTTGTAAAGAGCTATGACCATCGGCAGAACTGTTTTTAAAAGCTTGCCCACATTCTAATTGACTTGAATACTTCCAATTAACGGCACCCAGCTCATCAGTTTTAGAGTCGGATACACTACGGAAAACTTCCATGTTGAAGAAAAAAGTATGAAGATTGTCAGATTAAATGAAATGAGAGTGACATGATACTGAGAAATCAAGATCAAGTAAGTGGAGGAATTTATAGCTTGTTACTAGTGAAAAGTTAACAAAAAGCGCAGAGAGAGTTGAAGTGAAGCTTTCAGATGTTTTGGTGCAATTAAGATAAGTGAGTGTAAGCATGTAGATGCAGTTAATGGCAACCCATTCAAAAGACAAACAGCTCATTGAAAATTCCCTCAGGACAGAAGGCTGCACGAATGAATTCCCATGGCATTACATGAAAGTCTGAATGTATGTAACACTACAGATGTTTGCAAAATATTTTTTTTAAAATTGCCTAAAATTATGTATTTTTGTGAAGCAGGAGTTGTATAGATATATATATGTGCGTGTGTGTGTGGGTGTGAGTTTGTATAACTGCGAAAATGGGGCTTCACGTCAGTTACGCTGACGTGGAAATGAGGTCCCAAAAAAATTGGGGCGAAAATTTTGGACCCCAGTTTTTTTAGCCGTATAGGGACTCGCGAAATGCCTAAAATGGGTAGCTGAGTGGCGGGAAAGCAAAATCCCCATTTTCGATATTTTGTCGACATTTGTGTTTGAGCTCAACACGCTGTGATCTGTGTGTTTTAAAAGTTATTATACGCATGTAAGCTATAGTCATACGAAGTTATAAGACATCGGCTCTGATTGGATATTAGAGTTACACATTGTCCAATCAGCGATGTCGTACTGAAACTACCCTCGGGCGTTGGCTCGCTAATTCGTACTTTCGTTTTTTCATTCATGAAAGCTGTAAAGCGATCACTGCCGATCAGTTGATGACACCATCATTGACCATGCTCCCATCAGGGAAACGAATTACCTCATTTAAGGAGGCATTTGCTGCAATTTTTAATAGGTAAGATTGGATGTGGACTTAAACTGATTGAGTGACATAACTGCTCTAAATACAGATCTAGATTAGCTAGATTCTAGATCTAGATCTAGATTTGGAACTTGAATTCTCTCGGTTTCTTAGGCTCAGAAGTAGATCTGTATCTACATCTAGAAGTAATAATCTGGATCAAGAAATAGAGATCTAGATCTAGATCTATTGATAAAATCTATATCTAGATCCAGAAAAATCTAGTTTTACATATCGGCTTGATCGAAATCTTTTCTAGATCTAGATGGAGATATTTAGATTTATAGTTTAGGTTTGGACCATCTAGATTCTAGATCTAGTTCTAAATTTCTAATTGTAATAGCCCCCACTCATGTACGGTTTGGGTATTATTCAGGGCTTAGGTGGAGCTCCCATAGAGCTGACTTACCATGAAACAGTAGATCTTAGTGTACTGGTATAGGCCTTCGATAGTTTAGTTGAGACTTATTATAAAGTTGATGAGTAATGATGATCCTAGCCAAAAGATTGGGCCATAGATCGATATATAGGCCTAAATAGAGCCTAGTTACTTTGTCTGTTGGCAACAAAACCTTAAAGAGCATAAAAGTATAAAATTTTTCAAATTGAAACCAAGATGCTGTCTTAAATTTTCCCAAGTAAATACCTTTTAATTTACTACCTGTATTTTTATGCTAATGATGTAATAACAGCTGTGATACTGTAATAACTTTTTTATTTATCTTGATTTACTGAAGCACTTTTTTTCATTTTAGGGGACAGGGTCATCCCTTGCGAGACAATCACAAAGGCTCCCGTGGTGAAGAGTATAAATCATCTCACACTCATGTCTCAGAGTCAGATGAATGTTCCTCTGAATATGATGTTCCTAAAAAGCAGCAACGCAGGTCAGTGATTTTACAATTTTGTTTTCGATAACTGGTGCGTGATCAGAATTAATTTTAAAAAAATTTTTTATCCATATTGCCAGCATATTGTATACAATTTTTCCTTTCTATTTTATCCTCCCTCTCCCACAAGTTGTTACATGGACTTGTTAAAAAAATATATGAAGACTAGTATCAATTATCATTGAACTTTAAAAGGATGTAAAACTGATTTCTGTTTTTTTCTTTATTATGTCATATTGCAGAGCTTGCTCAGTTCTTTTCAAACTCTATAAATTTTTTAAAGTACAGCTAATTGGATTTTTAGAGTATTTGCTTCTATGCAAACAAAATCAATGCTGTGATTGAAGAATTTGAGATGGTAGGCCTATTTGGTGTATTAGTTTCATACTTCGGTAAGAGAGGCCTTCAAATTTTCTGTGATTATTAGTTAGAAATTTGAGTATGACAACTTCCTTTACTGGCGTGTGTTTTTATTTCTTCTGAACAGTAGAGGACAAGATAAAAACTCCTCAATTGAACACCTTAAACCATCCCATGTCTTAGATGAAAGTTCCAGGGAGATTGAAGAGTATATTCCTCAAAACCTTATTCGGTTAGTGTTTAACTCAAAATTATAATGTCTTAAGAACTGCAGTCTACCGTCTGTGTTATTGTGGACAAAAATTGTTTTCCATTTTTTGGTGTGGAAAGATTTACAGGACCACTTTTTAACATGTTTGTCCGACCTTTCCCATTTTTTAAGTAGTCAATTTTAAAGAAAAAAATACGAGGAAGTCAACTGAGAATGTGTATTTAACTTTTTCTTATTCCTGAAAGGGGATATAAATGATTTGACATTTTGGTACTGTACTGTACAATTGTTATATTGTGCATGCATTTGTTTTCTTAGATGCTATTTATTTATGACTTCATTGGTGTAGTGCTAGTATAATTCTGACTGTTTTTCTAACAGAATCTAAACATTTGTTTCAATCCATGTATGAATTTTGTTCATTAGTTTTTGTGTGGTTTAACATAAAAGTAAATTTTGTCTAATATAGATCTTAATTTAAGGACACACTTTTTTTTCTGAACCCTAGAGAACAAGGTTCTAATTCAGAAGATGGATTCTCCTCTGGTGAAGAGTATAAACCATCCCACACCTCAAATGAAAGTTCCTCGGAGATTGAGGATGATCTCCCTCAAAAGCTGCAACATCGGTCAGTGTTGACTTTTAAATATTATCTTTATTTAAGTAGCCAGCGTTAATTTATGTTTCATAGTTTCTCTTTTATCTATTCATATTGTAATGGTAGCCCAACAAAACTACTCCTTTTTACATTTGGTGATCCTTTTCTTCAGTTTATACTGAAATGTCAAATTTATTTTCAACATTGAGGTGATTTTGTTCTCAACAAAAAGCTTTTTGTTGATTTTGATTGAGGTAAAAAAGAGTTTGATTTTTTTTTAGATATTTTTTCCTTTTTTTAAGATCTTTAGCTTTTATTTAAATTTAAACATTTACCTTGGTTTTTGTGATTGCCACAGTCTTCAACTGGCAATAATTAGACTAGATAATTAAATAGTATTACTGAAACACTTTTATTTTATATAAAAACCTAATTAAGCATGATTTCATGTTTTGTCCTATATAACTTAGAAATAAAAATCATTTCTGTACCTAGCAAAGAAAAAGCTGTTTTGAAAATAGTGGGTACAGTAGAGCTTGGTTGCTAAGTCAGTTGAACGTTTGCATTTCATTCATGTAGCTATTGTAGGAGTGCGTGGGATTCAAATCGTTATTGTGCCGTACGGATTCCTATTGGTTGGGCCGGTGTGCATATAATGTGACCAGTTGAGAGAGAAATTATATAAATGGTAACCCCGCCCTGTCTCTGTGTGGCAGCAAGTAAAATTGTCAGGCCTAAGTCTTGGTGCCTGTCCATAATGCATGTATAGCTTTTATAGTTTCTGATGATTGACATTGAATCCTCAAACAAACGAACAAAAAGAAGTGCATGCAAAGAAAAGCAGTATTTAAACATCATTTTTTGCAACTCTTTCCTTTATATATTTACACAGCTGAAATATGACAGGATACAGAATATTTACCCAGAGCCTGTAGTTCTTTTTTTTTCTTGATCTGTTACAGAATGTTGAAGAAATTTGATTACTGTAAGTCTGGCTGGTTTTAAATGATAATTTTGCAGCAGCTTGGACTGTTATCTATAATTGTTCTACTCTCAATCTGTCAAAATGTTACAAATGCATATTAGTTTACAGTGTGCCCTTGCTGTCCCCATTTATGTTTTTTTTATCTTATCTTCTTTATAAATCTCCAGAGTAGAACCCTCATTTGTGGCCGACATTGTTGAGAACTCACAGTCCAGTGTTGAATACCCTATGCTGAGTGACTATCCAATGCTGAGTGATGAATGTCAAGTCTCTAGTACCTCAGATGAAGTTCGAAGAAAGTGGGATAAAAAACATTGTTGTATGTTCTGTAAAAAAAAAATTATAAAAATGAGTAAACACCTTGAAAATGTCCACAATAGTGAATTTGATGTTCAAAGGGTTTTGATGTACCCTAAGGGGTCACAGGAAAGAAGAAAAGCATGGGGAATGTTGTTGAATGAAGGGGATTTCGAACACAATGTTGAGGTAGTCAGAGCTGGTAACATCCAAAACATTATACCAAAATATAGATCAAAAAAGCGTGGTGCAGACACATATGTGGCTTGTCCATACTGCAAAGGAATGTATGGAAGCAAACTCCTACATTTGCATGTGAAAAGTTGTCCCCAAAATGTAGCAAGAGCTGTTCAAACAAGAGGTGGTGCTCTCAAACAAGGGAGACTATTGATGCCTGTGCCAAAAAACATTTCTGAGGCCTTCTACAAGAAAGTCCTCTCGAACATGAAGAAAGATAATATTCTAAGACGCGTTATGAATGATGATCTTATTCTTCGCTTTGGAGAAAGAATGTATTATAAGAGAGATTTAGAGGAACACACCGCAGATCACATAAGTGGTCGCATGAGAGAATTAGCTCGTCTTGTAGAATGCTTGAGGGAGGACACACAAATGAGGGTTTCATCTTTAACACAGGCACTAAATGTTGCAAATTTTGACTTTTTGCTGTCTTGTGTGAGAAAAGTTGCTGAATTTAATGAAGAAACACACCAGTTCAAGAAAGGCACACTGGCTCTAAAACTTGGTTATTCTTTAAAGAAATGTGGGAGGATTTTACAAGCAGAAGCAATAAAAAAAGATGATGATGGCTTGAGAAAGCAGGCAGAGGCATTTGAAAGACTATTCAGTGGGGATTGGTGTGATTACATCAGTGCAACTGCAGGTCAGTCAATTCATAGAGCTAGACAAAACAAACCTCGTCTTGTTCCAGCCTGTGTTGATATAGAAAAAGTACACCATTTGCTTGAGGAGAAAGTAGGAGCAAAAGATTATGCCACTCTAGCAAAGGCAACACTTTGCTCAATCTCATTGTTTAATAGGAAACGTGGCGGTGAAGTTCAGAGAATGAAGGTTGAGGATTTCCATCGTGGATTAAAGTGCGGCGTTCTTACTAACCCAGAAATGTTGCAAGGCCTCACAGAAACTGAAAAAAAGCTAATAAACCACTTTAGTCGTATTGAAATACGTGGAAAGTTCAATAGGAATGTCCCTGTATTGTTGACAGCTCAGATGACACATAGTATTCAACGCATCCTTCAGCTCAGAATAGAGCTACAGCCTCCAATTGAGAGTCCTTATTTGTTCGCATCTCGAAGTGGTGAAAGACCCTACAGAGGCTCCGATGTGATTAAAGAATTTGCCAAAGAAGCTGGAGTTACTGATGGATCAATTTTCACCTTTACTCAATTAAGGAAGCAGGTAGCAACATTGTCACAGACACTTCATATTTCAAAGTGGGAGCAAGACCAACTTGCAACATTTTTAGGGCATGACATAAGAGTACACCGATCCGTCTACAGGCAACCTATTGAGGTGATGGATAGAGCCAAGGTTGCCAAGATTCTGTTATCGGTAAACAAAGGAATTACAATTTCTAAAGAAAGCCTTGGGGTTGTGGATGAAGAATTGGATGATGAAGACGGCGGGAACAGCTCTGATGAGGAGAATGACATTGATGCAACGACAGATGCAATTGCTGACACTGCAAGTGAACGAGGGGCAACACAGAGTGAAAGCGCTGACATTCACGCTATGAGGATGAGAAAAAAACGAAGCCTTACAAAAAGATTTACAGGGAATGAAGATGAAACTGAGATATCTAGAGTAGCACAGAAAAAAAAATTCAGAAGAAAAGCATGGACGGAAGAGGAGGTTGATGCTATCAGAAGACAACTTAATAGTTGTGTACTCATGAACAGAGTTCCTCGAAAAGATGAAGCTCTGAAAGCCATACAGATGGAACATGCTTTGCAAAACAGGACATGGAAAAATGTCAAAGATTTTGTGTACAATTTAGTAAAAAAGAATAGACACAAATAAAGAGGAACAGACTTTCTGGACATCGTTTGGGTCTAATGACAGAGGTATTTTTTACTTCCAAGACTAAAACTTGTATGTTAGGAATAGAATTAGAAAGGAGTTTCATCTTGTATTTTGCACATCATTTTAAAAGGTGGAGAGGAGAAGTAGGATGGAGTAGAAAGTGGCCGTATAATATATATTACGTTATTTTTTTATTTACATCATGATGAGTATGGGAGAGCTATAAAAATTTACTATTATTATAATGCACATAGAAAGTACATGTACAGGGGACTTGAATTCAAGAAAATTATCAAGTGATCAATACTTTTGTTTTGAAATAATCTGTGAAATACAAATTGATGTGCTTGAAATTATTTTTAATGGACAGATATGTGCTCTAATTTGATTTTTTTGCTTTATCCAAGAGATATAACACTACATTCAGGGTTGCATATGTCTCACGATCAGTCCTAATGAGTCGGATGTCAGAAATGTACATTTTGGAAAAAGGCATTTAAAATTCAATATATGGTTCTTTATCTTATTATTTCATAAGATACAAATATTGCATATAATTATGCTGGGAGAATTGTGATATTTTCATGCAATTTTCACCGTTGCGAAGCTCAGGTAAATGCTCTGGTCTAAACATGAATACTTTAAAATGTAAATATGCGACATCCGACTAATTAGGACTGGTTGTGAGACATATATTGGCGTTTCTTTTTTTTTTTTTAAATAATCATTATAAATATGGGATGCTGATATAAAAAGTATCATATTTTCAAGGATGTTCTGATTTGACCCTCAAAGTCAAACTATGTTATTTTTGTAAATTTTGACACTATTCATTATATTTCAGTACTAATCTTTAAAAAATTGCAGCCCCATTCCCTGTATGCTCACGAAAAAATTATCTTTAAAATACATTGATTTGGTTAATTTTTGTATCATTCTTTGTTGTACCAGTTCCTTTGATTATTATGTTATATTGATATACAGGAAGAAATTGACAAAGGTTGTAATTATTTTTAAAAGGAAAGAAATGGAGCAGGATTAGGACTTATTTTCCTCTCTATGTAAAAAAAAACTACGGTATATTTTAAATCACACTTGATGTTCATGAACACAAAAAAAAAATTAATTAATCTTTTCTAAGACAAGTGAAACCAAACATTTTTTGCAAAAAGGTTTTGTAATTGTATTATTACTATTAATATAAAGTACTGTATCAATTTTAGATTTATGTTTATACTACCATATGATTTCTTGTGTATGAAACTCATTTATGTTGTTATTTGATCTCATGTCTATGATACTTGTTTTGTTTAATAAATAATAACGTCTTTTAAATTGCTCTGCCTTATTTTTTGTTGCTTTTTTGGTAAATAGTTTTATAGATCACTCTTTGCATGCATTCTGCACTAATCCAATTTTTAAAGTCATATTTTTGCCTCTTTTTCTTTGTTTGAAAACACTTTTAAATTTCATATCTTTGGATCAAATTAAGAAAATCTAGGTCTTCACAATTAAAAACTTTAATCTCCCCCAGCACAAAGCAAAGCTCTAGATAGCAAAACCTTAAAGTTAAATGTGTATTTTGCAACCAAAAACTTATTTGCCCTGGGTTCAAGGCAAATTGTCTTATATCATGGAAAGTTCTACATTTATTGCTATCTAGCTCCTCTGCAGTAGACAGTCTGATCCATTTATTTGGTACTGAGATGAGCTATAGTGTAACATGTATAAATTATCCTATCATTTGGTTCTTTGTCTAATATCGATTATTATTACATGACATTAAATGCACATTTTGCAAAGAGATGCTATAGGGACCTGCATTTTGATTGTTTACCTGTCAATTAACATATGACCCCAAATTCCACATTCTGCTTTATGTGTGAAACATATTCTAAATATAGCTCTCAAGGACCCCATTGTTCGAAAAGACCTCAATTTAAAAATCGTTAATAAAACTTTCAATATTTCCTTAATTTGATAACTCAAACGAATTTTTATAAAATGATGTAATGGAGTATCTGTTTAAATGGAATTAAAAACAAAATAAGAGATATTTACCTTGGACCCCATTTACCCATGTATTTGGCATGGACCTCAAAGTAGGGCATATTCAAGTTGGTGTGTGTGTGTGTGTGTGTGTGTAGGAAGCAATGGTATTGGGGACTCCAGAGAATGATTTTGGTATTTTGTCAGAGTCAGGTTGAATCCACTGAAGATTTTCCTTTTTGTAAATTGCTTGATTTGAGAAAAATTGACAAGCAAAATTCAATATATGTGCTTGATTATCCACGCTCCAATTCTAATAATTAATCAGTCAGAAGCCAATATGTGGTTTTTATTTTTCTAAAAATAAAAAAAAAGCAAAATAATCATGGGGTGAATTAAAAAAAAATTCATATACATAGGTGCAGTACATTATTGTAGCCAGATGGTAAATCCTTCACAAAACTTGTGAATGTTTCCATTCCATTGTCTTGTAGAATCTCTAGTATGCAAAATATTTGAACACTGATTAAAACATGTTTGTCAGTGAAAAGACTGTTGCAAGCATAGATTGAGTGATCTGGTATATTTACAAGAAAATTCAAAGTTAAGCGGTTATCTTAGGGCTCAGCCTTTGACCATTGCTGAGAACCACAGTAATCAAAGGCAAGACTGCACAGTTCTTACACGCAAGTTAAGTTTGTAAAAACCTGCTTTAGACCTCACTGTATTTTCCCAATTCTCTCAATTTTGAAAACCTAAATTAAAGAGGCTTCTGTCGGTTGGAAAGCATATATGCCTATTTTCATCAAGGTAAAGCATTCCTATAAAGTATGGTAAGCAGTGTAAATATTGACTCAATAATAGCAAAAGACCGGTTCCTCCTTTGAGATTATGATTGTTGGATCCCTGGTCTCCATGTTGTTACCAAATCAAAGACTTCTTGCTGCAGTCTCATTTTTACCCTTTGATTGTTTTTTCACAACTAAGATTATTTTTTGGCGGAGGATCTTACAGTTTTACAAATGGAATGTCTTCAAAGTTTACTTTTCAAGTTCGTACTAGCTTAAACGTAGGTAAAAAGTATTCAATAGAACTGCCTTTATCAGCACTCTAATAGCCTTGAGAAAAGATCATCAGCTAGAGACAGATCTGCCCAAAAAGCTTGCATAGCAAAAATATTTAGAACTGCAAAAGCATAGAAAAACTTTTACCCAAGAAGAACTGAGATGCCTAAAAGGACCTGAAAAAGATGATCTTATGCAAAATAAAATGAGGGAAATTGGTAAAGAGCTAAGATCCTCAGCAGAACTTGTTTTCGCAAGCTTGCTCGCATTCTCATTGAGTTAAATATATAAAATTGAGGACATCCAGCAAAGATTTAGACTGATTCATATAGAAAACTTCTATGTTGAAGAGAAAAATGTGAGGACCAAAATAAACAGAGGAAAGGATGATTACTAATGTAAAAATAATTTAAGATAGTCACAAAGCTCATAAAAAATAGGTTTAGAACTAAAGGCCAATTTTTACAAAATATTATATAATGTGAAAGTTTGGATGTGTGTTGCAGTCGTTCGCAAAATATGTTAGAAATTCCAAAGACTGGTATTTTAGTGAAGCAGCAGTTGTATAGGAAGCAAGGGTACTGAGG
This sequence comes from Elysia crispata, assembly GCA_033675545.1. NCBI lineage: Eukaryota > Metazoa > Mollusca > Gastropoda > Plakobranchidae > Elysia > Elysia crispata. The sequence continues at coordinate 215,203 of JAWDGP010005911.1, forward strand.
ACTCCAGAAGAAGATTTTGGTATTTTATTGCGGAATCAAGTTGAATACATCAAATACCTTTGGATCTGTTGTTTGTTGATTGCTGAGTGAAAGGAAAATTTACCTGCAAAGTCCACCATGTGCAAGATTGTCCAATCTTCATCTCTGGTAACCGACCAGTCAGAATCCAATACTTAAATTTTTAAGACAAAAAAAAAAATTCAACAGTACAATATGAAATTGAAACAGTTGACAAATCCTTCATAAAATTTTTAGTTTTTATTAGAATATTTTGATCAAAACTTTCAGTGAAAGACTGCTGCAAGGTAAGAATCATTGCCATTAACACGTTTGATTTCAGAGTGAAAGTGAATATTTTTACAAGCGCAATCAACCAGTACCACTTGGTTGTTGACATACTTTGATGAATTTAGAAAAGGTCAAAAAGTTTGAAATTCTTGGCTTTATGAGGTTAGACAGCATCTCAGGGAACTTTTGATTGAATGCCCACTGCCAAAGAAAAAAAAGTATGGGCCAACTCAGACAGGAATAGAACTGGCAATCATGGAGCAGTCTGCGGATAAATTGTAAAGCATATACCAAAACCAAACTGTCAAGAAAATGTGTTTTCAAACTGTTCTATCAAATTCACACACTATGTACTAGGCAGTTTTATGAGGTTAAAATTTCTTGACAGTACATTTGGCTTAGCGACTTGTGAGAAAGAGCTTGGTCTGCGTCAATCAAGAGACTAATTCTGTGTGTAAGTTTGAAATAGCTCTTCAATACTCTTATATCAATTGAAGAAATATGCAAACTAATATTTATAATTATGTCAGTAATGGTCCGGGTGTCATCAAAGGATCATAAAATCAGTGACAACTCATCAATCATCAGAAATGCCAAAAACAAAAAGGATAGAGGATTGACAAAATCATTGCTGCATTTGGTTAAAGTCATATAATAGATTTGACACAAGCAGATTAATTGCTAGGGTGTCAAACTCAATCGCAATTTGAGAAAGAATTTTTTTGACCAGGCAAAGCCAATAAGCCCACCACTTGGGGTGGCTGAGGATTTCTATTTTTAACCAACATATCTCTAACCTTGCAGAAATGGATATTTTTATGGGTTTTGATAAAAGATAAGCTAAATACGACAATGACATAATGTTTGAAGTTTTAATTTAACTTCATCTCACCAAGGATGTTTTGACATTTGAGGAAAAAGAGTAAAGGAGAAAAAAGAGCAATAGGTCGATGAGAACAATTGGGGTTAAAGCTAGCAAAATCTGTATTGTGCAGAGATTGTTCAGAAAGGCCATGTAATATTATAGGAGCATGTAATAAAGCAGTCAGTTTTGCAGTTTCATCTATTTTTCCTTGAAACTCAACTAATGTAGTGCACCATCAAAGATTTTATATAAATAAACACCTTACAGGCATGTACCCTGTCCATTGTTATTGTTTATGAATTGCAAAGAAATAATGACAAAATTGAGGTTCAAAGCAGCAGAAATATGGTTTCCAAGAGAAATGAAGATACTATGGACAGAAAAGATAATCAACGCTATGAATGTAGGAAGATAGAAGAAAATAAGCTCATTAGTACTACACTTGTACCAGGCATATGGTTTGTGTAGGAATAAGCCTCTACCAGTGAGAAAGAAAATTTCCCCTCAATCACTCTTGGTTCGTAAAATAATAATCACATTATATTTTGGCTTTTTTTTTTTCTTTGTATTTGATCAGGTTGATAGGTGCAAAATTGATAAGTGGTGCAACATGGTTATGTATAGTGAAGTCAGAATCTTGTACTTCACAAGGAATACATAAAAAAGCACAGGGGAAATCCAATGGAGGCATGTTTCTCGAAACATTGACCACTGATTTTCGGGAGCAAGTATAAGGAAGTAAATGTCCATAAACTTAGGGGCTTGGCAGATTACAGAAATAGATAGCTAACAGAATATTTGGCACATTAAGTACAAAAATAAATTAAGAAAAGCCTAGATCATTTACTTTAATTTGCTAAACATTTTTTGAGCTCTTTTAATCTAGGAATTAATCACTTTTCTGATATTGCACTACCTGAACAAGAATATAAGTACAAGAGTATATATTTTGACAACAGTGTCATACTGATGGAAAAGCAATTATGTGACAGTTTTCTTAAGTGACTTAAAGGAAGAGAAGATGCTTCCAAAGGCAATTAAAAGTTGACAAACAATAGGTTTGAGGTCAAATACAATTGCCACAGAGCTAACTGAAAAGATTTGACAGGGAGCTCATAGCAACCATTAAATTTGAAAAGCAATTTTGAAATTAAAAAAATTAAAACATGCAATATAATATTCTTTAATCTAAACTTCTTTGTTCACGTGTGTCATTTTCATTTTACATTTTAGTGTCGGCGCTACATTGAATCAGAATTTTGGGCCGTTTCAACAAAATGTGAATCAATTTTGCTTAAAATAACTCACAGTAACTTGTGGGAAATCGGTTTTATTTAGGCTGAGGTATAATTTAAATACAATGAATATTTTGAGAATGCTATGAGATTTGAGCTCATCACAGTAGTTTTAGAGCTGAGCACTTAGTTCGGCCTGTGACCTGACCTTTTGCACAGGGTCATTATGGGGTCACGCTGGATAGATTACCTGAGCTTAGGTTAGCACTCTCACTCTTACTACATCTTGTAAATGTGTATAGCACAGAAAATACAGACAGAATCATTCTGAAAGTTGCACAAATGAAAAATTTATTTCACGATCTTTACAGTGATGTAAGTTTTTAAAGGGAGAAACAATATGAGTCACCTAAAATCGTTATGTATTGCCCTGCTACATCTATTTTTATTTGTTTAGGTCGTATTTTTTTTTAAAAAAAATTGTGAAAAAAAAAACGGAACAAGAATGCAACATTTTTGTTGTTTTTAAATATCAAGCAAACATTTAATTCTCCACATGTAGTAATTTTAGAGCAACAGAGTTAAAACTACGTAATTTATTGCAAGGAGATTGTCAACCTTGCAGTTAAAGATGTCTTTATAAAGTATTGTCATTTACTCTGTGTGTGTGTGTGTGTGTATGTATATATATATATATATATATATATACATAACATACTGGGAAACTATATTAATTTTTTTCTTTATGCAATGGGTCAGGAGTGACTTCAGGTACAGAGCATTCTGCAGCCTATTGGCTTCAACAACTAATCGTAAATTGACACTTCTGTCCTTTAATGCTAACATCCTTCTTTCAATTTTTCCAATATTTGCATGCAGCATTTCACCCTCTTGCTCCCATAGTAACCCCAAACCAAAGCCCCATTTCTCAATGAAGGGTAGACAATGCCTTTCTAACATGTGTAGTTTTAGTGTGATTGTGTTGTGCAAATGTCGTCTGCATAGTGACATGTAAGATGTGATTGCTGAGCTGATAGTGTGATGGTTGGACTGTTCAATTTTATGAGTATGTAAAAATAAATATGTACTGTGAAGAAAGCATTGTTGACCGCATCAAATTTAGTTCTAACTGAAAATGCTTTGTCAATGATTGCTTGTTCTATGGTGATTTCTGCTACAGTGCGAACAATGTGTTTTGTGAGATCTGTGTATACTTTTGTTGTCATGTATTTGTGGCAGTGGTTTCCTATGAATGACCTGCTATATGTTTCTTGAGTTATGTTGTGTTTTGCTAATATATGCTCTAATTCACAGGTCATTTACCTTTACTGAGAGACTTCATTTACAGTTAGGGATTTCATCCTCACATGCTTTGATTTGTGCCTCATACTCTTGTGTGTTTTGTCCCTCCAGTTTCCCAAAAGCTAAACATCTATCTAAATATCTATGTTTTCTTCAAGCTTCTCTTTCTGTATGAAATCCCTACACATATGAGCAATCTCTAGAAAAGTATCTAGTTTTGCTAAAGAAGGACCTAACAATGCCAATTTCATGGGTCGAATCCTCAAGCATGTTATGGTGTTTAAGCATTATCCCTGACAAGATGTGTAGGTATGGAAGAACAAATTCAGATGGTTGGAAATCCAACAGAGGGGACCTGACACAGTTGTGATAACGCTTAGCACTGGCGATCTTTGCCTTTCCATACTTCAGGAACCTCTTGTGATCTCTTTTGTTCATACCAAGGGTTCTTGGAAGCGCTGCACCGAATATTGCATTTCTTTTGATGCTGCATGGCACCAAAGACACAGATAGGTGCCGTTTGGTCCTGACAATTCAAAAGATTTGCAAAAAAAATCATCTTCAAATAAAAAGACAAAACTTTTTGTTACTCCAATTTCCCTCTTTAAGAGACTGTATCCCCTTCTGAAGCTTTCCTAAAATTTTGCTTAAAAAAGGACTCTTGTAGGCATCATGAGTGAAGTGTAAAGCCATGCAGTGTATGATTCTGTAGACTTGGAGTGAGGAGAACAACTGCATCTGAAAGAGAACATGCTCAGCTTTTATTCGATATATTTTCAGGCACAATTCATACTGAAAGAGTGCATATTGGAAGATGGTGAATCTTATTTTATAGCCCAAACTCTGGATTAGCCTGCAGATAAGCAATGAGCAGGCAGCCCAGCAAGGAGTGAGCCGCGGCACCAGCATTTCACCTGTCAGGCTTAATTAATGTCCCTGGTCAAGAGGTCAGTGCAGGGAAACTAAGAGCTCCGCTACTGTATAGAGACTGAGTTATCGTGACATACTTATGATTGATTTGAATACAGTTTGAATTTTTAAATGAGCGTTACTTCTATATAAAGCTGCTTCATCAAATCTTGACCTTTTAAAATCATGCTCGAGATCAAATTTAGATTTGGTGGTTGTTTACTGTTTGCTTCATGAATCAATATGAAACTAATCTATGCATCAAATTCTTTTCAGTGATGCTCATTTCTTCCAAATGCAATGTCTCAAACAGTACAAGTCACTAAAAAGAAAAACTATATTGTTTTATAATGAGCGATTCCTCAAACTAAGATGTCATAGAGCCATGTAATATGGGCTCCAGAAGCAGAAGGCCAAAATGTAGTGGCGTCAGAGGAACTGTCCAAAACTGGTTTTCTTCTTAGGAAAAGGGTAGGAACACTAGCAATGGAACAGAAAGATGGAAGGAAATAAATGAATACAAATCTTGACAAAATGCTTCGCAAACTTGTAGATGAGAGTTTCACAGCAAGTGCAAGGGAAAAAAAATGTCCAAAAGAATCTTGGGCTTAAATAAATATAGAAAGCTGGCAAAGATGAAGAAAAAAAGCCAAGAACGTGAAATGCACAAAAATCAATTTTCAAGAAAGGTGCCTTCTACTTGAAAAATGTTCTGTCAAATATATTCAGAAGAGACAGAGGAAGAGAAAACAATTGCAAAGGCAAAAAGAGGGAAGAGAAATCAGTGGGAATCAATCCAATCATCAAAAAGCTAAATGAAAATTGTCAATGGAGGTAAACATCGCCTCACTTGAGTCATTTTGGAAGAGGATTTTCAAATACAGAAAGCAACATATGCAATATGATGAAATATAAATTTGTGTCTGTTCAGGTAATGCAAGTGTATACTGTTTGCATTTCTGGAATCCACTCTTGTATTCATAAATCATCCATGTTGAAAAAAAAAGTCCACTTGCAGAACATCAGGGTTTAACATAACATTGCGGTGCTAGGTTAAACTCAAATTATAAGCAATTCAAAACAATGTGGTACCTTATTTACTATTAATAATATTCAAGCTGAAGAGAAGGTTCGAAAGCCTTTGTCAATTTTCAAGGGTGCTTTTGGGCGATATTTTTTAAGGCATACAGATGGTTTATTTATGTGTCCATTTTGTCAGACTTTATGTAGAAAAGTAGCACTAAGGGTCTTGTCCATGTAAAACTCCTTAAAATTATGCTCTAGATCAAAATATTTAGATTTCGTGGATGTATATTGCTTGCTTTCCAAAGCAAATATACTTATGGAAGCAATTTTTAGATCAGATTTTTTTAAATCATCCTTGTTTTTTTCATTCATTTGATTTTACAAGCAAAGCAAGTCCAACACGATGACACTGATATGGCAACAGCAATGGCTCTAAAAGATTTGCCAAAGGTGGTCTGCCATAGAACAGTGGTGTTAAATAAGACATGGCATTTTACACAATTTACATCGGCTGGAAAATAAACTTGTCACACAACAGAGATAACAGAGGAAGTCTGCCAAAGCACCATAGGCAACAGAAAAACTTGGTCAAACAACAGAGGGGATGGAAGAGGTTGACTGAGAAAAAAAGACTATAGAGGAAGTTTACAAAGTAACAGGGATAAATAGTAGCTGGCCGAGCATCCGAGGCAAAGGAGGAGCAAAAGAAGAGCAAAAAAGGCAACGGAAGATAGACACCCAGCCCTCCTATAATGATGTTGTAGAAACTGTTGCCAAGCCGTAATCCATGACCCCCAAAATGACATCATTATCACTAAACTGGCATAGAGCAAGGCTTAAAATATGTTACACTAAAATTATCCTCAAGACAAACCACACTTTGAAACTTAATTGCAGTTGCCTGCAAACAAGGTAACAGTAGTTTTAAAATTGTGTAGTCCTGTAGTTCAAATTTTTTAAAATGGATGCATGTAACGCATTGTACTATAAGTTGATCTATTCATTTCCTCACCCTTTTTTGGTGCGTAACTTTTGGATAGCGGATCGGCTGGATCTATGTACATTATCTTATTTAGTTGCATAATGTTTGTATTTCAAGCCTAAGAACTTAGTTTTGTTTATTGAACACAGCCCGCACTTGTATGGTCAAGATTCTTCTCGTCACCCCTTGAATACCTTTGTTTTGATTGGTTGCTAATTGCTAATGACGTGTACCGAGAACGTTCTCTTATGATTTATGTAATTCCTTTTCTGGATGATTCGACGAGATTTTGTATAAATAAGAATCCAAATTATATTTAGTCAGTCAACAACATTGAGTCCACATTGAGTCAACAACATTGAGTCTACAGTGAGTCAACATCATCGAGTCTACAGTGAGTGATTATTGAGTCAACCTACAAATATTGTACAGTCTAGCTCTTGTGTTGGATTAAACACTTTGCAATTTTTACTTGCGGACTTCAGACTTATTTTCTATGAACGAGTCGTGTGATTGGCTGTAAATATTTTCAAACCCCTAGACAAACTGAGCCTAACAGATCACCCCCACCACCAAATCTGTTACACTGGGGGCTCGTCCGGGATTGAATCTGCAAGTTCGGCACATCGGAGAATATTTGAATCTAGAGATCTAGATTGGTTGCAGAGTAGATCTAGATCTAGATTAACAACCATTGTCGGCTAGGATCTACACAAGGGCTTTGCTTGCCTCATTCGTTAGATCTAAAGTTAGATCTAGAGTCGGAGTCGCTCAAGGCCAGCAGTGTGTTCTGCATAAACTGTGTTGTGTGTTTTATGTGAGTATTCGAGGCATTTCTCAGCTGATAAGGATCCATAATGTCGTCCTTTCAAGAAATTAAAGAGATTGCTGAAGAACTGCAGTTACGAGGAGATGAAAAGAAAAATTTTATTATTGAACAAATGGATAAATTGCGCAAATTACAAGCTGAAAAGGAAGAGCGAGAAGCTAAACTTCAAGCTGAGAAGGAACAGAGAGAAACAGAAGCTAAACTTCAAGCTGAGAAAGAAGAGAGAGAAGCTAAACTAAAGATGGAGGAAATGAGGACACAGAGTTATCAAAGATACAAGCACAGGAAAGTCAGCAAAGTGAGCACAACCTTACATCAGGCGGCACAAGACCGGTCCATGAAGGAGAGAATTCTAAATTTAAGATGACTAAATTACCGGCTTTTGTGGACAGAAAAGATGACCTTGATTCTTGGATACTTCGGTTTGAGCGATTCGCTACCACAAGTGGATGGCCCAAGGAAAGCTGGTGCACACCATTATCAGCACTGCTGACAGGAAGAGCGTAAGAAGCGTTTTGTCGTCTCTCAGAGACCGAGGCCACAGATTATGATCGTGTCAAGGAAGTCCTACAAAAGAGATATAACCTGACAGAAGGCGGCTATAGGCAGCGATTCCGCACTAGTTCACCAGAGGAGGGAGAGAACCCCAGCATGTTCTTCGTCCGCATCAAGACATACTTAGAGCGATGGATGAAACTGGCGGAAGCACCACAGACATATGAGGTTCTCAGGGACCTGTTTGTGAAGGAACAATTCCTAGACTCAAGTCCGGCTGATTTGTCTACATACCTGCGGGAAAGGAGACTAGCTGACCTTGAAGAAGTGGCTAGGTCAGCTGAACTGTTCCTCACGGCCCGCAAGAGACAGCTGAGCGACCGAGTGAGGCAAGGCACTACTCATGAGCAAAACAAACCTCCCATTTCCAAGATGGAAGAGATCATTTGTCACGTTTGTAGAAAGCCTGGTCACACTACCCAGAATTATAGGAATAAAGCGACTCATGGTAGAGGATGTTATCATTGTGGAGAGTTGACTGACATGAGGAAGGACTGTCCGAAGCTGAGGATGAATAAGTCAGGTTACGTCATCCAAGAGAGCAGGATCGGCAGCCATGCGGGTTATGGAAACCCAAGGATCAGCATCAGGAGAGGATGCGGGAAAAGCAGACACCAGATATGATGTCAGAACTGAAGTCCAAGACGGGTTGCTGCAGTTGGCGAGTGGGAAGAGAGTTCCAGCCATGATAGACTGTGGAGCCTGTGGTGGTAAGGGGTCAGCCAGGGAGCTGAACTTACCGATCGTCAACGGCCTTGTTGGAGACAAGACAGTCGACGTGTTAAGGGACACAGGTTGTGATGGCGTCGTGGTTTGTCGCGGGTTAGTTGATGATGATCAGCTAACAGGAAAGTGCTGTTTGATTATCAGGATTGACAATACAGTACTGCTGGCGGAGAAGGCCAGGATTCAAGTCAAGACACCTTATCTGGTGAAGTGGAGGCGCTATGCATACCGGAGGTCATATATGATCTTCTTGTGGGAAACGTCCCGGGTGCTCAGAATCCAGATGACCCTGATATGACAGCCATGGTTGGTGCTGTAACGACAAGGGCCCAAGCAAGACAGGAGGTCAGGCATAGGCCACTTACGGTACCGGATACACTGAAGCACACCGGAGTGGACCGGAGAGAGCTGATCCGACTCCAGCAAGATGATGAAGCCATCAAGAGGATGGGCGAAACTCCTATGTCTGAAAATCACGCGGGAAGAACATCATTCTTCGAGAAAAGAGTCGGGATCGTGTACATAATTTTTATGTATCTCATAATTATTGTTATGGTATATACATGTATATATAGTTTTGATTGACTTTTTGCCTGTTATTTTCTCTTAATTTAGATATATGAACTATTGAAAAGATTTTTTTTTAAAACTGAATATAGGCTTAGTACTGGTTTGTAGTATGTTTTGTCTTTGTAATGATGAACCAATATTGAAGATAATTTGTGCATTTACTTTTCAAAGATGATGTAATATTATTTTGCATGATTCATGTGGACAGGTCTTCGTGTTCACTCAAATAATGACCATAAATATCTTGAGTTGATGATTATTGTTTCATTTTTGTACATTGACACTTTATATATTTCAAGACATTTTTTTCCCTTACATTTTTAACCTTTTTCCAGACAAACTGTTGCAGATGTGTGATTGTAGCAATGCACTTGTTGCATCTTGAATCATATTTTAAGATTGTAATTCTAATACTTTAACTCAGCAAGAATTTTCTTGTACTCTTTTTAGCAGTAGGTTTTTTCAATTGATGTTGATATGCACAAACGCTGAGATGTAATATAATTTTTTTTTTTCTTTTTTCAAATCTTATGACTCAGGGACTCTTGTTTACTTTTCCTCCATTTTTGAGCACTTAACTGTTAGTGATATCCTTTTAATGTTATACTTAAAAACTCCAAAATACATTTATAAAGGGGCCAAATTTTTAAACAGTCAACAATACAATAAAATTTAAACAAGAGCAGGGAATGAGCTAGAGGAGATATAGAGAGTTGACACAGGAACCCTAGAAATCTCACCCTAGTAGACATGGAAACAGGTGAGAGGGTGACATTAAAAAAAGACTCGCATGCAGCCCTAGGAGAAGAGTTTACTGACAAAAACAATGCTTTCTTCATTTCCAGAAATAAATCCAAGTAATCTAATTCATTTTAAATAAATCCACATCTTAAACCTTTTATTTCAATATAAAGATTAAAATTAGATATTGGAACAATGGTCTGAGTCTGAGCCATTAAAAAAAAAAGAAAAAAATTATTTGCTATATGGAACCATGTAATAAGACTAAAGTGAGAGTTTGAAATTTGTGCTTTAAACTATGCATTATTCAATTATTGTCTTGATACAACCAAATGTTGGCAGATCAATCAAAATCTGTGCATAAAGGAATGTCATATTGAGATAATAATTATAATTCTTCTTGTTCATATGTATTACAACTGTACTTAGTGCGTACGTTTTATATATATATTGATGATTTTTTTTTTTTTGGCATTCAATTTTTTTGTTTTATTTAGTTGTACCTATATATTAAATTGTTTTTATTAACTTATTTCAAGTTTATGTATATATGTCTATCGCTGGTTGGCTGTGTAAAACAAATACTGGAACAATATTGGACCACAAGCAGAAAATCATGTATGCCATTTTTCAATCTCTCCATAAATAATACAAAAATTTGTCATTTTCTATAAAATTTTTTTTATTTATTTGTGAAAGTCTAAGCCTGGGGCAGAGTCGAGGAGAAATAATTTTGTTTTTTTTTTTTTTAATTTATTATCACTGCCACCATCCTCAACACTGCTCTTACTGTTGTGATTAAGTTTTGACACTTGCAGGAACTGAATTTCTTTTTCACTGCAGCTGAAGTACACACAACCTTGGCCATTGTAATATAGTTATTGAGGTTTTATTACTTTTATTACTATTACTGCTATGTCTGAAAATCGCGCGGGAAGAACATCATTCTTCAAGAAACGAGTCGGGATCGTGTACAGCGTTTATAATGACGCGACCCGCGGAGGGGCTAGCACACGACAACTCATTCTCCCAGAAAGTATGAGGAAGTACGTGATGTCATTAGCCCATGATACAACCACCGGAGGTCACCTTGGAATAAAGAAGACCAGGGAGAAGATAATAAGTAACTTCTACTGGCCTGGCCTATACAAGGACGTGGCCAGATACTGCCGCTCGTGCAATATCTGTCAGAGGACGCTGCGCAATGAAACTAGTTCAAGAGTACTCAATGTTTCGAGCCAGACACGAGATGATCCCGACGTTCCGTCGTGTGTGGCTATAGTTGAAGACTGCGACTACGAGGCAGATAAGGGCCATGATCAAGACAATTTGACCGGTGATGAACAAGACTCCGAAGATCTACCCAAAATTGGCATTGGGGACAGAAGGAAGATGCTGCGGATGTCAAGTTCGGTGAAGCCCTAACGTACGACCAAAATCGGGAGCTTCAGATGTTGGTCCAGAGGTTCAGAGAGATATTCTCAGATAGTCCAGGCGACACTAATCTGGCTGAGCACCGGATCGACCTGACTTCCGGCGTACCTGTACGTCAGACGCCGTATCCTGTACCATTCGCCCTGAAGTCCTCACTCAAGAAAGAGCTGCAGCAGATGGAGGACCTAGGGATAATACGGAAGAGCGACTCACCATATGCGTCGCCTGTGGTCGTTGTGAAGAAGAAGGACGGGAGTAATCGTATCTGTATTGATTTCCGTTATCTCAACAAGATTACGGTTACTCACCCTCAACCAGTTCCTTCGCCAGCCGAGTCTTTCCTTGGTATGAGCGAAGACAAGTACTTCTCCAAGCTCGACTTGACCAAGGGTTATCACCAGATACGTGTGAGGCCTTCAGATGTCCACAAGACTGCTTTCGTGATGATGGGTCAACACTATGAGTTTCTGCAAATGCCGTTTGGGATGGTTAACTCCAGCATGACCATGACAAGAGCAGTGCGACGACTTCTGGAGGGAATGGACAACGTAGTTGACTACATCGATGATCTGCTGGTGCATACCAAGACGTGGGAGGAACACTTGCAAGTCCTGGAGGAACTCTTCAAGAGGTTGAAAGCGGCCAACCTAGTTGTGAGACCAACAAAGTGCAAACTGGGAGCAACACAAGTCGACTTCTTAGGACACCGCCTTGGACGGGGGACAGTTGGACTTCAGGACTGCAATGTGAGAAAGTGAAAGACGTCCCGAGACCGATCACCAAGAAAGAGATTAGATCCTTTTTAGGTTTAGTTGGTTATTATCAACCATTCATACCTAACTTTGCTGCTATTGCCGCCCCCCTGTCAGATCTAACTTGTAAAGATCAGCCTAACAAAATTGTGTGGGGAGAGCCCCAGGAGAGAGCGTACGCCGCATTGAAAAAAGCTGTAATTAGCAAACCCATACTGGTGCTCCCTGACGTTAATAAAGAGTTTGTTCTGAGAACAGACGCATCTGATATAGGGTTAGGCGCCACCCTGTTACAGAACAGGGATGGGCACATTTTTCCTGTCGCTTATGTAAGCAGGAAGCTTCTAGATAGGGAGAAGAGATATTCTGTGATGGAGAGAGAATGTCTTGGAATTGTTTGGGGTATAAAGAAATTTATTTTGTATCTTTATGGTAAGCAGTTCACGCTTCAGACAGACCACCGACCCCTTGAATTTCTAAAGGCTTCTAAATTTGATAACCCTCATGTCATGCGTTGGGTATTGGCGCTGCAGAGTTTTGTTTTTAGAGTAGAACAAAAATATTTAGTCAGTCAACATTGAGTCCACAGTGAGTCAACAACATTGAGTCTACAGTGAGTCAACATCATCGAGTCTACAGTGAGTGATTATTGAGTCAACCTACAGATATTGTACAGTCTAGCTCTTGTGTTGGATTAAACACTTTGCAATCTTTACTTGTGGACTTCGGACTTATTTTCTATGGACGAGTCGTGTGATTGGCTGTAAATATTTTCAAACCCTTAGACAAACTGAGCCTAACAGATCACCCCCACCACCAAATCTGTTACAATGCAGAACTGTAAAAATTTTAGATTACACAAATATTCTAGATTCAATATTATCATCTGGAGTGAAGTAGGCCAAATGAACGTCAAAATTGGCCCTTATTTAGATATTTATATACAGAAAATTCCATTGGATCAGAGAAGTGAAAGGCTAGAATGAGCAGCAATATATCCAAATTTGATTTTAGTTATACAGCAAATTAAGTTTTGAGCAGATGATTGTATGATAGCTATGGGGACGAAATTCATTTCTTGTTTTAAGGTTTGATTTGTCAGCTCCACTCAAAGAGTATCTATTAAATCATGGAGGATTTTGTGTAGCTTATTTGTGAATTTGATGCCAGAAAGAGTTGACATAAGTAGTTTTGTGGTTTTTGTTTTTACTTCAGCGCAAAACAGGTTAAATGAGGATAAACAGAGATCTCCACACATTGAGCAACCTTTCCAACATTCTCCACATTCCCATTTCAAGAATCCATATGTGAAGAGATTCTGGACTTATTTTCAACTTTGGATGGGAATATCTATAAATTCAAGCAACTTCTGACATTTCTTAACTCTACAGTTTTACAATGAACAAGAAAAAAATTCTTCGTTTCAATTAAGTTCTGGTATCATTATTCTGGGTCATTAATTTAGGTCTAAAAAAAAGACAGGCATTTGGCAAACATGTATAACATCAATAAGTAACTCATTTCGTTGATGAACCTATATTCCTCAGCTGTCCTTAAATATAATCTCCCCACTAATCATCAAGAACGAGCTAGGCCGCGCTTCTTTTAATCCCAACCCCTCCCCCTCCAAAAAAAAAAAAAAAAAAAAACCTTTGAAGTAGCCTACAAGTCAATAAAAAAATGCCTTAAATTTTCTTTTTCATGTATCCAAAGTCTTTATCACTGCCTAATATGCTGTTCAGTAGAAACTACTGCTGCTACAAAAACCACAACTACTACTACTACCACTGCTGCTGCTAAAACTACTACTACTGCTGCCACTACTACCTCTACTACAGCTACAAATACACCCAGCTAGCAGCTGAAGCTGCTTCTGCTACTACTACTGCTTCCACTGCTACCCATCAGAGATGCCACCCAAGTCTGAAAATTTTGCCTAACCTTTTTTACCTCTACACACATATGCAATTCCATTCAATCACTTCATTGACTCTTACTCCTAAATTTTGAAGAAACAAGAACTCGTATCCACATTTTTTCAATTTAGATTAAGTTTCCAGGCAATATTTGTGTGGCATCGAGCGAAAACGCGGCACATGTCGCTGGAGGTTGTTTTGACATATAGAGAAAAATAGGAGGTCAGGTCATAACCTATGAGTTTGGAACTATGGGTACCAAAGTATCCCTAAACTATTCATCTTTCATTCCCTAAAAGCTTTTATTCGAATTCATTGCCAAAATATCTTTTTTAAAGCGTTTTTTGATGCTAGGTGTAGACACATTTTTGTCAAAAATCGCGATTTTCGGCCGGACTACGTTGTCCTTTTCAACAGCCTTTCGCCCTCCTCCATTACACACTAGTACTATACTATTGCATATCAAACTGAAGGGGAGAACTCCGGCTTTTCATTCATAAACAGTGCGCATGAATTTAGTATTTATAGTAAACACTAGAAGTAGTGCGCATATCTAATGTATTGTAGAGAGAAGAATCTGTGACTACCTGTTCGTTTCCTTTAAACCAACGCTGTTTATGACTGTTTATGTCGCTCAGACGTCATAATTTAATTGATTAAATCATTCTAGTTTTGAGTTTCAAGCTTAAAAAGTTGATTTAAGAACAAAAAGTATTTTTAATAATTAATTTAAAACATTAGGGTCGGTCACTAAGGCTGTGTTTATCGTCTCAAGATGGCGGACGAAGGCTCAGCTGATCGAACAGTAACATCAAAAACTATTGCAAATCTGCTTAATCAGGCCAGGAATTGCAATGCATTGAATATGGCTGATGAGAAATTATTTCAGCAACATCTGAATTAGTTTTTTGGCGAACCAGATGAGGAGAATGAAGAGGAATTAGGCGATCCATCAACTATTTATGGTGAGTGTTGGTAACCAAGCTAACCCAAACTATGTCTAGGTTTAGACGTCACAAGTGCCAAAAAAAAAAAGAGCAACATAGGCAGGTTTTTCTACAAATTTAGACTCGGAAACGTCTCCAATTCTACCAGGATCTATGATTATAGCCTATTTATATCCTAAGTTATCTAGATCTACCTCAGATCTAGTTCTCTCAAGGCACTATCCTTTGCTACTTTTTAAGATACAGAGTGCATGCAGTTTAGATCATAACGTTCAAGCAAGTTTTGTGTTTCTTTATGGAATATCATAGTAATTGAAAACCCTGTGCAACAAATTGATCTTTTGTTTTTTTTTTTTATTTGATTTTCATATTATTAGGGAAATATATTAAATTATTTTCTTTTTATTTCCTACAGCGGCCCTGGCCCCAGACCGGTCAAGCCTTTGCCTACTGTCCCAAAACCTTCAAGAGGTACTACACAGTTTGAAGAGGAAGATGAAGAGCCTCAAGCCCCAGCTCCCAAGGTAGCGAAGAAATCGCATAGCAGTAGACAGGTGACAGGACAATTTACATTAACAGCGAGAACATCGACAGGACAGGTAGGGGAAACACCAACAGGTAGAAAAGGTAAAGGAAAAGGAAAAGGGAAGGGAAAGAAAGAAGTCTAAGTGAACAGCTCTGTAAAAATTGTAATATTACTGCTTTGCACCTTACCATGAATACTGTGGATACATAAATGATTCCATTATTGTCTTAATTTTTTCAATTCTGCTATTGCCTACTAGGTTTGCTTGAAATTAATTTTGCATTTTTATCAATTTAAATTTAAGAACTGTTATAGTACTAATAAATAAATTTAAATTGATTTTGTCTTTTATTGAAACTAACATTTCTGTCATTAGCACACGTAAGCATCTATTGACTTTGAACACTCAACTTTTCTTTAGTCGCTTTTCATTAACTTCACATGCAGTCTTTTATTCTTATTCTAATCTTTATTTCATGTGAAATAATCAACTTGATATGTGTACTTTCTATTTGTAAATTATATGTATCTCTTGTCTAAAAATTATTTACGAGTCATAACTTTGTTCTTTAACCTACTAAAAATCCATAAGTTTATTTTTCACTTAAGTTTCTCTATTCTGCTATTGCCGACTAATGCTTTGCTTCACACTAACCTTGTATAAGTTTAAATTTATGAATTTTTGCACCTTCTCATAAATAATTTTAACTGACTTTATCTTTTATTTAAACTAGCATAACTGTCATGTCAAATAATCATCTACATCTATTGACTTTGAGCACTCAACTTGTCATTTTTTTCGGTTTTCTTTAATTTCACTTTACGTCTTTTATTCTTGTCAAGACCTTTATTTTTATGATATAATCAACATGATATTTATTTCTATGTGTGAATATGTGTCTCTGGTACCTAAAAGTTGTGTATGGGGTCATAACTATGCATTATGATCTCCCTATGGTACCAGAAAACATGCTTTTATGAGAAAAAAAAATGATATAACTAACGACGTTTTTCTCAGTTTCTTGTTTTCGTAAAGCTGTGACTTCAATGTGCCATATCTCAGCTTCTAATTAAGATATTTGAAAAATTTAAAAAGCATTTTGTTCAGAAAAGTCTGGGGATTAAGAAAAAAACAATAAATTCAAATCCAAAAATTTCACCATGTGCCGCGTTTTTGCATGATGCCACACATTTACATTGCCTGACTGCCGGAAATTTTAAAGTTGCTGGATTTCCGGCAATTGCCAGAAAAGTGGCATCTCTGACCCCAGCTTTTGACTTTAAGTTGTGTCTAAGTTCAGGTATACAATTTATCTGACATTTAGCATGGGAAAAGCCTACAGCAGAGGTAGGCAAACAAGGAAGAACTGAACAATGGGTATGGTAGCTCTATCATACTAAGAGAGCTTTATTGGATATGGAGGACTAATCATCATCTGAGAACTTTTCACGAGGGCCAATATTTGCCATAAAGAACTTATGAATGCCCCAAGTACAGGTAAATCATTTTCTAACAATGAATTACCCACAAAAACTAAGGTACCATAAATCTTAAATCATATCTGGGTAAACAAATTCAACTTGCCCAATTGGAAATATATAGAGGTGAGAAGACAGGAGAGGAGAGGAAAGGAGAAAAAGAGGGGAGAAGATTACAAGAGAGAGGAGTTAGAAAGAGAAGAGACGAGAGAGTGAGAGAGAGTAGAGGAGATATAGAAAGAGGAGAGAAAGGCAGGAAGGGTGACAAAATGAGAGACAAAGAGGGAAGCAGCCAAGAGAGAGAAGGTATAGAGAGGGGGAAGAGGAAAGAAGAGTCAGAGAGACAGAGGTAGAAGACTAGAAGATAGAGAGGAGGGGATATATAGAAGAGGCGAGATCTACAGAAAAAGGGGAGAAGATGACAGGAGAGAAAAAAACAGAAAGAAAAGAGGGAGAGGAGGCAATGGGAGGTGAGAGAGGATAGGAGAGTGAAATTTTGAAAAGATGGAAGGAGCAGGAGAGAGGAGGGGAGAGGAAAGGAGAGGAAAGGGGGGAGAGAAGGGGGAAAAGGAGAAGTGATATCAGTGGAGGGGAGACAAGAGGGAGACAAGAGATAAAGAAAGAGGAGAGGAGATGTAGAGAAGGGAGAACATAGGAGTAGAGAGCAAATAGAGATAGGAGGGCAAAGGTGATACAGAAAGATAGGTTAAGATAGGAGGAGAGAGGAAGGAAATGAGAGAAAAGATGGAGAGAGGAGGGGAGAGGAAATGAGAGATGGGATAACATGACAGAGAGAGAGAGTAGAGATGTAGAAAGAGGAGAGAAAGGCAGGAAGGGTGACAAAATAAGAGATAGAGAGGGAAGCAGCCAAGAGAGAGAAGATATAGAGGGGGAAAAGAGGAAAGAAGAGTCAGAGAGACAGAGGTAGAAGACTAGAAGATAGGTTAAGATAGGAGAAGAGAGGAAGTGAATGAGAGAAAAGATGGAGAGAGGAAAGAAGAGATAGGAGGGGAGAGGAAATGAGAGATAGAGAGATGGGAGGGGAGAGGGAGGGAGAGAGAGAGAGAGAGAGAGAGAGAGAGAGAGAGAGAGAGAGAGAGAGAGAGCTAAACTGGTCTTTTTCTTTTTTTGACACACAAACGAAATGGTATAATGAACAGACAGCTTCAGACAGCCTGTAATGTTAGAAAAATAGTGCCCTCTGACTGCAGGATTAAATCTTGGCAAAGATCTATACATTCTAGATTTTAGATCCAAGTTCAGAATACAGTTATCTAGATATATATAATAGGGCCTACTTATTTTACCTCTCGTTGAGTGTGCAAGAGTTCAGCATTGCTTTGGGCTTGGGCGCTCCTTTTCGATCATGTGCAGTCAGATATAGATCTCAATCTTAAGTTGGGCCTTTCTTTTCAGTCTTCATGTGCAACTAATCTAGATCTAAATCTAAAGTTGGGCACTTCTTTTTATCCTCATTTGCAACTAGATATAGTCAAGATCATAACCTTAAGTTGGGCATTTCTCTTCCGTCATTATGTGCAACAAGATCTAATCTAAAATTGAGCATTTCTGTTCAGTCTTCTAGAGCAACTAATCTAGATCTAGGCTTTGTCTAAAATTTAGATTTAAATTTAACTTTTTGAATAGATCTAGATTTTCTGAAGCTTTTTGAGTCACTCTAGATCTATTAAGTTTTTAAAAAAATCTTAGCTTGCTTTTAAAACTGAGTAGGTCTTGATTATAAGCTAGAAAGATTCTAGATCTAGATCTAAATGTAACTTCTGCGCTTTATCTTCAATTGCAAATTCTTTATACCTACTTCGGGTCTCTAGATCACTTAATTTATATCTAGATCTGGATTCTAGATCTATTTG
Source organism: Elysia crispata (assembly GCA_033675545.1). Lineage (NCBI taxonomy): Eukaryota > Metazoa > Mollusca > Gastropoda > Plakobranchidae > Elysia > Elysia crispata. The sequence continues at coordinate 234,159 of JAWDGP010005911.1, forward strand.
CTGCCTATTCCATAATGAACTACCAATTTAATGAAATATTTTAAAATAAAATTTGGACGGGATCACATCTAGAATTTAATTGCACGGACCGGTGGAGAAAAATGAGGGATTATAAAGTCGACCTAGATCTAAGACTCATTCAGGTTTCTATATCGTAAAGTCTTCATCTATATCTAAATGCCGCCAACTATTATTTGGTAAAACCCAATTCATTACCAATTAATTTTAAAACAAAGTTTGGAAGGCTGCTCGATGAAAATGTGATCTGCTGAGCAACACGTCTAGCACCACGGACCTACTGGAGTGAAATGATGGATTGCGAAGGTGGCAAGGTGCGCACTGCGCAGTCTCAGTACCTCTGCAGCTGTCACGTGACCAGCGTTTTCCCGCCAAATCAAGATCGCGTGAAGTGAGTGGGCGAGCCGAGGTCAAAGGGCCTACTCGGAGTCTCACAGGCGTTTTGAGGTGTTGGTGTAGATACGAGTCTAGATAGAACCGTCACCATCTGACCCCGGAAGTACAAATTATATTCATATAGCGTTACTTCCTGTTATAAACGCCAGATAGGTATGAAAAATTAGAGTAAATTTTGGGATATTTTAAAAAATATATGTTACAATCTGGCAATTTTTTAGGCGGAAACGACATAGTTATTTCCTTTTATCAAAAGTTTCCATCAAGCGTGGATTCGAAATCCGAATCTTAGTTTGAAAGGCCTAGATTTTTAATCCACAATTCTCAATCTACCCGAAGAATCACAGCAATCCAGAATGGAGTTGACGGTAAACGTTTACCCGCATCAGACAGTCCTGAATGATTTGCTCATTCGAAAGTTTTAGATATCAAAATGTAAATATTCATTACTCAACATGCATTTTTTTTTTTATTTTTGGGAGCATCAGTGGAAATCTACATGTGATAAAAATCTGCAATTTTAAAAAAATTATTTTAAATTTAGAAAGGTAACTTGGGTTCAACAAGAAGCCGACAAGATGTATCTCGGTTAGTTCTATTATTTTGTATGTCAATTTTATTATTGTATCAATTATCATAAACAATTTTTAAAGCATCATAGAATAAGGTTTGTCAGAGTTTTTTAGGTGAATGCCAGTATGTCAGGGTCCCCGCAAGCTGTGCTTTCTTTAAGCCACAGTTAGTCATAAATGTGAGTTCATCAACCCTTTGGGTAACTTTTGCCATTTATATTATGTCGTTGCATATAATTGATTTTTTTTCCCTTATCAGAGTCACCTATTTCAAGATCAATTGAAGATTACAAGCTGAAAACCCTGTTCTCTGAACGTGACGCTGCTGTCAATTTGCCATAGGCTTATAAATAGTCTTCATATTTATCCTTTTACGTAGGCCTATACAACCCAGCTATGCGTCCACCTATCCGTCTTTACCTAGGATCTAGATACCTCAATAATTCTTATTCTAAACACAAAATTAATATGCAGAAGTTAAATCCTTTTAGAAGTAAGGAAATCGACTGATTCTATCCTTTCCCAGTTTGATTTTATATCTTTTGAAATGCTTATCAGAAAGCTGTGAATTTTTGCATTGAAATGGAGATGATTGAAAAAATAGGCTGTATGGCTTAAACTCTGATCTTGTGCTAAGGTCTTTTCAGATAATCTGACACCATACGCTGTGGGAAACAGAATGCAACTCAGCCATTACTGTGACATCACCGTCCGTCACAGTTTGTACAAAGGGTAAGGCCCTTGCAATGATTGCTGCAATGGTAAGTACATTAATCTATGAATTTCTTTTTTTTTTTCAGTTTCAGAAGCAAAAAGGGAGATTATAAAAGATAAAGTGAACAAAGCCTTTTAAAAAAAAAAAATAGGCCCGTTACATCCCTCTCGCTGATAGATTTGTATTTTTGTGTTAAGGTGTTTTGTAACCTCTTGTTGATGTAACTGATCCATGTGATGCAAAAAATATAAACATTTTCAATTTGCTGGTTGAAAAAAAAGTCCTGTAACCTAATACATGTAGATAAGCGTATCCAGGGCTGGATTAATTTTTCTAGTGTGAAAGTAAATTTGTTTTGGGCTTTCTTTTAGTACTGAAATAAAGGAATTTAACTATTGAATACTCACTTGAATAAATGCCTGTTTTGAACGATAATGTTTATGTATCTCATCGTTATTGTTATGGTATATACATGTATATATAGTTTTGATTGACTTTTTGCCTGTTATTTTCTTTTAATTTAGATATATGAACTATTGAAAAGATTTTTTTTTAAAACTGAATGAAGGCTTAGTACTGGTTTGTAGTATGTATTGTCTTTGTAATGATGAACCAATATTGAAGAGAATTTGTGCTTTTACTTTTCAAAGATGATGTAATATCTATTATTTTGCATGATTCATGTGGACAGGTCTTCGTGTTCACTCAAATAATGACCATAAATATCTTGAGTTGATGATTATTGTTTCATTTTGGTACATTGACACTTTTTATATTTCAAGACATTTGTTTTTCCTTACATTTTTAACCTTTTTCCAGACAAACTGTTGCAGATGTGTGGTTGTAGCAATGCACTTGTTGCATCTTGAATCATATTTTAAGATTGTAATTCTAATACTTTAACTCAGCAAGAATTTTCTTGACTTTTTTTAGCAGTAGGTTTTTTAATTGATGTTGATATGCACAAACGCTGAGATGTAATATAATTTTTTTTTCTTTTTTCAAATCTTATGACTCAAGTATTCTTGTTTACTTTTCCTCCATTTTTGAGCACTTCTTAACTGTTATTGATATCCTTTTAATGTTATATTTAAAAACTCCAAAATACATTTATAAAGGGGCCAAATTTTTAAACAGTCAATAATACAATAAAATTTAAACAAGAGCAGGGAATGAGCTAGAGGAGATATAGAGAGTTGACACAGGAACCCTAGAAATCTCACCCTAGTAGACATGGAAACAGGTGACATTAAAAAAAAAACTCCCAGGCAGCCCTAGGAGAAGAGTTTACTGACAAAAACAACGCTTTCTTCATTTCCAGAAATAAATCCAAGTAATCTAATTCATTTTAAATAAATCCACATCTTAAACGTTTTATTTCAATATAAAGATTAAAATTAGATATTGGAACAATGGTCTGAGTCTGAGCCATTAAAAAAAAAAAAGGAAAAAAATTATTTGCTATATGGAGCCATGTAATAAGACTAAAGTCAGAGTTTGAAATTTGTGCTTTAAACTATGCATTATTCAATTATTGTCTTGATACAACCAAATGTTGGCAGATCAATCAAAATCTGTGCATAAAGAATGTCATATTGAGATAATATTTATAATTCTTCTTGTTCATATGTATTACAACTGTATTTAGTGCGTACGTTTTATATATATATTGATGATTTTTTTTTTTTGCATTCAATTTTTTTTGTTTTATTTAGTTGTACCTATATATTAAGTTGTTTTTATTAACTTATTTCAAGTTTATGTATATATGTCTATCGTTGGTTGGCTGTGTAAAACAAATACTGGAACAATATTGGACCACAAGCAGAAAATCATGTATGCCATTTTTCAATCTCTCCATAAATAAGACAAAAATTTGTCATTTTCTATAAATTTTTTTTTATTTATTTGTCAAAGGCTAAGCCTGAAGCAGACTCAAGGAGAAATATTTTTGGTTTTTTTTTAATTCATTATCACTGCCACGATCCTCAACACTGCCCTTACTTTTGTGATTAAGTTTTGACACTTGCAGGAACTGTATTTCTTTTTCACTGCAGCTGTAGTACACACAACCTTGGCCATTGTAATATAGTTATTGAGGTTTTATTATTTTTATTACTATTACTGTAACTAATAATGTTGTCACTTATTGCTGTGCTTAGATGTCTCATAAAAACTAAAGCTGACTTTGACATAATTTTTTACCTTCAGTATCGTAACTTCAGCAATCATCTTTATTCTGATTATAACTATAACTTGTATGAGTGGAGCAATACTACTAGTACTACTAGATGAATAATTTATTTCTTTTTAGTTTTTGCATTGATTATCTATCTTTATCAATATCATGGGACATAAACATGTCTTTGTGCTATTATTCATTTAGTTTTTTTTTTTCATGATCTTGTGATTTTTTTTTGTTATTGTTCTATTGATGCATTAGTCGAGTACTTTTTTGTATTCCTCTTCTTCTTGTCCATCTGTGGTATTAATTTTCTTACATAAATACTAATTGTTTTGGAAGAGAGTACTTTTTTTTTCCTTTGTTATACATGTAATATGATGTGATTTCCAATTTTGCATTTGCATTACTGCTGCTTTTCTCTTTAACTGTTTTTTGAGGATGCTGCTTGCTCTTTATCATTTGTGATTAATTTATGAAAAATAAAAAACAAGCACTGTTTCCAAAAATATCGCTGTGAAATCTTCCTATTGCATTTATTGGCAAAATTTTGCCCCTTTTGTTTGTCAATTTCTTGAAGATTTTTAATTTTATGTTTAAGTTTGCGAAATTCAAAAGAATGGATGAGAATAGAGAAAACTCACTAAGTGGATTTCAGCATTATTTAGTCTAGGGATAATCTAGTGAAATCTCAACACAGCCTGGAGATGAATCAATATTCATATGCTCCTTTTTTGCTCGCAGTGTCATTTGCTTGAATACTGAAACTTTATACACGTAGTGTTCTTATAAAGTAGAAGGAAGGCCTGAGATCAACACTCATGGTGAAATGAGCTTTTTTAAGTGAAAAAAAATTAACATACGATTGAAGCCAAGCTTAAAACATTGAGCACAGGAGAACTCATGGATGTTTATGTTCATACAAAGAAACTCTGTTAGTTATGATACTCATGTTGGTGCAATTTTTTTTTCTAGAAGATAGGGTCTCACATTGATCATTAACTTCATATCAATTTTCATCTATAATCAATAGCTGTTCACTAAGTTGTTGTAAATTACAAAAATAAAATTAACTAATGAAGAATGGGAAAACTATTTTGTCCATGTTTAAGGTTTGAACCAATACAAATACAACTGTAAGCTTTTGTTACTCTATTAGTGACTACATGTACTGCTCTGGTCTCACTCTCAAATTTTGAAATGGTGGCTGAATTGTAAACAATTGTACATATACTGTGGGAAAATGAAGTTAGCTTTTAAAGATTCAATTTTCGCCATTAAAACTGAATTCAAGCATTACAATTTGGTGTAGGGGCTTATAGCTACATGTATAATGGTTGCCTTTTATAGAATATTTCATTGAAAAGCTATGATTGATGTAAGCAGTGTCTGGCTCCAATTCATGAGTCAACAGCTTATGATTCAAATATAATAGTGGAGGCAGGTTGTTTGAAGCGTACAGTTTTTTTTAATTAACATGAAATCGATAAATAATAGAAAGTGCACACAAAAATAAAGTGAAATGCTTAAAGGCATAATCTTCGACTTGCCATACCTTTTTATAATAAGTATAATCAAAACGGCAAAACATGTGACGCAGGTATAAATCAGAATTAACCTAGGAGAGAATTTTTTGAGAATCACATTCCAGGATAATATATTACAGGTCCAATCGATTCTTTTAAACTTAAGTCCAAACCAATACTCAAGTTATTAGGTAGCATACTAATGCAACAACAAAAACTTTTACAAAGCTGTTTCTTTTTTTTTTTTAATCTTTTTAGTGGTAAGATATTTCAATATCATGAAATTAAAAGGTAGCAAACTGAGCAACTATTAGTTACAAGTGAAAGAAAAGAAATTCCTGAAGCAGACCTCACACGTACACAACTTGACTCATTTTGTCAAAATTCCAAGGACTGTTTTGCTGTTCATTTGCTTGAAGATTGGGATGGTCACTGAAAATTGTTTTAGGACTAACATTTTTTTCATTAAAAAATCCTGCAAAATCTTTGAAACATTTTAATAATATAAATCGTTTGTAATGCAATCTGAATTTATGGCTGAATAAAATTGAACTTTTATCTTAAAAGATTTATCTTTTTTTTTTCAATTCTGACTTATTCACATAAAAAAAAATGGCGTGAGTACTGAAATAACATTAAGAAACACAGGTGGTCAGCTTTATTTAAAAAAACTTGACAAATCAATCATTCTGATTTTGTGAAATTCAGAATAAAATAAAATAAAATTAAGAAAATTATCACATGTGGGTAATAAAGATGTGTGTGTTGAGATGAGTCATGGTCTAATGCGAGTGAACAGCAACCAGATCTTTTTCAGAAAGTAGTTCATAAAATTTCTACCCCTTAGATATGAGACAGAAGACAAATAGACCTAATCCTTAGGCATCTCGTGAATGTTTATCAGAATGGTCATTTATTTCTATTTGTACTAAGAAAATTATTCTTAGTGCAAATAAATCGCTCTAACATGCATCAAGGCCGCAGCAGCACCAAGTATATAGCACTAGAGTAAGATACCTGAAAATAGTTGTTAAGGCGCTATTTTAGGTGACACTAGATCATGTATTACGTAGGGTTGATACTCGGATGTACGTAAAGAGTATACTCATTTTTTAACTCGAATTTACGTTGGAAAGGTGGTATTTTAAAATTTGTTTACCAATGAGTGAATAAAAGAGCTCTAACTGCAACAAATTGGTATTGTTTCGTTTGCTTTCTTTTTATGACAAAATTTATCTTTCACGATTATAATTCATTCACCAAAGATATTGAATTTGATAATTATGTGAGCATCCACTTATATAAATTGCCCCATATTTGAGCGGTGCAGAGACTATTATGAACATACTACATAATTTAGTTGAGACCGAATTTCATAGTAATAAAGGCTATTATAAACACCATTAAATTAAATAGGTCGCCCTGATCAAAAGGAAATTCAATTTTAAACCAATAGGGTACTAATCATTAGACCCGCGCTTGGATCTTTATATTATTCATTAGTCACGTAAAGGGTTCTTCCCATTTATTATTAACTGTATTATTCGGTCACAAATGAATGCGCATATTTTGTCTACTTTTAGTACGATTGACTGGGTAATCATTTTCACGAGAAACTTCCTCAAAAATGCACTTTAGACTTTCCTCAAATAAAACAATTACTTACTCAGTAATAACCAAACCAATGTCAGGATATTTGTTGAAACAATCGAGGCTGACCTGTGAGGTGATGATTGGTTTATGATTTTGCCGATCTTACGCTAGGAACAGACTGGTAACATGAAATGCGCGCACGTTAGGTTCTCATTTAAAGATTGGTATGGAGGTAAACTTGCGTAAAGTATAAAACTATAACCCAACCACCACCAGTTCCAAAAAGAAAAGAGTGCATGTAAAAATTGATTACCTCTCTATGTTTCATGAAAGTACAAATCCTTCAGGTGTATTAAATAATTTGGTTGAAGATGAATTTTTAAAAAATCGCACCTTTAATTTGCTATCTAAAAGAATTCCAATACTAGTAACTAAACCGGTAGATGTTTATTACAACTGAGCATGGATCATCAAGGGTAGCCTTCCACACATCTCCAACGTCAGCAATTATTAGTTCTACAGTCTAGTCCCTACTTCTCAGTTACGTGATCATCGTGTTATTATTACATAGCTCTTCTTTAAGTGTTTTCAATCCCCCATCGCTTTTCTCCTGCCTACTTATTTCTGAAAGTATAATAGTTTGTGATCATAATAAATAGTTTTATGCAACCATTTGATTCCATTCTATTACATGTATTTTGCTTCAGCAATAAAGTTGACTTACCGGTTACCTGTGTTGATACGTATTGCAGCCCATGTCTCAGATCTACACGTATAAAGTATACTTTTTTTCTATTTAAGTTGGTTCTTCGTCGTCGCCTTTATCCTGGATCAAGTTCTGTAGATTATCTTGGTTTTCTTATCTCCCAAAGTGCAGCGCTTCTTTCCTGTAATAACTACACGGTATAACAATTAATACTGTAACTAGTATATTGCCTAAGGTATCATTTTTCAGTGTTATCATCAGTTCGTCATCCTCCTATCATCGGTAATAATAGTAGAGCTTGGTATGTTCAAAAGACTTCTAAATTATAATATTTTCTGGTACATGTATTAATGAAAGTCCTACGTAGTGATCTAACAAATAGCGTTGAAGATACACATAATGAGTCCTTTTCCTGCATGAAGAGGTTTTTTTATTTTCGCAGTGATTATTACAAGCGTCAAGTTTATTAAATTTTGCTTATAATCATGCATCTTTCTAAACTAGAATAATGTCACAACCATCAGTGCCTCAATGGTTAAGTATCTATCACTTTTTTTTTCCTTTCTTTTTGCTCAACATTTATTGATGATGCGCAAAAGATCAGATATTATAGAACCAAGCTCTCTATATCTTTTTCTCTAGTTACCCCTCTTCTTTTTCGCCCTACGTTCGATCAGCTTGTTCGATTCTTTTAAGTCTTGTCAAGGCTAATCAAAGCATAACATGAGAAGATAAACTAACACATGTGCAGCTAAGTGAACAACCGAATCTTGTGAACTACATATATATTATCAGCATGATAAACAATCAGACTAGAGATTTGTGGCTCACTCTCATGAGTAATATAGTTTTACGATCCCACACGTGATTATTCTTGAGAGTAATCCAAGTATACACGTGAATATTCTTGAATATACTTTAACAATGAAAGCTGACAACTAACGTGCGAGTGGCGCTTAATGCAGACGCAGTTGTTAGGGCTTTTGCAGATAAACTCCTGAGGCTTGGTAATGTTGAGATAGAGGTTGTATCTCCACCAGATTTATATCTTTTCACAGCTTCGGAACACTTGCAGAAAATATGAACACCCTTTTGATCACAACATACCATGAAATTGAGGTCAAATATTTAGATCATACTTGGCTCGCGCATAGAGCAATTATCGCAACCCACAATGACAGTGGAGTCATATAAAAAAATTTCAGCAGAAAAAAATACCTTCAGCGACACATGCATACACCGCAATCAGTGCAGTAGCAGGGGAAGAGCAAGCCATCCGGTTTTGCGCGGAATTTTTAAACTCAATAGAAGTATCAGGACTTTCAGCACATATGATCTGAAGCTTGGTATGCCAGTGATGTTTCTTTGGTCAATCAAACCACCAGAGCTGATGAATGGCATCAAATGCGTCGTTGGTAGCTGCAATTAAAAAAAACCGTCGAAGTAGAAGTAGCTATAGAGTCCCATTCACGACAGCGTCATCTGGGACCCAGAATACTACAGATTTAGGCCGTCAGATACTGCATTCCTATTTCTATTTGAAACAAACAGTTTCCTCTGCGACCGTGCTTTGGAATGCTTATCAAATAGGCCCAAGGTCAAACACTGACTTTTATTGGCCTAGACTTGCGGCAGTCCATTTTCGCGCACGGAATGCTTTATGTAGCCCTACCTAGGACTGGGAGAGATGACTCGCACTGTCAAAATGTGGTCTCAAAATAAGTCCTATAGAGAAACATCCCCTCGTTTTCAAGGAGGTGGGTTCACTACAATACTATTTTTAATCATGCTACACCTGTTCATTGAACGGGTATACACATAGTAACAGATAAACGTTTTTGGAATCAGTGTCAGAAAGTTAGAGAACCACAAAGTAAAAGAGGAGAAAATAAGATACAGGAAGAGCAAAAAGGCCAAATAGGAAGAACCTTAGAGCTAGAAAAAGAATTATGATAGAAGGGAAAAAATAAGCACTATAGAAACAAAAGGCATCATAAAGAAAGCATTATATTTAGCAGAAACAAAAAAAGCCCTTTTTAATACAGGACAATTTTTTTTTTAAATAAAGCAGTACACTAGCCGCATTCCATGAAGAGTAAGGATATAAACAAAAACTGATTGTAATTTACGAATAAAAAAATCTATGAAAGAGCAAAGTTCCTATAGGTATGAATACGGTCTATATCTTAACTACGATTCTTTGCTTTAGCATAAGCCATTACTTAGTATAAGTCTTTTTATAATGTAATTATATTTTTATTTAGTTTTACGTGGCATTGTTGTAATCAAACACTTTAACCAGACGCATGTGTAACATTGGAAAGTGATCTATTCATTGTAAGTTTTTTGCATTTTTTTTTTTTTTTTTTTTTTTGCGTTCAAAGTTCTTCAAGGTAAGTAGACTCCAATATCCTGTTATATCAAATAAATCTATATGGAAGTTACATACAAGATTTCGATATTTCATTAATTGATGTCGCATTATCAAAGCAGTTACTGATAACATATTGGTATGATTTAAATTGGAGATTATTTTGCTGTATTGTCAAGCTCTGTAATACGATCCAATTTAGTTGTGTTACTCAAAGAGTTTGTTTATTATCATGACAGTGAAAGATATATTGAGGATGTATTAACGGTTATGGCTATTAACAAAATCCTGGGCAATTTCTTGGATCAGTACCAATATGCTTATAAGCTAAAAAAGAGGCGTAAATCAAGCAATTGTTCATGTTTTAAATTATATATATATATATATATATATATATATATATATATATATATATATATATATATATATATATAAAGGCACACATAGACAAAAACCTGGGACAAGGTGTCGACTAATGTTCTATGACTTCCAAGTTGAACACCATTTAACCCCATTTATTTTGTAGAAATCTAATGAAAATGAATGTTTATCCATCTCTTATTTTTTGGTACTGGATTATTTTACTTCAAGGCCATAATTTGTTAGATTAAGCCCCACATTAACATCTAATACTACCACAACAAACACTGTGGTCCCACAAGAAACAGGCTTATCACCTTTTCTTTCCTCTATATATACATCAGACTGCATATCTGAGAATGATAAATGTATTATTGACAAATAAGCAGGCGATACTGTACTAACAGGACTTATATTACAAATGATCAAGATCTTAACCATAAAGAAAAAATAAACTTTTACGCTGACTGGTGTGACAGGAATCCATTAGTCTTAAATATAAGTAACATTAAAGAAATGGAGATTGATTTTCGTAGACAAGAGAATAATCCAGAAGTATCATAATTAAAGAAAAAGTAGGACGAGTGGAAACTTTAAGGTACCTTGGCTTTGTTCTAGATAATAAAGTTACATGGGAAAATAACAGATGTAATTGTTGATAAAACTAAAATAAGAATGTAATTATGTTTCACGAAACTCAGGCCTTTTGACACTTATCCAAACCTACTTCATCTGCACTCATCTGTTGGGGAGGTAGCATTCAAAACAAGACCAGGATGGACTGGACAAAATAGTGAGAAAAGCAGGGGGGATAGTAGGTAAAATTACAACATTCAATAAAAAATATAAAAGGTGAAGTCTGGAAAAGACTTGTGTAAATACAACTACTAGGCCTACAGAAAGCTAGGTGCAATATCTCTTTCATATTTTATGTATTATAATATACGTTAAATTCATCATGCTTCTTAAACGTTATGATCTTTAAAGGAAAAGAATTTTTAGATAATTCTATTCGACGCTTTTTTTTTAACCCTGAAAGCTCCCCGTGTCTCTAAACTACTCAATATATATATATATATATATATATATATATATATATATATATATATATATATACACTAGGTCTATACAAAAATGTGAATGTATCTAGCTTATATATATATATATATATATATATATATATATATATATATATATATATATGTATATATATATATATACATATAAGTTATATATTTAGTTATATGTATATATAGTTTGAAAATAAGTTGGAACATATGTTAAGAGAGCTCAAATGTTGGACTCAGTATGCTGAAACTTTAAGGTAAGATCGTCTATAACTATAAAGATAAATATATATAAAAATGTATATATTTTTTCATATAAATCTGAGTTTTTTATTGTGTGTATTCATGTCTTTTTATGTTAATGGGCAAGTCAATTTTGAATTTACCAAACAAGGATGTATAAAGCTAATCATATCTTATGTTGGGTTGGTGTTTGAATTATTTGAATTGGGTTAAGGGAAGGGTTAGGGTCATGGTTAAGTTTACGGTTACGGTTACTGTTATGGTTACGGGTAGGTTTAAGGTAAGGGTCAGGATTAGGGTTGAGGTTAGTGTTTAAGGTTAGGGTTAGGATTAGGGTTAAGGTAAGGGTAAATAGTAACAGTAGCCACTGAATCTTAAACTTAAACCTAACCGTTACCCTAACCTTAAACTTAACCCTAATTCTAACTCTAACCGTAACTCTTGCCTTAACCCTAACACTCAACTCGATTGACACCTTAACCTTAAACCTAATCCTAACCCTAACCCTTACCCAACAGTGTTGGTATGGGCCATATGAAACACACACTGAATGTCATATATGCTTTATGTAAATCATTAAAAAGTCCAATATATTTTTCAGACCACGTGTAGGAAATGGAAAGTTGTCGAAGCCCGTTAACAAAGCCAAATTTTGCCTTAAGGTGAAAGAAGTGATTGGACAAACTCAAACTGACCGCAAAGGGCTGGGTCATCTACAGCAAATTGGTGGTTAAATGCAGACTGAGAAGAGGAAAGAGACATGTTCATTAAAAAAGTGCGACTCAATGAAGATTCCAGGAGGGTCCAGAAAGCAGTCTAGCAACCGTAACAGGGACAATGGACTAATTGGGATATTGCCCTGCAGAAATCCCTCACATGGGATGACATCTGGCACATGGCACCACTTCGGATAACATTTCTCATCCTGCTTTCCAATGCAAATCTGATACGGTGGGGAAAGAAAGAAGAACCCACCTGTCAGCTATGGCGAGACAGGCATGTCTTGAGCTCTTGTAAAATAGCCTTCTCACAGGATCGATACACATGGAAGCATAATAGAGTCCTTCAGGAACTTGCCACAATTATAAGCACGGCTAAAGGAGAGACAAACTTCCCTGAAAACCAACGAATTGATATTCACAACAGGAGGAGGCGGTAAGTCATGGCCCAGAAGGTCGGTGAGGACAAAAAACCAGAGAAAATGCCCACTAGACGGATGTGACGTCTGGGTTGTTTCAGCAGACCTTCCAGAATGGTAGTCACCTCAGTATAATCAAAGAAACAAGACTAAAGCGTGATATCGTGACTCATGCAGTTTCCACACAATAACTCATTATGGTGGAGCAAACGATTTCATATGAAAACAGAATGGAAGAGGCCCACATCTTTGCGAAAGATAGAAATTCCTGAACCACACCAAAGAGCTGCGAGATGTCGCCTGCAAAGCTGTGGTGATGCCGGATGAGGTTGGTCCCAGAGGATTCATAAGTTCATCAGTCTACGACCTTCTGACTAAACTCTCAATATTTGGCAACAAAAGAACAAAAGCTCTAAAGTTACTGGCTGAAATAGCCGAAAACAATTCCCGCTGGATCTGGAGCAGGAGAAGTGAGAGATTTAAAATAATATAACTATCACGAGACCAGTTGGCGAAGTGGTATGGTGCCTGTATAAGCAATCCATTCAATGATGAGAGCGTGGGCCCGAATCCGGCGCTGCCCAAAATAAAAAAAAAAATAGATAGCAGAGAGAGAGAGAGAGAGAGAGAGAGAGAGAGAGAGAGAGAGAGAGAGAGAGAGAGAGAGAGAGAGAGAGAGAGAGAGAGAGAAACCTGCAAGGAAAAACGTGGGGTGGCCCAACCCCTTTAGAATGTCAGAAGTTAAAGGCAGAAACATTTACTTTAAGCGGAGTTTCTTCTTTTATTCCCCAATGTTTTTCTACCTGAATTCGTAAGTCGTAACAGCTCTGGTCTCACAACGTAGCCTACTCTGGCTGTCTGGTGGCGGGGGCCCATCGAGCTGGATGGAAAGCCTTTGTCTCAGGAAAACCTAGTTGACACGAACTTCTTGGAATTCGTATTTGTATAAAAATGTCATTTAAAATAATTTGGGGAGACGGTGATCGTATGATAAGGCTTTCTCCCCAAGTCGCAGGATCTTTTGATATCCTGCGGTAGTTGGTTGATTTTCATCATTGTGTGACTAAACGGAGGCAAATTAGGCTACAAAAGTCTATTTAGATAAAAATGTCATTTAAAATGATTTTGGGAGAGACAGAGATCGTATGATAAGACTCTCTCCCCAAGTCGAAGGATCTTTTTATATCCTGCGGTAGTTGTTGGTTGATTTTTCATCATTGAAAATTAGGTTACAAAAGTCTTCTATTAAACGCTAGACCACACATCAACAGTCATTCCGTTGACCACTAAAGATATGCGCCTTGAAATTATTTATCTTTGCTTTAAATCTTGCCTCGATGGTTATTTTTAACCTGTCTCACTTTGCCTGCTCTACTTTGGTGGTAAAAGCGAGTATTATCATCAATGCAAAAATATTTTCAGAAGAATTTCAATGTCTCACAGAACACATGATTAAAATTGAGTATAATCAAGCAAAGATTTTGCAGTACTACGTTACAAAAGAATGCTATTTTGCAAGATTTCTTTTAGATATGTTTCTATGTAATAAGTTTTAAATACTGGAACTTTAACCCAACATGAAGTAGGTGTACAGCGCATAACGTGCCATACATGATAAAACACATATCTCTTATTATCCTAACATGACTTGATTACTCATGTCATTTTATTGACACAACAAATTCTTTTATTCAAAGACCCTAAATCAAAGTCAATTAAATTTTACATTCTACCTAGACAAATATTTTTTGATAAGATATTGGCACATTGCACGTCACAGTACCAAAACAATTACTGAAACTCTAATTCTAATTTGTTTTTTAATTTTATGCAGGGAGCCAAAAATTGATATTACTCATTTAGAACAATAGATAATTATATTTCTTTATCCTCAAAAAGGGTTCGGGTTAGGGCTAGGGTATGGGTGTGGGTGAGGTTGAGGGAAAGGACATAGGTGTTGTCAGATTACGATAAGAGTAAGGATGGGCTTAGGTTAGGGTTAGGGTGGGGGTGAGTTGAGAGTGAGGGTGAGGCTTAGGATAAGGGTCAGGATTAGGGTTATTGTTAGGGTAAGGATTAGGGTTAGTATTAGAATTAAATCTAGGGTTAGTATAAGGGGTTAAGTTTAGGGTTAGGGTTTGGGCACATTATTTGCAAGGCAATCCATTTAAAAACAACATAATCATCTATCAATTATGAATACATCAATTTGTAGGATACCATTTTGTTGTTGGGATAAGGAGCATAGAATTATTTCAGACTATAAGTCATATGGCTGGGAAAAACATTTAGAAATAGATTTATGTTTCTTTTGTTGTCTATATACGATAAAATTTTAAACATTTTCTCTTATATCTGCTGTATTGTTCTTGTTTCATAGATCAACATTTTATACGCAATATTCAAAAGTATTTGTTCGATGAGGCCGAATTTTTTTGAGAACCCTCCAGATGATATCTTTTTTCTACTTATTTCATAGACCTTCAATGACGAAAATTATAAAACCGTTAAATATTTACTTCTGCTGAAGTTTTAGATGATATAACATTATTCCTGTCTGTTGGCTTAAAAGTTTTATTGTTTTCTTTTTTTTTAGATTGTTAAAGTTTGATATTGAAGCAGAGATTTATTGCATGTAAATAAACAAAACATTTATTTTTGTCTTATTTTTCCATATGAAGTGCTTATAGGAATTGTAATTCATCATTGCATGAATCTCGAATGAAACGCCTTGCAAATAAAACCTTGATTTTAATCTATCAATGCAGTAGTAACATTTTCGTTCGCTTTGCATTAGTGATAAAAGCACTTGCAATATTTATTATGTATTTCATACTACTTTGCAGATTTTGGATTCCTGAAATCGAAAGGTTTTAGTTGTTGAAGAAATGAGGTCACAAGAACAGGATCTAGTTGATAAATAAGAATAAATCCTTTAACATACTCGAGAAGACAAAGTTAGATAAAATAAATAATAAAAAGAAAAATATCTTATTAGATGATCAGAACTGATGTTGGAAGTCTTAAATGACGATTAGAATGTTTTATTTTAGATATGGCAAAAAGCTTATAAGGCGTTAAAAATATATTACATATAATATCTGTGTACTTCTTTTAACTGATAATGCATATTAAAACGAACAATGAAGTAAAGTTGAAAATATTAGCAGAAAAGAAAAAAAATCAGCCTTTGAAAACAAATTAAATAAAATAATATGATTAGAATTTGGCCATAACATCAAAAATATAAAAACAACATCAGAGTTTGATGGAAAATTTGGATTTTCCAAAAGTTGAAAATATCCATAGCCCTGATCTACACCTTTTAAAAGAATGCTTGTAAACTATTTAATACAAAAAATTGCGTCACAAAAGTTCTAATGCCAAAAATGTTTAAATTTGTTAAAACGAATTATGAAAACGAAATTATTTTGTACAAATAGGAAAGGTGAATAGAAATTGAAACAGAATTAAAGAGCTAAGAAAACAATTATTTTCAGTGAACAACAAAAACCATTGATCATCGCATGTACAAGAGCATTTAGTGCTAACATCATCCTGTGATATATTTTACTGATGTATTTTTTGTTTTGAAAAGTTCTGTTGTAAAATCGAATTCAATTATGTTATTCTAAACGTTTGTTTTATTACTATGAAGTTGAAAAATAAAGATATCTTAAGCATGTTTCAGTGGATTTTATCCAAATCAAAATCTTTCGCCTTTTTATCCCTTGAAGCACACAGTGAGGCCCCCATGAAAGGGATATTGTTAATCATGCAAGGGTATTTCACAAATATACTTTACAACTTGAAGTTTGCATACCGTGTCATTAAGACCTCCATGCTTCAGCCAAATATGCATGCAATCTTCTCGGCCATTATAATCATCTGGTTGACCTGGTATCCATGTCAGTTCAGGAGGGACTGGCTTTTTACTGTGAAAGTAAGTGAACACACTCTCTTTTTCTATGTCACTACCACCTGTCATGAATATATCTGTCCCACCAACTGATTTTGAAAAGTTCATGACAAACTGGAGTTCTTCGTTATCGTCAAGTTCAACTAAATACCCGCCTTGCACTTGGGAGGTCCTGTTGTCTGCTGCTATGTCGAACTCCTTCACCTGTCGACTGGCCAGATAAATTCTGTCTTTATAGACTCGAGACGCGTCGTATTTGGTTTTATCGATGGTCAAAAGAGTGGAGACAACTCTTGTGCTGAGATGGAAAGTCTTGAGTTTGGCCTCGAGTTCCAGCAATTTCTCGCTCAGACCTTGAACTTGCTCGACAACCTCTGTTGATGTATTCGTGGCTTGAACGGCCTTGATCAATCTTCCAAGCTCTGAACTGACCAAGTCTATGTTCTGACAACACGCACTATCACCCAGTACCTGTACTGTGACTGTTGAGGACACCGACGTTGCCTCCCCTTTCCTGTTAATTCCGTTCGCCAAACACTTGTAGGAATTTCTGTACAGATTCGTTGCCGAGTTCCAAGATAGAACCAAAATGGACATGTTTGTGTGCCCGAGATCAATTCCCCCACTCACTGAAATGTCAGCTTCCTCCAGATCATTGCACTGAAACAGATAAAGGAAACACCATTAGAGCATAGAGAAAAGTTTAGAGAGCAAATTATTATTTTTCGATAAAGCCTATCCTAGCATCTCTGTGACTCTAGATAGGGTAGGCTTCACAGCTTTGCTATTTCAAAGATAAGGAATTTGGACTTATTGCTCTCTCAAAAAAAAATGATGGTGTCATAGTTCAGATATTTCTGTCGATAAAGTATTAAACTTTCAGAGAAAAAAGTTCTAGTTTGATGTCAGCTTGACAAACTGATGATGGAATCAGAAGCCCTCTCCCTATAAGAATCTCTGGGAACCAATGACCGGCTTACCTGTTAAACTCTTGGGATGTTTAGCTGTCGATATTACAAA
The DNA here is from genome assembly GCA_033675545.1 of Elysia crispata. Lineage (NCBI taxonomy): Eukaryota > Metazoa > Mollusca > Gastropoda > Plakobranchidae > Elysia > Elysia crispata. Next base: position 251,985 of record JAWDGP010005911.1, read on the forward strand.
ATAATCTCACTTGTTTGCGTTCAGTGCTTTCAATGCTATTTGGAATTTGAACTTATTGCTCTCTCAAAAAAAAAACAAAAAAAACAGTCATATTTCAATTGATAAAGATTTGAACTTACAGAGAAAAAAGTTCCAGTTTGATCTTTTATCTGTGAGTGTCGTGTAATAACTACCGTCTGTTAGTTGAGATAACAGGAATTTGTTTTTCTTTCTTTTTGAATAGTGTAAGAGGAGTGGTTCTTGTCAAAAAGTAGCTAGCTTTGAAGGCTAGGAAAAATAAACCATCGCTGCTACAATGTAACTTAACTAGATGATAGTGTTAATTGTTTGTATCACTGTATGATGTCAGCATAGATGAAAGTGTTAGCTGTCATGGTCGCAGCCTGAGGTCACTAGCTTTGGAGTGTTAGTACTCAATGTAACAATTTTTGTACTTAGGAAATGTTAGCTTTTGATGCTACATAAAGATTTTATAAGATTGTGGGTTTCACTAGTCCATATCACAAAAAAATCTTACAAAACTTAAGAGCACAATTTATTAAGCGAATGTTATTTGATATCATCTCACAGCCTATGATTACTGATTGCCACTATTATATTGTGAAATATAATATAAGAAACTCACAATCTTAATATCGTTTATTTATAAATATGAGCCTCACGATTTTAACACCTTTATATATACAAATATAATATTTACATAAAATATATGTATATGTATTAAACTGACCAACTTTGGAGTATTCGACCACAGGTCTACTGCCGCAAGCTGCTCAAGGTCTCCCTCGCTTCCATACGGCCTGGAACCAAACACGGCCAGAGAGGCGACTGTCTCCAAGTCGGTCAGGCTGGAGTCGAGGCTGCAGTTGATCACCAGGAAACCAGACTGCGAGGTTGGCTCCAAGTTATAGGACACATCCAAAATCATGCCAGGAGAAACAGCTGCTCAAAACGCGAAGTTAAGTACAATATAGATCTTTAATTTGCTTATTCATCCTTGGATATAAATTTCAGATCGATTTAAAAATAAAACCGATTTAAGTATTATAATTAAAAACGTAATCATACAAGACTTGTTATCAAGGATTTTATGCAGCCGATATTGTCCATTGCTAAAGTCTTAAGCTCAATATATTAATATTGCTGAAGAACTATCAAAAGTCATTAAAAAACATAAATCATGATATAGATATTCTGTGAAAACCAGACATAGGTTAACATATGATCCAGCTTACCTTTGGCGACTGCAACATAAGTAAACATAGACGTCACGGTCAGGATATACGGAAAACTGATCAGCTGCTTTCCCATCATTCTCTAGAAGGAAGAAGGGATTCAAAACAGTGATAAATTGAATATGAAAAGAAGAAATCAAGACGTATCCAGTTCCAATATTCCTTTTCCACCTGTACCTTTCACATGGAGATTGTTTCTGTCTTTCCTGTTACTGCCTCGTTTTTTGTTTACCACCTTTTAATCCTTAATTTCTGTCTCAGGTTCTGTTGGTTTTTTTTCTGATTGGACGTTGATGGTGTAAATTTAAGCAGTGTGTGATAAATTTTGTACATTTCATATTTTCCTTGAATGCTTTTTATTGGCTTAGAAATTACTTCTCTACATCTAGATTTAAAGCTTCTCCTCTTCTAGTTACCTGCTAAGCACACTAAAAATAGATATGTATCATAAGGTTTACCTCGGTTGTAAAACATGTAAGCTGCCATTTGTCTTCAAAGCATGAAAATTCAAAAATCAAACTAAATTTAAATTTTAAAAAAGTTAAAATTCATACTGAAATGCAATACTTTCATCATATTTGATTTTTTTTTTTTTCATTTTTATTTACAAACATTCAAGGACTTCCTGCAAATGTCGAAACAATATGGATAAATGACAAATACTTCATTTAATATATGAAGTTACTTTACACTTAGAAAATAAAATAGAATTTTAACAGCAACAGTATAGAATATCAAAAAAATCACAACCTGTGAGAAAAATACTTGCCTTAGTTTAGTATATTTATAGTCCTGTTCTGAATGAGATAAAAGATTGACAACATCGATCGTAGGAAGTGGGTTTGAAAATGAGAAGTAAACCTTCGCCACCGCGAGGCACAACAATTTATGCTATCATAGGACGTGCAGGTCACATGCAAAAAGAAAAAACGTTGCTCAGACATGCGCAGTCATCTTTGTGGTCCTAGGTCTACAGATGCGCTGATCAGATTACGTCAATCAACTTGAGGCAGCACTTGAAAAATCCGTTGACGCATATAATTTTGACTTGATCTGGACTTATATGACCCAGGCTGTCATATTAAAATGAATAAATTCATCGTTGTTATGTAAGTTTAACAGCTGGATCTGAGCCAGTTAAGAGCTAATTGCGCAGGTCATTTGTTGCGTGTAAAGTCATTTTCGGTCAATACGCCTTCAATTGTTTTATTGTCAGCTAAAGTTTGTTCTCGGAGTGCTACATCGTATATGAAGTCTTAGAAGTTTCTGCTCACAAAAACTCACACTTGTTTTTTATTCTTTCTTAAGTGGTGTTTCCTTAATGATTTTGATGTTTGAAGTTTGTTCTTGAGTAATAATTAAACCCTCTTGTGTCATCGAGATGTCAGCATCCTTCAGATGTCGGATGATGTGAAATATCTTTTACCAATATCGTAAATGGAACCAGACAAAACTGCTGACTGACAGCTAACCTCTAATCGAGGATGGAACTAGACAAAGCTGCTGACTGGCCGTTAACCTGTGATTGAGGATGGAACCAAACAAAGCTGCTGACTGACAGCTAACCTCTAATCGAGGATGGAACCAGAAAAAGCTGCTGAGTGACAGTTCATCTCTGATCGAGGATGGAACCAGACAAAGCTGCTGACTGACAGTTAACCTCTGATTAAGGGTGGAACCAAGCAAAGCTGCTGACTGATAGTTAACCTCTAATCGAGGATGGAACCAGAAAAAGCTGCTGAGTGACAATTCGTCTCTGATCGAGGATGGAACCAGACAAAGCTGCTGACTGACAGTTAACCTTTGATCGAGGATGGAATTAGTGCAACCTGGTGTCCTTATTTGTATCTCACTAGGATATACGATCAGAAGCTGCGGTTATGAGAGCGTTAATCTCACAGCGAGAAAATCTATTTGAGTGTTAATCTTTATGATGGGAACAAAGACTGCGCTGTCTGACAGTAAACTAAATCTGATTGATGGAGCTAGAGATAGCTGCTATCGTTGTTGTTTTTTTTCCTTTGTGATAATGGGGCTAAATAAATCTGCAACAGGGTCATTTAGATTCCAAAACCTATTTAATAAACATTACTGGTGATTTTATCACTTATAAAATCCATCCCCATATTATATAATACAAAGGTTAACATTTCTGGAGATATGGACGCGTGTTTATGTTAAACCTAGGCCCGAAAGCTCGACTAGATTAGTACAAAAACTAAATTTATCCTTACGACCATTATGGGAATTTTGTAGTATAACATGTAAGCCTAAGGTTATACCTAATTCGGGGTTGGAATTAGGTCTCAAGTTTAGTTCCAAATCTATTTTGTTCTTTACAGAAAAAAAAAATGTTAAATCCTTGTGTTGTGTTCCTTTAGTAATATGCGCAAGCTTTTGAGGCCTAACCTCACCATAAATAATTGTTTAAGTATTTTCTATCATTTCTGTAAAATTCAACATGGTTTCTTTATTTATAGACTTTCTTGTCAATTTTTACAGACGTAACGAGTTTAAGTTCTGTTAAAGAGAATTCGCCAGATTAACGTTGTATTACCAAACACTGCAGCGGAAAAATATTATAATTTACGGTTGTCGTATCGTTCGACTTGAGACTAGAGGCACAAGGACATCATAGCAAAGATTTTCCAAAACTTAAAAATATTCATATAATTTATGTCTAAGTCTATGTCGTTTATAAAAGACTGCATTAGAACTATTCATCAACAAAACAAGAAATTTGCATCTGTTAGATATCAAACAAAGAATGAGGAAATAAAACATCTTTGTAGCCAAAGGTAGAAGGGTATATAAATCCATTTAAGAGATTAAAGGGACAACAAACATGTCAATACTATTCACGAGATTATATCACCGTATCACCGTTAAGGAACAGAAACGATCAACTAATATTCAGTGTGTCAACATTGTAGAGACATTAGCTGCATGCAACTTCTTCTCAAACAAATGATCATGATATGACGAAGTGAGCAGGGTATTTTAATTCCACGACCGTTTCTGCCTCGATCATTAGAATTAGGATGTAAACATTTTAGAGGTTTTTAATAGATAAATGCTTATCGTGTTTTAGGAATCAATGTGGAAAGTCAAAAAAAGACATGGATACACAGGAAAAGCAGAAGGAGCAAATAGAAAAAGCCTGGAAACTGGAAAAATAAAACATATATAAAGAAAACATTGAATATTTAGCGAAAAGATTAAAACAAAGCCTTTTTGGATGTAGGACAAACTGTTTTTTTTTAATGGAAGCAGTACACCAGCCACAATGAAGAATGAGGAAACGAACGAAAACGGATTATAAATTACCAATAAAATAAACCAATAAAGTAGCGGGATTCTTGTTCATATGAAATCGTGTTTTCATTAAATACTTTAACCTGAGCAGTGTGTAAGATTAAAAAGAATCATTTATTCATTATATTTCTTTTCCAGTTAATCTCCTGTCAAAGTTTTTCAAGATAAGTTAGGATTCAGTAGATTATATATAAATCTCTATTGCAGTAACAAACACGCGTCAAACATTTGATCAATAAAATGTCGCATGTATAAAACCATTTAATGACGACGTATTGATATGATTGAAATTGGTAATGTTTGTCTTAGATTATATAGTTTTATTGTACGACAAAGGTAAATCATTAGTAGAAAATAACTTCAAATGAGTTCCTATCGTAGTAACAGAGTGGCCAACTAAAAAGTCATTTCAATATCTAAAAAAAGAGAAAGAAAGAAAATAACTATTAAGTCTGTTGGAAAAAGTACAAAAAACAACATTATAGGTAAGCACAAGAGCTGAAAGTTTATTATTTTGGTTGACACTAGTAGAACGTTTGATCAATTGTTGTTCCACGTATCAAAGCGGTTTGATACTGAAATAATTAAATTGGTAACTCTTATTTCACTTTCACAGTCATTAATCAAACAATTTGAAGGGCATTACTAAGTTCGATCGTACAACAGAATTCAAAGTAAAGTGTAAAGTTGTAAAGTTCTGTTGTACGATCAAATATAGTAACAGTATTCAATTTGTTTGTTTCATTACTATGGAAGTGAAAAAGATTAATAAAGTTAAGCATATTTTACAAAATTATAGGGTACTATGGCCTTTAACCTCTGTATCTTTTAAATCAACAGTGAGGATCTCCTTATAAAGATATTACTATGCACGCAAGGGTATTTCACAGACATACTTTACATCAATATCTTTACACGGCCTGTCATTGAGACCACCATCCTTCAGCCAAATATGCATGCAATCCTCTTGGCCATCAGCATTATCTGGTTGACCTGATAGCCATGTCAGTTGAGGAGCGACTGCCTTTTTACTTTGAAAGTAAGTGAACACACCCTCTTCTTCTATGTCATTACCGCCTGTCATGAACATTTCTGTCCCACCAACTGATTTTGAAAAGTTCATGACAAACTGGAGTTCTTCGTTATCGTCAAGTTCAACTAAATACCCGCCTTGCACTTGGCAGGCCCTGTTGTCTGCTGCTATGTCGAACTGCTTCACCTGTCGACTGGCCAGATAGATTCTGTCTTTATAGACTCGAGACGCGTCGTACTTGGTTTTATCGATGGTCGAAAGAGTGGAGACAACTCTTGTGCTGAGATGGAAAGTCTCGAGTTTGGCCTCGAGTTCCAGCAATTTCTCGCTCAGACCTTGAACTTGCTCGACAACCTCTGCTGATGTATTGGTGACTTGAACGGCCTTGATCAATCTTCCAAGCTCTGAACTGACCAAGTCTATGTTCTGACAACACGCACCATTACCCAGTACCTGTACCTTGACTGTTGATGACACCGAAGTTGCTTCCCCTTTCCTGTTGATTCCGTTCGCCAAACATGTGTAGGAATTTCTGTACAGATTCGTTGCCGAGTTCCAAGATAGAACCAAAGCAGATTTCTTTGAGTGCCCAAGATCAATTCCTCCACTTACTGAAATGTCTGCTACCTCTAGATTATTGCCCTGAAATTGATTAAGGAAATGCATGTAGCATAACAATGTAGAGAAAAAAACTTGAAAAAAAAAACATTTTTCTAGATAAAGCTTATCCTAAAGCTTATCTCTGTGATGTGACGCTAGATAGTGCAGGCTTCACAGCTCTGCTGTTTAAATTCTAAGGAATTGGACTCTCTCAAAATACAATGATGATGTCATAGTATAAAGCTAAAGGGCTTAAGAAACCTTATTCGATAGAGGATGGAACTGACAGAAAGAAAGTTCACGTTTGATCTCGGCTTAATCATCAGTATTCTGATGGTGGAATCAGGAGCTCTTTAAGACCGATTATACCCTTGGCAAGACAAAATTAATAGTCGACCTCACCCACTTAAGAATCTTTGGTTAGCAATTGCCGGGTCACTTAGGGATTTTTATCTGTCAATGTTACAACATAATCTCACGTATTAGGAAGAAGTTTACGCTCAGTGGTTTTTACAATTTAGGACAAGTTAGTTGTCATTGCTATAGTGTAATTTTACTGGCTGTTAATGTAATATCTTGATGACCCAGCGTAACTTTAATAGCTAGGAAAGGTAGCTTTTATGTCGCATTGTAAATTTATAAGTTTGAATGCGTTATCTTTCAGTTTTAAAGTATGATCTACACGTTACTACATCTTTCGACGATGCAAAATTAATTACAAAAACTTTGAGAAAGTTAACTTTCGGTGTCGTATAATTATGTTGTGAAAGCAGTGATTATTTTTTTATCCAACGTGAATGGGCGATTAAGTGTCGACTTCGCAGCGTAACTTTGATAGCTAGGAAAAGAAAAGTCTTTCAGCTAGTGTATCTTTACTAGATCTAGCTCGATGCGCGAAATATCAGTATTACTGTGCTAACTTTCGCATCATGAAAGTAATGGCTTTCAGGCTCATTGTGTCATGTCACTACCTTGAAAGTGTTGCTTTTCAATGCGGCAGTGTCACTTTCCTACTTGGGGATATTAGATTTTTATTTTACGTTGTGATTTTATTAGCGTCGGAGTGTAAGCTGCCCACATCACTTCAATCTTACAAACAGTATAGTCCATCATGTTGAACGAATATTATTTATGATCATATGATTACTTATTGCCCTTACTAAAAAAAAAAGGCATGATCTTAACAACATCTATTATAATCAAATTCACCAATTTTGGACTATTCGACCACAGGTCTACTGCCGCAAGCTGCTCAAGGTCTCCCTCGCTTCCGTACGGCCTGGAACCAAACACGGCCAGAGAGGCGACTGTCTCCAAGTCGGTCAGGCTGGAGGCGAGGCTGCAGTTGATCACCAGGAAACCAGACTGCGAGGTTGGCTCCAAGTTATGGGACACATCCAAAATCATGCCAGGAGAAACAGCTGCTCAAAACGCGGAGTTAAATACAATATAGATTTTTAATTTGTTTATTCATCCTTGGATATAAATTCCTAATCGATTTAAAAGTAATACCAATTGAAGTGGGTTTTTTTTTAACAGCAATCATGCAAGTCTTGTCATCGAAGGTTTCATGCAGTCAATATCCCTGCAAAGATTGCAGTGAAATATACTTACATTATGATTTTTTTTATGTTTTCTGAAATCATCTTTCTACGTTATTGTCTATTGGGGAAACCTGAAGCTCTGTATATTTATCTTGATCTATGATTACTTTTAAAAAGCCAATGAAAAATATTAAATAATATAATTATTTTGTGGAAACTAGATACAGAGAACGGAAGGATCCAGCTTACCTTTCGCAGTTGCCCAAAAATTAATTATTAAAGTCACGGTCAGTATAGACGGAAGACGGATAAGTTGCTTTTCCATTATTCTCTGGAGAAAAGAAGGTATTTAAAGCAGCATTTGTAGAATAAATATATCAGGAGAAATCAAGATGTCTTCAGTTTGAATTTCTTTTCCACCCATATCTAACACTTGGCTTTTCTCTCTTTATCTTTGATTTTTTTGTGTCGTATTTTTTTTTCTGATCAGCCATCATTGTTTCTGTTTTTTATAACTGAGCGGTTGTGGTGTCCATTTATGTAATTTGTGATAATTTTTCTAGTTTTTCAAATTTTTTCCTTATTTCTAAAATATTTAATTTATTAGACTTAGGAGTTCTTCTTGAAAGGTTAGAAGTGCATACTTTTCGAGTTAATTATGTCATCTATTAGTAATATAGAAAAGAAGAAAAAGAAAACAATTAAATTACGCGCACATTATGTTTATCCATTTAGCACACTAAAATAGATACTTATTATAAAGTTTACAAAGCAGATATGAATATGACGAGCTGCCCTAAGTTTTTTAGCTTTATAACTTTTTTTTAAAGTTTCTATTTTAAACAATAAAATAGTATTAAATATCAAATTGATGTATAATTAAAACCGAAATTTGATTCTGTAATCATATTTAATCTTTTTGATTTAAAAGAAATATTGAACCAGAATTTACTTTAAAAGTCAATTTGAGGAAAGTATATTGATGCATGACGAAAAAAATTGTTGAACACTATGAGGATACTTTAGGTTTAGAAAATAAAATAGTATTTTTGACTGAAAAAAACAAAAACAATTTAAAATGGTCAAAACTTGTTGGACAAATGCTTGCCTTAGTTCAGTATATTTATAGCGCTGTCCCGGATGACGTAAAAGATTCACAACATCGATCGTAGATAGGGTGCTATAGCTTAAAAACAAACCTTCACAAACGCGAGGCACGACAACTTGTGCTATCACGGGACGTGTTGGTCACATTATGAAACGGGGCTCAGACATGCGCAGTCATCTCTGTAGTCCTAGATCTAAGGCTTCGCTGATCAGATCACTTGAGGTTAGACGTCGGAAATAATGTGTGGCGCCTGTAATCGTGATATCGTCTGGACTTACGTGGTACAGACTTTAATATCTGTGTTGCAATGTAAGGTTCACTGCACAAATTAAGCCAGTGAAGAATTACTTGCGCGAGTTGTGCTTCAAGTCATTTTCGGAACATACGCCATCACTTGCTTTTTTTTTCGTCTACGAATTATTCACTAAGTGCTACATCTTATAAGACGTCCCTGATCTTTCTGTTCACAAGTATTAGCACTTGTTTGTGTCTTTCTTATCCTAAGAGGTGTATCCTTGATAATTATTTGATGTTTGTAATTATTTCTTGTGTTGTATGTTCTGTTGTGTTCTTGTATCCTGCAAAGTCAACACCTTTCATATATTCATGGATGTGAAAGTATATTTCATTTTGTTTTAGACTTTTTTCCTACAGAGAGATGGCTGAAGTCGGCAAAAGCAATTTATCAAAAATTACAGATATGAATCAGGGCCAAAATATCAACATGATGGTTTTTTGGTTTTTATTATTATTATTATTATTATTATTATTATTATTATTATTATTATTATTATTATTATTATTATTATTATTATTATTATTATTATTATTATTATTATCATAATCATCATCATCATTATTATTATTATTATTATTATTATTATTATTATTATTATTATTATTATTATTATTATTTGAGGTCACCAGAAAAATTCTAGAAAAAATTCACCACTAGCATGTAAGCTACAAAATAGTTAGTTTTTTCTCGGGAATGAAACATGAAAAAGAGAGAGAGAGAGAGAGAGAGAGAGAGAGAGAGAGAGAGAGAGAGAGAGAGAGAGAGAGAGAGAGAGAGAGAGAGAGAGCAGTTGGAATGGAAAGAACGGTTATCGGTGCATTAATCTCTTTGAGTGGGTGAGATGATATGGGTGTTATTGTTGCCTTAATCTTACTCAGAGCATTGGACGAGAGACAGCCAATGTCGAGCATTGGACGAGAGACAGCCAATGTCGAGCATTGGACGAGAGACAGCCAATGTCGAGCATTGGACGAGAGACAGCCAATGTCGGTCTCACTACAACAGGTGGTGACGGAGGAAGCAACCATGCAAGCGTCATTCTCACTTAATGGTTGGAAAAACCACAAAAGTTATCTAGTTTTAACGATAAAGGTCCTAGACAAAAATATATCCAAGCGTTAATATCTTCGATGGTTATAAAGCTGTCGGACAGATTATCATACATCGAAGATGGAACAAAAGAAATGAGCTGTCTGACAATTTCTCACTCATTGAGGATGTGAAAAAAAAGTTGGTGTCTCATTATTTATCGTTATCGAGAATGGAGCCAGAGAAAGATTTATCACACCTCAAGGAAGGAATCAGAGAAAGATGCTTTGTCACATTTTATCATTCATGTAGGATGGAACCATAGAATGCTGATTCCTGATAATTTATCATGCTCCGAGAATGGAAGCAGAAAAAGATGCCGTTTGCAAGTTTTTTACTCATCGAGAAAGCTGCTGTCTCGCAGTTTATCACTTATCGACGATGGAACCAGAGAAAGTTGCTCTTTGCAAGTCACTCAACCATCGAGGATGGGACCAGAGAAAGTTGCTCTTTGCAAGTCACTCAACCATCGAGGACAGAACCAGAGAAAGTTGCTCTTTGCAAGTCACTCAACCATCGAGGATGGGACCAGAGAAAGATGCTCTTTGCAAGTCACTCAACCATCGAGGATGGGACCAGAGAAAGTTGCTCTTTGCAAGTCACTCAACCATCGAGGATGGGACCAGAGAAAGTTGCTCTTTGCAAGTCACTCAACCATCGAGGATGGGACCAGAGAAAGTTGCTCTTTGCAAGTCATTCAACCATCGAGGATGGGACCAGAGAAAGATGCTCTTTGCAAGTCATTCAACCATCGAGGATGGGACCAGAGAAAGATGCTCTTTGCAAGTCACTCAACCATCGAGGATGGGACCAGAGAAAGATGCTCTTTGCAAGTCACTCAACCATCGAGGATGGGACCAGAGAAAGATGCTCTTTGCAAGTCACTCAACCATCGAGGATGGGACCAGAGAAAGTTGCTCTTTGCAAGTCACTCAACCATCGAGGACAGAACCAGAGAAAGTTGCTCTTTGCAAGTCACTCAACCATCGAGGACGGAACCAGAGAAAGATGCTCTTTGCAAGTCACTCAACCATCGAGGATGGGACCAGAGAAAGTTGCTCTTTGCAAGTCACTCAACCATCGAGGATGGGACCAGAGAAAGTTGCTCTTTGCAAGTCACTCAACCATCGAGGATGGGACCAGAGAAAGATGCTCTTTGCAAGTCACTCAACCATCGAGGATGGGACCAGAGAAAGTTGCTCTTTGCAAGTCACTCAACCATCGAGGATGGGACCAGAGAAAGTTGCTCTTTGCAAGTCACTCAACCATCGAGGATGGGACCAGAGAAAGTTGCTCTTTGCAAGTCACTCAACCATCGAGGACAGAACCAGAGAAAGATGCTCTTTGCAAGTCACTCAACCATCGAGGATGGGACCAGAGAAAGTTGCTCTTTGCAAGTCACTCAACCATCGAGGACAGAACCAGAGAAAGATGCTCTTTGCAAGTCACTCAACCATCGAGGATGGGACCAGAGAAAGTTGCTCTTTGCAAGTCACTCAACCATCGAGGACAGAACCAGAGAAAGTTGCTCTTTGCAAGTCACTCAACCATCGAGGACAGAACCAGAGAAAGTTGCTCTTTGCAAGTCACTCAACCATCGAGGACAGAACCAGAGAAAGTTGCTCTTTGCAAGTCACTCAACCATCGAGGATGGGACCAGAGAAAGATGCTCTTTGCAAGTCACTCAACCATCGAGGATGGGACCAGAGAAAGATGCTCTTTGCAAGTCACTCAACCATCGAGATGGGACCAGAGAAAGATGCTCTTTGCAAGTCACTCAACCATCGAGGATGGGACCAAAGAAAGACGCTCTTTGCAAGTCACTCAACCATCGAGGATGGGACAAGAGAAAGTTGCTCATTGCAAGTCACTCAACCATTGAGGACAGAAGCAGAGAAAGATGCTCTTTGCAAGTCACTCAACCATCGAGGATTGGATCAGAGAAAGTTGCTCTTTGCAAGTCACTCAACCATCAAGGATGGGAACAGAGAAAGTTGCTCTTAGCAAGTCACTCAACCATCGAGGATGGGACCAGAGAAAGTTGCTCTTTGCAAGTCACTCAACATCGAGGATGGGACCAGAGAAAGTTGCTCTTTGCAAGTCACTCAACCATCGAGGATGGGACCAGAGAAAGACGCTGTCTCATGGTTTATGACTCATCGATCATGAAACCAGAGATAGCTTCTGCCATAAATTTTATCATACCTCGAGAATGGAACCATAGAAAGCTGCTGTCTCGTAATTTACTACTCGTCGAAGATGGAATAAGATGAACATGCTGCCTGACAGAGTATCACACCTTAAAGATGGAACCGGAGAAAGATGTTGTCTCACAGTTTATCACACCTGAAGGATGGAATTGGAGGAATATACTGTGTTAGAGATTATCACTCATCCAGGGTGCTGTCAGACAATTCATACACCTCGAGAATGGAACCAGAGAAAGTTGCTAACTTTTAGTTTATTAATCATCAACGATGGAACCAGAGGAATATGCTAACTGTTCGTTTATTAAGCATCAATGATGGAATCGGAGAAAGTTGCTAACTGTTAGTTCATTAATCATCAACGATGAAACCACAGAAAGTTGCTAACTGTTAGTTTATTAATCATCAACGATGGAACCAGAGAAAGTTGCTAACTATTAGTTTATTAATCATCAACGATGGAACCAGAGAAAGTCGCTAACTATTAGTTTATTAATCATCAACGATGGAACCAGAGAAAGTTGCTAACTGTTAGTTTATTAATCATCAACGATGGAACCAGAGAAAGTTGCTGACTGTTAGTTTATTAAGCATCAGGGATGGAACCAGAGAAAGTTGCTAACTGTTAGTTTATTAATCATCAACGATGTAACCAGAGAAAGTTGCTAACTGTTAGTTTATTAAGCATCAACGATGGAACCGGAGAAAGTTGCTAACTATTAGTTTATTAATCATCAACGATGGAACCAGAGAAAGTTGCTAACTGTTAGTTTATTAATCATCAACGATGAAACCACAGAAAGTTGCTAACTGTTAGTTTATTAATCATCAACGATGGAACCAGAGAAAGTTGCTAACTGTTAGTTTATTAATCATCAGGGATGGAACCAGAGAAAGTTGCTAACTGTTAGTTTATTAATCATCAACGATGTAACCAGAGAAAGTTGCTAACTGTTAGTTTATTAATCATCAACGATGGAACCGGAGAAAGTTGCTAACTATTAGTTTATTAATCATCAACGATGGAACCAGAGAAAGTTGCTAACTGTTAGTTTATTAATCATCAACGATGAAACCACAGAAAGTTGCTAACTGTTAGTTTATTAATCATCAACGATGGAACCAGAGAAAGTTGCTAACTGTTAGTTTATTAATCATCAACGATGGAACCAGAGAAAGTTGCTAACTGTTAGTTTATTAATCATCAACGATGGAACCAGAGAAAGTTGCTAACTGTTAGTTTATTAATCATCAACGATGGAACCGGAGAAAGTTGCTAACTGTTAGGTTATTAATCATCAACGATGGAACCAGAGAAAGTTGCGAACTGTTAGTTTATTAAGCATCAACGATGGAACCGGAGAAAGTTGCTAACTGTTAGTTTATTAATCATCAACGATGGAACCAGAGAAAGTTGCTAATTGTTAGTTTATTAATCATCAACGATGGAACCAGAGAAAATTGCTAACTGTTAGTTTATTCAGCATCAACGATGGAACCAGAGAAAGTTGCTAACTGTTAGTTTATTAATCATCAACGATGGAACCGGAGAAAGTTGCTAACTGTTAGTTTATTAATCATCAACGATGGAACCAGAGAAAGTTGCTAACTGTTAGTTTATTAATCATCAACGATGGAACCAGAGAAAGTTGCTAACTGTTAGTTTATTATTCATCAATGATGGAACCAGAGAAAGTTGCTAACTGTTAGTTTATTCAGCATCAGCGATGGAACCAGATAAAGTTGCTAACTATTAGTTTATTAAGCATCAATGATGGAACCAGAGAAAGTTGCTAACTGTTAGTTTATTCAGCATCAACGATGGAACCAGAGAAAGTTGCTAACTATTAGTTTATTAAGCATCAATGATGGAACCAGAGAAAGTTGCTAACTATTAGTTTATTAAGCATCAATGATGGAACCAGAGAAAGTTGCTAACTGTTAGTTTATTAATCATCAACGATGGAACCAGAGAAAGTTGCTAACTATTAGTTTATTAAGCATCAATGATGGAACCAGAGAAAGTTGCTAACTATTAGTTTATTAAGCATCAATGATGGAACCAGAGGAATATGCTAACTGTTAGTTTATTCAGCATCAATGATGAAACCAGAGAAAGTTGCTAACTGTTAGTTTATTCAGCATCAATGATGAAACCAGAGAAAGTTGCTAACTATTAGTTTATTAAGCATCAATGATGGAACCAGAGAAAGTTGCTAACTGTTAGTTTATTCAGCATCAACGATGGAACCAGAAAAAGTTGCTAACTATTAGTTTATTAAGCATCAATGATGGAACCAGAGAAAGTTGCTAACTGTTAGTTTATTCAGCATCAACGATGGAACCAGAAAAAGTTGCTAACTGTTAGTTTATTAATCATCAATGATGGAACCAGAGAAAGTTGCTAACTGTTAGTTTATTCAGCATCAGCGATGGAACCAGAGAAAGCTGCTAACTATTAGTTTATTTAGCATCAATGTTGGAACCAGAGGAATATGCTAACTGTTAGTTTATTCAGCATCAACGATGGAACCAGAGAAAGTTGCTAACTGTTAGTTATTAATCATCAACGATGGAACCAGAGAAAGTTGCTAACTATTAGTTTATTAAGCATCAATGATGGAACCAGAGAAAGTTGCTAACTATTAGTTTATTAATCATCAATGATGGAACCAGAGAAAGTTTCTAACTATTAGTTTATTAAGCATCAATGATGGAACCAGAGGAATATGCTAACTGTTAGTTTATTCAGCATCAATGATGAAACCAGAGAAAGTTGCTAACTGTTAGTTTATTCAGCATCAATGATGAAACCAGAGAAAGTTGCTAACTGTTAGTTTATTAATCATCAACGATGGAACCAGAGAAAGTTGCTAACTGTTAGTTTATTCAGCATCAACGATGGAACCAGAGAAAGTTGCTAACTGTTAGTTTATTAATCATCGATGATGGAACCAGAGAAAGTTGCTAACTGTTAGTTTATTCAGCATCAACGATGGAACCAGAGAAAGTTGCTAACTGTTAGTTTATTAATCATCAATGATGGAACCAGAGAAAGTTGCTAACTGTTAGTTATTAATCATCAATGATGGAACCAGAGAAAGTTGCTAACTATTAGTTATTAATCATCAATGATGGAACCAGAGAAAGTTGCTAACTATTAGTTATTAATCATCAATGATGGAACCAGAGAAAGTTGCTAACTGTTAGTTATTAATCATCAATGATGGAACCAGAGAAAGTTGCTAACTGTTAGTTATTAATCATCAATGATGGAACCAGAGAAAGTTGCTAACTGTTAGTTTATTCAGCATCAACGATGGAACCAGAGAAAGTTGCTAACTGTTAGTTTATTCAGCATCAACGATGGAACCGGAGAAAGTTGCTAACTATTAGTTTATTAATCATCAATGATGGAACCAGAGAAAGTTGCTAACTATTAGTTATTAATCATCAACGATGGAACCAGAGAAAGTCGCTAACTGTTAGTTATTAATCATCAATGATGGAACCAGAGAAAGTTGCTAACTATTAGTTTATTCAGCATCAACGATGGAACCAGAGAAAGTTGCTAACTGTTAGTTATTAATCATCAATGATGGAACCAGAGAAAGTTGCTAACTGTTAGTTTATTAATCATCAATGATGGAACCAGAGAAAGTTGCTAACTATTAGTTTATTAATCATCAACGATGGAACCAGAGAAAGTCGCTAACTGTTAGTTATTAATCATCAATGATGGAACCAGAGAAAGTTGCTAACTATTAGTTTATTCAGCATCAGCGATGGAACCAGAGAAAGTTGCTAACTATTAGTTTATTCAGCATCAACGATGGAACCAGAGAAAGTCGCTAACTGTTAGTTATTAATCATCAACGATGGAACCAGAGAAAGTTGCTAACTATTAGTTTATTATTCATCAATGATGGAACCAGAGAAAGTTGCTAACTATTAGTTTATTCAGCATCAACGATGGAACCAGAGAAAGTCGCTAACTGTTAGTTATTAATCATCAACGATGGAACCAGAGAAAGTTGCTAACTATTAGTTTATTAATCATCAACGATGGAACCAGAGAAAGTTGCTAACTGTTAGTTTATTAAGTATCAATGATGGAACCAAAGAAAGTTGCTAACTGTTAGTTTATTAATCATCAACGATGGAACCAAAGAAAGTTGCTAGCTGTTAGTTTATTCAGCATCAATGATGGAACCAAAGAAAGTTGCACTTGCAGTTTTTATCTAACTATAGGGATGGGCCAAGATGAAGCTTAAAGGGTGCTAATTCCACTTAGATCATATATTGAGAACTCAAATTTAATAGTTTGACATGGAGTTCTTATTGTCTGATTTTGCCCACCACTTCACTACATAGGGGTATCGCTAGCTATTTATACAAAGACTATCAACCTAATCCTCTAATTATCTAACTATTTGCCCAACTAATTATCTATCTGTTTAACTAACTAATCATTCACCCCTATATTTTTATCGATTTTTATACATAAATTATTATTCTCACCTGATAAATTTATACTTATAAAATCATATATATGAAAGAACAAATTTATCAGGGGAGAATAATAATGTATATAATCTCCGCGATCTGGATGAAGTATCACCTATTAATTCATTGCATGTTAAATCACCAAATGACAAGAGTTCCTCATATCTCACCCTCACACCTCAAAATATAAAAAAAAAACATTTCTCCCAAACAAAGATCAGACAGGTTGTTCACTGAAGGAAAACCAAACAGGCCTCGCGGAAGACTGGCTGGTCACGTGAAAAAGCTTTTCCATAAATATCTGACCTTTTAGGGCAGTATTTGGGCCACAAAGGAAATAAATCATTTATCTTTGCTTGGTTATATATTTATTCAATGTGTATGAAATTAACAAAATATCCATGTTGCGCTATCACGTTGTCCATCGGTGTTATCGTCAGTGAACAAAACCCGCTGTTCGATTAACCAATATAGGTGGCTCTGTTGTGATAAGATATGGCCTACATAGTTTGAAAGTTCTTTAAAACTGGTTATTATGTCACAGTTTTCCTCCTATTGACCTCGATCTCTAACCGGACAATTTTTTACCATTTGATTTTTATTTATTTTGGTTAAAGCCCTCAAGTTTTTATTCAAGTCTGAATTCACGTCAGTTCCCAAACGAGGGCTATGGAAATGGCTAAGTAACAACATTCTATAAGCATACCGCAAATATGTCATCAATTTTTTTCGATGTGCTGTGGGACATTAGCGAGATTGGAATAGGAGGGTAAGTATCTGTACCCTATACACCCCTCGATCTCAGAATTCCATCCGCGGGAAAACATGATTATTGCCAGGTAGGTATTTAACCAGTTACTTGGTATCCGTAGCAGCAACAAAGTCTCGTATCAAACTGAAATCAAACTTCGGCAAAATTTTTGCAGGAGCGAATCTTCCCGTAAAGTGAGGACTGATGAATCTAATTTGGCCTAAAAATAATCTGTGATACTCCTCAGTATATGCTCCTCTTGGCTCGTCCATCTCGAGTTTCACCTACGGAGATTTTATTTACTAAAGACCACAACTACCAGTTGAAGGATTTTTTTCTTATATTTTGTTGGAACAAATTTTGATTCCATCTTTTCCTTCCTTCAAAGCTTTATAGCCTTTCTGCACAAAACTGTAACACCCCCCCCCCCAAAAAAAAAAACCATTTCGGTTCTTAGTTTGAAGCGCGACAGTTCTGTTTGTAGGCAGAAAGAGGTTGGATCTTTATGTTTCAAGGCATAAACCTAAAGAAGGTTTTTTTTTTATGTATAAAGTTTCAAATGATAAATAATTCTAAGTAGAAGGACAAAAATGAATATGATCATATTTTGAACAACAGTTTTAAGAAATTCGACTAAAAAAGATGTTTAAAATTTAAAATTTACACATTATTAGAGAGAGTTAACGGTTTTTTTTTTTTTGTTTTGTTTTGTTTTTTTGTTTGATAAACCGTTGTAGGACGTTCTTAACTTTATCACACAAAAATGTTGTGAATGTAAATCAATTAAAATTGAAATTTTTTATCGGGAGGATTTGGTTAATCTCACCGTGGAAGTGTTTATAAGCCAGAGCTGCAGATTATTTAGTGGTCGTCACAGACAGTTTATCTACTGCGCAGCGATTACTTTGATATTTCAGTAATATGGATAAAGCACACCAAAGTAAGGTAATTTTTTTTTTTTTTTTTTTTTTGGGGGGGGGGGGGTGGGCATTGCTAGTGTTAGCTCAAGGATATATTTGATACGCTTTTTGTTTTTTGTTGGGTTTTTTTTTTCATGAATTTTGTCTATTTTGAATAACCAAGAGTGTAGAATTGCCTTCAACTATTTTTTAGCGTATCTCGTCCGGTCAGTCTTGCTTACTATTATTTAACAGTTTGCGCGATTCCCTTTCAACATCTGCTTTCTCATTTCCTAGCTTAAAAAAAAAGGATTTTATTTTGAAATAGGTCAATCAAAGTTTTTCCATACATATGATGAGTATGCATGTGGAGAAATATCTCTAATCACTATAGTTTTTTTCCGCAAAAGAGGTTAAAGTCGCAAAATGTCTTAATTGGCACTAATGAAAACTAGCAATATGAAACTACGAAGACTTGTTGATTTCCCTTTTAGTCAATGGCTTCTGTTTCATCTCGATCGTTTATTTCTACAACAATTTTAGTGAACAATACAGTAAAGCGTAAAGAAGAAAGATCTCCATAAACTTATAATTTTATCTTCAACGCTGTTTATTTATTTTTTTTTTTTTTGGCGTTATTCACCACTTGCTCTTTATTATTAGCCTCGCTTTCCTCAATGACTGTGCCAAATACAGTGAGTGAATGTAATATTATCATTACCAGTCCTCTCCTCCATGGTATGATCACCGCTACATTTATGATTCAGATTTATATAAGATCAAAGTTGTATTTTTTTTTTCAATTTTCAGCCTTTTTTTCAGCGCTGATTCCGCTCGACTTTTATTTGTTTTGAACAACTCGTTCTGGGCCGAGGTTAACAGACTACATGTCGAAGAGCTTAAACAAATTTCATGATATTCAATGAAAGGTCATCTCAGAGGTAAAAGACCACATTGATTGATAGCATCCAATGTTGGTTCAGGAATTTATAGTGATTTATGATATTAGAGATGAGACTAGACCCTAGCTTTTGTCGACATGACCTCCAAATAATTACATTCGTTGGAGCAGTTATATCAACACTCTCTGACAAGAAAAAGTCTCAGTTAAGTCTATTTTCTACCCTAGCACAATGATTTCGTCATGAACTCACTTTTCTTGGTAATCATGACAAATTTACTTCTTGGCAAAGATCTGAACTTCTGAACTTCTGTAAGACAAAAATCGCTTGAAGAGTCTTCATGAACAAGGAAATCAGGTTTTGGTGCGTAAATCAAAAATCGTGGCGTGAGTCGTAGCAACAGGACGGTTGTGGGAAGCTGACGGTGATTCACTCGTATGAAATGTTTCATGTTCGAGAAGATAACGGCAAGGAGTTGGCTGCGTAAAAAGAGCGTCCGCCCTCATATCCGCAAGGTCATTCCTTGTGGGTTGAACCCTATACTATCGGTGGGTGAGTTTGGGGCGTCATCTGTTCAATTCCACCATGCCCGACGGAAGTTCGAGATCACTTTGCTGTAGCCAGGCTATATAAAACGATCAATTGAACAAACAAGTGAAAGTGAAGTTCTCAGGCAGATTATGCCGAAATTAGCAAAAAGCTCAGATAGTTTTCATAATATCTGCGGCCTTTGTGAATCCGAAAGTACAGACTACCTTAAGGAGAAAGACATTGGAGTTCTTACGTTGCTTCCTCTCCCCGATTGAAATGGCTTTAGTTGTCATAGGCTCACAATGGTTTGTTTGTTTGTTTGTTTGTTGTTGTTGTTGTTGTTTTCAGAACTATCAATTAATATCAATCATGACAAAAGGGCACGCTTTGTTTGAATCAAGGGCGCAGTTGAGGACATTGATCGGTATTAAGTTTCATCAAGGGATGCAACTCTATAAATACTAGGGTGGGTAGGATTGGCAGAGTTATCACCGTGTTAATCGACTTTGTGCATGAAGAACTATTATTGTCTGAGTGTGACAAGATACAGCAGCGGGCTGTGGTAAGTAGCTATGAGCTATAAATCTCCCACACTTAGGGCATTAGGAGAAGCATCCACGCCTCCGTTGATAGCTCATCTAAATCTTCATAAATAGATTAAAATGTTTTCTGTTCTTTAGGGTAAGTTTAAAATACAACCATTTTTGTTCATGACCAAATAATTTTCTACCACACAATGCTACGTTTTTTTTTAATTTTCCAGCTTCTCCATTTCGACGATTAGACCTTCAAACAATTCTAAGCGCCCTACCACACACACCTTTCAGAACTCTTTCATTCGGCGTTGAGGCTATACAAGTTCTGATTGATGTACTAATTCTTTCTCTTACTTAGTCTATGAAGATCAATAGAATCAAAATCCTGTATGTTCAATTGTCAAATCATAGGCAATTTTCAACGAGATTGGCTCAGGCAGAAAAGGCGAAGATGAAAGGGAGAAATTAAAGAAAATCATAAAGATAGTTAAGATCAAATCTTAATAAAAATTGTTTAAAAGTCTTCAGAATACGCAGAGTTCAAGATAATGGGTAGAAATCCTCTGAACAAAGAATCCTCGGAACTTACCAAAAACAATCTGTGTTGAATGCACCGGATTTTTTTTTCTTTTTATCAAAATCTTGTGAAAATACTTGAATATCAATCTTGAAAACTGGAATTCTATAAGAAAACTATGACCGGGATCAAAGTGCATAGTTATAATATAAATATTCTATGTTTAGTTATAGATCTCGAAAAACTATTCGTCTGTTTCTTTTCAGTTTTTAGACATAGGATTCCATATTGTCCTTAAACTAAAAATAAAAAAAAAATGAGTTTCCCAGATAAGGCACTTAAAGAGGAAGATACAATCAACGGTACGCAATAAGAACATAACCCAGGTCATCTCTTAGATCCAAAGCAAAGCTTTAGTCATTTGACCTCGCAGCTAAAACCTATGCAATACAAACTGCAATGCTTTCGCAAACTTTTCAAGAACAAAAAAAAAACTTTGCGGCTGTCATGATCAAAACAATGTTTCCTCCCCCCCCCCCCCCCCCCTTTTTTTTTACCCTATTCCCCACGCTAAAGACTGAATGGCGCCATCTTTATGAGTGAGAGTAGGCCAACATTAAATTTAAATGGTCTACATTTAGACTAAGGATAATTATCAGAAACATCGAAAAGTGATTAGCACGATGAATGCGTTCTGGGTAAAGCATTCACAATAGTGGTCCTTGTTCTATGACGTCATTAATAATATTTTCCTTACAGTTTATTCACAAACAATGTAAACTTTCAATTCCCAAAGTTCATACTCAGCAGTTCTTGTAACTCTTCCATCCGCAACTGTAAAACCAGGTTTAGAATTCTAAATCACGATTGAAATATCTATTTTTTTTCTAATTTTGATTTATTTTTCCAAATTCCAGATTCTTGCTTACTAGCGCATACATTTCTTTCAGATGAAATGGACTGTACTTTGGAAACTTTGAAAAGTTCCCTGTAGAGATATGTGTATTCTCTGGGTTTTATATGAACGCTCTTGAGTACTTCCTGATCCTATCAATCTGGTTTCTCGTGCTTCACATTTTGAATGTAGCTATTTTATTTTGAGATATACCCTTGGCTCTTCGAGTTACATCGATCGTGATAGCATAAGAGATGAAGTTTTAAAAATATGAAGAGAGAGACGTGCAAAAGATATAGATCTTTGGTGGCCATTTCTTTTTTAAATTCCTAATAGTCTGAAGAGCCGAGATAATGAGAAACTGAATCCTTGATTTTGGTGGGTTGAGATAATGTTCCCCACATCTGAGAGAGAATTAAGTGACAATGAACTTTGCAGAGTGACAACTCAGTAAAAAAAAATCAAGTTTTGCCTGGATTGCTTGATAGATTGATGTAAAGCATAGGCCTATATGCTTCCAGCTTCAAAATCCTTTCCGATCGCATTTATTTTGTTCTTTTGTTTTGTTTTGTTGTTCTTCTTTTTTGTTGTTGTTGTTGTTTAATTTTATTTTATTTTGTGAGGGGTGAGAGTTTAACA
Organism: Elysia crispata; assembly: GCA_033675545.1. Classification (NCBI taxonomy): domain Eukaryota; kingdom Metazoa; phylum Mollusca; class Gastropoda; family Plakobranchidae; genus Elysia; species Elysia crispata. Next base: position 274,590 of record JAWDGP010005911.1, read on the forward strand.
GGTTTGTTTGTTTGTTTGTTTGTTGTTGTTGTTGTTGTTGTTTTGTTTTTGTTTTTTGTTTGTTTGTTTGCACTTTTCTTTATCTTCAGTCTGGTATTACCGGAAACTATCGGAATTCCACATCTACGTTAATTTGTTGTTCTAGTATTCCCCTAGCTCATTTTTTAAGGATAATTGGGTAACAAGTTAACAATAGTCGTATTTATGAAATCATATTGTGTAAAACAGACAAACTTAAATCTATTTGGATACACAACACGATTTCTTGAATAAGTTAGACTTATCTAGATTCAAAGCTTGGAATTTTTTTTTTTTTAAACATTTGCGTGACTTACATAATCTTCTGATTTCTATTCTTGGTAGCTCCGGTGCTTTCAATGGTTAAGTTTTCCCGGAACAAACGCTTTTGTT